>CADEHL010000951.1:382500-970000 GCA_902827135.1 Harpagifer antarcticus
GCAGATTCGTCAGGCAAGAGAGAACTGTGTGTGTGTGTGTGTGTGTGTGTGTGTGTGTGTGTGTGTGTGTGTGTGTGTGTGTGTGTGTGTGTGTGTGTGTGTGTGTGTGTGTGTGTGTGTGTGTGTGTGTGTGTGTGTGTGTGTGTGTGTGTGTGTGTGTGTGTGTGTGTGTGTGTGTGGGAATGCTACCAATTAGCCACAACACAGCTGTGCTTTCCCCCCCCCATAACTGCTCCTTGTGGGTCTCATTTGAGCGATAATCCACATTAGATGCTGCCGCTCTGCCTCCAAAGCTCCCCAGTCATCAATATCGAAGTTTGATCAGACTGAAACTGCACACGCAGATAAAGCGAAAAATAGACATCCAAAAGAAATTGAATAATCAGATACCAAATGTTGTGAATCTGCTTCCCTCTCACTTCCTGCTCTGTTGATCTACGGCCGTGTGATGTGTTGTGGCACAGCGACGTTGTACAGTACCTCTCTGAAGTAGTCAAAGCCCCTAGAATATTCCACTTATGTAACTGTCCCTGTTACAAGGCCGCATGAGGCTGTGCGAGGGGAAGAGTAATGGCGGTGGGTACGCTTGCGAAATAGTGCTAGTGCGTGTGTCTGTGTGTGCGTATGAGCTACATGTTAGCACGCAGCTGTATGTGCATGTCTGCCTGCGTGTTCGAGAGACGGGCTTTCTCTTCTGTGAATTATGCAAACCAGGATATGACGGTGCAGGGCGGGGAACTGTGGAATGCCATTTAAGCCAAAATTAAATAAATACATAAATAATTAAATAAATACATGTACATTTAAATACACATTTATTTATTTCAAGAGACTTTTATTTCATGACACATTTATTTATTTCAGAATTTATTTCATAGGCATATTTATATATATATATATGTATTTATTTAATTATTTATGTATTTATTTAATTTTGGCTTAAATGGCATTCACATGCGGCACTTACACAGCTTGAATTAGAAGAGTCAAAACATCAGGTAGAAAACACAGCCTAATGAAACAGAATGGAAGGGAGATGAAAAGTGTCTGAAGAAAGAAATACTGGAGAGACAGGAAGTTAGACAGGAAGCAGGATAGGGCAGAATAATGTGGGGCATGATGATGAAATGGATTAGACTGAGACCACAACACATTATAATATAGGGGGTAAGAATGAGACTCAAGTTTACAAGGTTTGTGCTGTCTTAAAGGGGCCATTTTAAGTGTGTGTATGTAAATGGTCTGCAAAGGCTAACATCCCTGTGTTCCCTCCAAAGGGAGTTTCTCTCCCACACACCCTGAACGCCTCCATTGGACTCCTTTGTTCACTTCAGTGACATAGTGTCATCACTATGTAACACACGCTCTTCTATTGGCTAGTGCTCCAACACATTGTACTTGATAGGTTGGACATTTCTAAGCGGTTGACTAATCACAACAGAGCCGGCCAGTTAACCAATCAGTGCAGACTGGGCTCTGGTTTCAGACAGAGGGTGAAAAGAGGTGCTGCAGTATGAGAAATAAAGATATTTTTGAACAATAAAGCATTTCAACATGTCACAGTAGAGACACAAAATACAAATATGAACCTGAAAATGAGCTTCATACAGTATGTCCTCTTTAAAAATGTAAGAAATCGAGTATAGAAATCAAACAAGAAGCAGGAGAGAGAGCCTCACAAGCAAGAAGCAGCAAATTCCTCTGGTGAGAGTTTTGCAATTTCTTTCGTACCTTCAGTTTAGTTCACTAGAGCAGAGTCACACCAAAAAAAACAGTCAGCTTTGCATAATGACCCTAAATAGTGTGTGATTATCAGGCAAGGAGCCATTTTGTATTATCATCAGTGAAACTTACTCTCTTTAACTCACACACACACACACACACACACACACACACACACACACACACACACACACTCATGCCACAGGAACAAAGCAGGATGGGTATTTTTGGTACAGGTGCTTCTTAAAAAACCGCTCTTCTATAATTAGATAGTGTTTTGACGATTCTGCCACCAGACATCACAGGTGTTATATTTGGCCCGTGTTAACACTTTTGGATATTTATTTATGGATCAAGGACTGCTGATGAAATGAAGCCTATTTATTGACTATCCTCCTTCTGTTTTCCCCCCTACCCTCAAATGCCCTCTCTTCTTCTTCACACGTATGTCCCTTTCTCTGTTTTTTACCCCTGTTGTTTTGTCTTCCTGTGCAGGTATTGGTCAAGGTGTGCCGGTGGTGGCTCTCATCGTGGAGGGGGGCCCTAATGTGATCTCCATAGTGCTGGAGTACCTCAGGGACACACCCCCCATCCCCGTGGTGGTATGTGATGGCAGCGGCAGGGCCTCCGACATCCTGGCCTTCGGACACAAATACTCTGAGGATGGGGGGTATGCAATCACCCGTCCACTTAATTACATGTTGCTGTAATCCAATGATAGATGCTTATTGATACACTTGTTATCCAATAAGTGGAGAGAGTTGGTAATCAGAATGTTTTTGGTCTCAGATCAAGTTTAACATATATACAATTTTATGTTTACTGCACATAACAGCAATAATGTAATTTTGCTGATTTGCTCCTATTGTAAAAGGATTGTTACCTTAAAGCAGGCTAGAGCTTGCAAACGTCTCTATTTTCTGAAATGTGCTTTGGCTTTATTTTCAAAAACACACTGTAAACATTTGGGTTTTATCCAAGACACACTATAAGTAAAAAATAGTTTTTACGGCTTCAAATATCTAGTTACAGATGAAGGTAAACCTGCAGAATGAAATCTGACCAAGGAGTCAACCTTGGTTTCACTTACTGCCAAACAAATCTAGTTTCCCTGCTTCCCCCTAACTCTCTTATTCACCTCCCCTCTATCTGACCCCCTCTGCAGCATAATTAACGAGTCTCTGAGAGACCAGTTGCTGGTGACCATCCAGAAGACTTTCACCTACAGCCGCACACAGGCGCAGCATCTGTTCATCATTCTCATGGAGTGCATGAAGAAGAAGGAGCTGGTGAGTGCCACATTCACACATGTGCACACACACGTGCCAAATACATATATTTATATATATATAAGCCAAGAGATGTTGATATTCTGACAGATTCACAGACTGACGCTCGCCACTAATAACACGAGATTAACATTTATTCAGTCTTTTACGTGTCTGCTGTACAAAAAAGAAACATTACAAATATGGAAGAGGGACGAATGGATTAGTCAAATGAAGCTGGCTCATCTTAACATTTTTGTTGAAGCAATTATTGATCCATCTTTTATTCATGGCTGTAATGTAAAGTGGATGTAAATTAATTCCGATGACGTTGTGGACCAAATGGCCTCCACCTTGAGATGCTGCACCCCTTCAGCACGGTGTATTCCCCTTCACACCAAACCAACCTCTTATTCATGCTGTTGAATGCTGTGAGTGTAAAGGTTATGTGTGTGTGTGTGTGTGTGTGTGTGTGTGTGTGTGTGTGTGTGTGTGTGTGTGTGTGTGTGTGTGTGTGTGTGTGTGTGTGTGTGTGTGTGTGTGGTGTGTGTGTGTGTGGTGTGTGTGTGTGTGTGTGGTGTGTGTGTGTGTGTGTGTGTGTGTGTGTGTGTGTGTGTGTGTGTGTGTGTGTGTGTGTGTGTGTGTGTGTGTGTGTGTGTGTGTGTGTGTGTGGTGTGTGTGTGTGTGTGTGTTGGCATTTATTTGTCATGGTACATTTGATCTACAGTAGCAGGGGGCATGACGCTTTCTTCCCACAGTCATAGTGTTATATGTCATTCAATATTGTGATTGAGAGTGTGTGCAGGTACAGTACACACACACACACACAAACAATCTCACACTCATTTATAATAAATGAGTACACTAGATGACCCAGACAAACAGCTAGCAGCTGTTACGGTATCTTAGTGTTGCAGCAACTACTTGCTACTTGGTTGCTCCCGCCTCAACTCATTCTGAACAAAGTGTACACTGTATTGCGTATGGATCAGTGACTGTTTATATTGCTGGCTGCCAACGGCATTTTTCTTATGAATTAATAATAAAACTAAAAGTAAAAGCCCTGAGCAAGAATACAGTTAAGCATCTTGAAACTTGGATGCTTAAGATGACCCAACCAGGTGTTTATAATGCAACAGTCTTCCAGTGTCAGCAATAATGACTACGCCGGCTTATTTAAAATATATAACTACAAATATTACAGTGTGTGATATTTGAGGGAAATATAATTTCCGCCCATGAATATCAAAACAATTAAAATAATGATGATCAGTGTGATTCTTTCGTTGATCCAAGAACGATTTCAATGAATGTACGCTAACTTGTGAAGCCCTTATTATAACAATAGTAGCACACTTAGCATGTGCCCAAATGAAGCACACACACATTATCAAAGATACAGCAGTGTTTTGCAGGCAGTCCAGCATTGGTCATGGTTGAGCAGCGTGAAAGTGGATTGAATGTGTTGTCAGTGGGGTTCCAGTGACTGACTGATGCTCACTCTGATGTATCTTAGAATACAATACACCAGAGCAGAACATCGTGTGAATCATTCAGCAGGAGCAGCTGTACAGGCCAGATAATCTGATACGGCCCTCTCTTCCTTTTCTTGTTACCGCTGCCATACTGATACGCAGCACTGTGTATTCTGGTGAAATCATAAGTCCAGCCAACCTATATTAATATTCTTGTGCTTTGCAGGCCAATACATTATATTTCTGTATCTGAAAAAGGGAGACAATCTTCTTTAACATACATGAAGCCTGTGTGATCACAGTAAGAGACAGTAGGTGCTGTCACCCAGGGTGCTGAACTTCATGTAGTATGATTGAATGTAATACGTCATATTTGGCTTGTCTCCTTAACAAAGGCAAGCATCTTTTACCAGTGATATACAACTTTGATATTATACTCCATGATGATGATTCCTTAGAAGCAATCCTCCTCCCTGAATGTCCTCCAAAGACATGTGGCTTTTCCTACTAACAACATACTGCAATCATGTGTGCTTGACACCATGCACAGTCTCAAAAAGCCCAGCGTTGATTTTGATTGGAGAAAGAAAAAAAGGTGTGTCACAAAGGTAACTTGCCATGCCTCCTATTGATCAGGTTGATGGAAATCAAAAGGTTGCACTCCTGATCGCACTCACAAAACCACAGATTGGTGTGTGTACTGTGTACGTGCACGTGCGTGCGTGCGAGACTTCCCATGCAAGACAGGAAACACTCGTCTCAAGACCTTAAAAAGTGGTAAAACTTGTTTCCCTGCAAGGTCAATTGATTTTATTAGAGGAAGCAGAACATGTATGTCATATTTTATTGATAGTGAAACATGTGGTTCCCTTTAGCGCTGAGGAGCTTCTTCTCTGCTAGTACACCATCCTCATACAACATGTGTTAAAATCACTCTCTTGACCCAGGATGAGACTGCGATGAGTCACTTTTCAAATATCATAATTCAAATCCTGCAGGACAACTTAATACAAATCGTACCCCCCTTTGGCATGGGGCTTAAACAAACCTCCCAGTGGATGGGAACATAAGGTTTGATGGCACCTTCCCACTGCTGCTCCCCATATGGGGTCTGCAGAACTTGTTTTTTCTGCTCTAGGCTAAGGTCAAAACGTGGTTCTGCTTGGTGAACAACTGCTCATGTCTACCAGTAAAGTAATTACTTTGTACATGGTCCTGTGTGTAGCTGAGAGGGGTAATTATAAACCGTTGTAGTGGCAGTATTTTCTCTCTTAAATTATGCTGTACAGGTTTTTCCTAAGAAAACTGCAAACGTAACTACAAACTAAAATAACATAACATAAACAAACAGGTCACCCGTATACAAAATAAAACCTACAAAAACACTTCATCCATTTACTTTTTATTCATGCGAACTGTTGAGCATCTGTGAGATCTATACATAGAGTGCACATAAGAAAAGGTCACTGTGCAGCACTTATTTGTTCATGAATTACAGCTCTGAAGCTGCAAGTTTGGCATTTTAGCCACAATGAGACGAGTCGTTCAAGAAATAGTCCTACAACCAGGATATGAGTTAGCATTTCGGAACGTCCTGTTCATTTTTCTGAAAGTGTTTGTGATTAGATAGGCGCATTCACACCGCAGTACTTTTCCCACAAAGGTTCATGAGAACTTAGTTCATGAGAACTCTTTTGTCGCGTTCACACCAAAAAGAGCCGGTACTAAAATTAGTTCATGAGAACCTTTTTACCCCCTCGAAAGTCCCTGCTAGAGAGCAGGGACTTTCGAGCAGCTCTTTAGTGAGAAAAGAGCTATATTTCTGATTGGCTGGGCGGATTACAAACCACGCCCCGTAAAACTCCCAAAAAGTTTTGTGAAGCCGCCATTTTATTATCCTCGCATTAGCATTATTAGCATTAGCATTAGCCCAGCGCAGAAACGCAGAGAGACTAACTTATGGCAACACAACATAAAACATGGGAGCGGTGGAGATGAGGAGGTGTCGGCGTTCTGGCGATTTACTCGGAAGGCTTCAGTAGAAGCTGCTGGGAGTCCCAGCAGCTTCTACTGAAGCCAGTCCCCAACTCCGGGGACTTCCGGCCGGGGACTTTGGGCGGCAGTATACGCCGTGAAGTTGTTTGCGGCCTGCCAGTAAACCCAAAGCAGAAGAAGAAGAAGTGACGTCAGCGGCTTCATTTGCCTAATCCTCCCCCAGGGACTTATTCCGGTGTGAACGCGATCTGTACTTAGTTCATGAGAACTAAAGAGTTCTCATGAACTAAGTTCTCATGAACCTTTGTGGGAAAAGTACTGAGGTGTGAATGCGCCTGATGCCTGAAATAAGGTCTTGGTTAACAAAAGCTCGAGGTTTTTCCCATGATGTTCTAATAAACGCTGCCATGCTGAACATTTGTCTGTTAGCTTAGCAGTAGGACAAAACCAGTAAATATCATGGAGCATATGTTCTGCAATGTCCCAAAAAAAATATCCAAATCCTTTTTGTCAATGGACCCGTTGCGATGCTGACTTCGGGGTCGGACTACAAAAATCGGTCGTCACTGAACCACTCGATTTCGCCAATAGCTGTTTTTTTCTTTTTTTAACCAGAAGTGACACGAGAAGCTGGAGTTCGGTACCATCACATTTCTTTATACCCAGTGTATCAAGTGCCACTTGATCTAAAGCAGTGGTTCTCAACTGGTGGGTCGCGACCCAAAAGTGGGTCGCGGACCCGTTTCCAGTGGGTCGCGGATGTGTGAGTGAAGAAAAAAAAATTGAAAAAAAAAAAATTGGAATTATTTTTATTTTTTTTGGGAGAAAAAGTCAAACTTCTATTTTGAAGGCCCGATTTTCAAACGCTGTGCATGCAGTCGGCGTTTGACTGGATGTTCCGGAGACCATAAACGGTTTTGAAAACTTCTGTCACGTAGTGATCATCTTCTCAATAAAATATCTTTGCTGATGTTTTTTCGAGTCTTCTGGCCTTTGATCAGAATCAAGATTGTCCCCACAGAGAATAACTTTGCGGTAGAACTATTCTTTATACATCCATGGGTACAACTTCCGATAGAAATGAACACATAATGAAATATGACCCCCGGTTTCATGATTGACGGGTCACAGAACAATGGGAGCTATCTACCCTTACCCACAATTTAAAGTCACAGACTATCTCCTCTTTGCTCTTCTTTTGCAAGATGTCAGAACAAAGTGAAAAACAAACAATGGCATAAAATATTATTAATATGTCGGGTAGTAATAGATTTATTTATTTTCTTCTCAGAGTGTACCAGAATGCATAGTTTATGTTAGTATTTATAAAAATCTCCTGAGGGAGAATCCCCCCAGACCCCCCTGCTGGGGTTGGGTTTTCAGCATGCATGCCTTTTTATATAGTTCAGCTTTGATTCCATCATCTCATTAAACCTTTTTTAAAAGCATACTTTAGTTCTGTGAAGGGATATAAGGGATATATGCACTGTACTTCACTTGTATTAATATTGTATGCTGAAAAGCGTATATATTACAGCACGTTTTTTGTTGAATAGATTTGAGTGCTTCAAAATGTTGGGTCGCGATGTATTGACTAAGTAAAAAGTGGGTCCCGAGGCCTGACCAGTTGAGAACCACTGATCTAAAGTACCTCTACTACAATCCAATAGCAATTATCGACACCTGTGTTTACGCTTGTCTGCCAAAGCCAAGTAGTGCCAAACCTGTGTTTATCCCCCAGGGCGTGAGGAGATTCACAAAACTGTTAAGTTGACTGATTCACTCTGGCAGCAACTGTGGGTTTATCCTGGGTGAGTGCTCAGAAAGTGTAAAGTTTGTGAGAGGGAGAAACACTGAGAGTGTGTTTGTCTGTGTGGCAGCTCGCCTGTACTTATTTCCTGGCTCTGCAGAAGAACATCTAACGTGTAGAGGAGTAAAGGTGACTGGCTGGGGATAATGTGTGACAGAGAGGGAGGCTGCGTGTCTGTTTGAGAGGGCAGGAGTAGAATAAAGAAAGGACGTGCCCCACTATTTTCCCTTCTTTTGAGCATGTCGGTTTATTTATTTTGACATTTTGTGCTTCATGTATTTCCCTGTTGCCTCAGCTTTGTTTATCATTCTCAGGACTGTTTGTGCTTTCCACCTCCAGACAATAAACGTGCGATTAGTTATGTATGGCACCGACCTGTGCAGACGCTCTACATTAGGAGAAACGTGCTGCTCTTTCAAAAACAATGCCAAGACAGCTGCCAATGAAAAAATCACCACTGTTGGCAGAGTTACTCTTCTTCAATTGTCAGTGTTGTGTCAGTTTTTTGTTGTTGAAATGACTAGATTAGCTTCGTTAGCTTGATAGTTTACAGCAGATCTGCAATAATATCTGAAGGAATCATGTTATCAAATATAAAAAGCCATTAAAACGTACATTGTTGGTACGTTTCCGGTGACAGTGTCAGTTGGCCATCTTTATAATCCCTGAACAAGTGCTCTTGTCCCAGCTGTGTGCATCCCTTTTAGTGGCCCCTGTTTAACAGGCAGGTTGGATTCCCTTAATATCGACACATGATTTTTGCATTCAGTTGTTGCTGTGATTTCAACAATTATGAGTAGTGCTCTCTGCAGCCTGAAACAATAGAAGCAATTATCGACTTTGCTTTTCTATTTGGTTTGATTAAGGAGTATGCTGGATCATCTCCCAGTGAAAAACACTGAATGAAATTAAATATGTTTAGGGTCAAAGACATAGGGGGGAGCGAAGGGAAATCATACCAAAACTAATGAATGAATAATATTATAGCTCTCAAGTTTTAAATGGGAGAGCAGATGTAAAGCGTAGATGGTGTGTGATACATGCGCACTGAAAGAGAATACTAAAAGAAAGCGTAGGATACATTAGTGATCATTTGTCTTGATGAATAAGGTAATTATCTTCCGTATTGTTGGCCATGAGGGTTAGTGCAATAGGTCGCCATTGTCAGTATGTGCGTCTGTGTTTTGTGATTGTTCAAACGGTGTATGACTGATGATATGTGTTTGTCTCTTAATGTCCACTATGTTTGTGTATGTACATGTATGCGGAACTGCAGGACGGAGTCCAGAACAAATTTCCTTACGGGGACAATAAAGTATATCGTATCGTATGTATCTCGTTTATTTTAAAGGTCACCTATCTTGCTATTTTTAGGCAATATTATAGGTCTCAGATATATAAACATATATAAAAAACATGTCTATGAAGTGTTTTGCTCAAAATACCAAACAGATCACCCATTCTAAAAAAAAAAAGTGCTGATTTAGTATGTAGTAGGTATAAAGCTTTAAAAAAAAATTGATAAAGAAAAAAGGAGGGGGCTGAGCTCATGCGGGAGATGCTACCGGGAGATACTGCGGTGATGAAACGCCATATCATGGATTATCAAGTATTCTCTCTGAAACAGTATGGAGCTCAAAGGCTTTCTCTCTTGCCGGTTATACCACAAGGTGAGTTCCTTTTTATTTCCTGCTTCTTCACACACATGCTCTCCAGTACAGGTTAGCGCTGAGTGTTAGCGATGCTAATGTAAACATGCACCGACCATATTACGTCCAAAACAGTCGGGCATTGTTTCTGATAGCAACTTTCTGATAGGGCCGTGGGCGTAAAGCCATCCTACATTTCCGATGTTATGTCATATCGGATGCAAATCTGGATCAGCTCCGTTGTAGCCCCGTTTTTAGAGATTTGGGTACGGAGGACAAGAGAGAGGGTTTTATCTTCTGACGCTGCGTGAGTTCCCTGACACACCGGGGACTCATATTTATGTATGAAAGACATCAAAAAGTTTATTTTGGGGTAACTATTTCATATAAATGTAAAACATGCACACTGAAAGCTCTACACAGTCTGCATGTGAACCCCTGACTTTGAATTACTTTTTTTGCAAGGATCCAATTCTAAGTCTCTGCCTCTTTTCCTCATGATCCAACTCTATTTATGTGTGATGACTGTCCTGGTATCTCCCAGCTCGGTATGAATAATTGAGTGTAGAATAGGCCTTATATGTTTAATTCGGATTAAATATTCAGGAGGAACCACCAACCCGCAGTGTTCCCCCCGCCTCCCTGACAATGGAAACTATGAGGGAGTAGGAGGAAGATGAGTGACTTAAATGGACCATGACAGAGGGAGAGGGTGGGAGGAAATGAGACAAGAAGTGAGAGAAGGAAAACAAAAGTGGTCTGAATAGAGAGCAAATGTGAAAATTAGGCACAAAAAAACTGAGAAATGCCAGAAGAGAATAATTCTTTTAGTTTATCACTTGAATGTATTTCTCTCTTTCATCTGCTGTTGCTGTCACGCTAAATGTTGGGTTATGATTTATCCCAGCAAGTAATAATAACACATCTAAATATTTAATGCTCCAATTCCCACAGAGGAAACCATTAGCAGAGCTTTGTCAGATCTGAAATGCGACCATTGTTAATGGCTGTAGGATGCAGTCGATGCTTTGGAAATGGGACGGTGATGTCCATAGGTCTTCAATGTATGTAGGGGAAACTTCTGTGTAGCAATGCAGGAGGAGTCACCGACTCAAAGGAGACACGGGGAGAGCTGGAGCTTTGATGGCAAACACTGATGGGTTTATTTGGAGCTTCGGCCGGAGAATTCACAAAACAAGTGAAAGAGTCAGAGGTTCTGACTTCACGGTAGAGTTGCCACGTCAATTCTGAAGAACTCTACCCCAGACCTGTGTATTTAGCTAGTTCAGAGAGAATCATCAACATGCTGCATAACAAGGTAGAATCATAACACCTATCAGCTGACGCCAACAGGCAGGAACAGGGAGACAAAACACTGAGAGCACAGCAGCCAAGGTTACAGGTGCGTGTGCTCAGTCAGGACAGGCCTTATTTCCCCAACAATGATGTGTATTTTTCTTGGGACAAATTGTAGTGGTAAACCTGTCCTTGATGTTATGGTCATAATCATTTTTCAGTCAGACAACTCACGTGTTTATTAGAAGCAGCATATAGTTTGAGTTTGGCGTCTAGGCTCGGGCCTCATCACTCCACAGATTTACAAAGAACATTGAGTGATGATTAGATAACTATCCCCCAAGCCTACAGGTGGAGGCTGGGGTGGTGGTGGGGCAGGCAAGCAGCAGCACATGAACGCATCAGCAATGTGACAGAGCAGAAACATTAGCGAGGCAGAGGCAGGCAGATCTGGCAGCTTACAGTTGCAAGAAAAAGTGAACCCTTTGGAATTACCTGGATTTCTGCCTAAGTTGGTCATAAAATGTGTTCTGATCTTCATCTAAGTCACAACAATAGACAAACACAGTCTGCTTAAACTAATACCACACAAACAATTATATGTTTTCATGTTTTTATTGAACACACCATGTAAACATTCACAGTGCAGGGTGGAAAAAGTATGTGAACCCCTAGGCTAAAGACTTCTTCAAGAGCTAATTGGAGTCAGGAGTCAGCCAACCTGGAGTCCAAACAATGAGATGAGATTGGAGGTGTTGGTTAAAGCTGCCCTGCCCTATACAAAATAGGACTGCTGTCCAGAAAAAACATTGCTGCACGTTTGAAGTTTGCAAAAGAGCACCTGGATGTTCCACAGCACTACTGGCAAAATATTCTGTGGACAGATGAAACCAAAGTTGAGTTGTTTGGAAGGAACACACAACGCTATGTGTGGAGAATCCAAAGGGTTCACATACTTTTTCTTGCAACTGTAAATAGAGCGGCAAGTTTAGGAGATTGTGTTTGGTTGGTTTTAAGAGAGACGCGTCATGTGTTAATGTATCATTGGTGCTCGAGTTGACTGCCTGAACTAGCTCGCAGGCTTCGCCCCATATGTTGAAATTGTTACGGTAAAAATTCCAAAAAAATTCTGGAAACATTTAACAAACCAAATGTGATATAAGAAGACACAGGATTCAATCATTTAGTCAAACATGATTTGTAACTTTCAACACAAACATCAATATTGACTAAGATAGTTATAAAAAGCTGTCCTCTTGAAGGCTTGTGATAAAATCAAATCAAAATGATGTTACACCAATACCAGGTTTTCCATATTACCCAGTGTTGTTCGATGTGTATGTTGTAATTCAGACGCAAGAGAGCTATAACTTACAGACCAAACAATACTGGACAAACTGTAAAACCTGGTATCACACAAAAAACAAAAGAATGCATCTAACAACCGTAAAAGCATCTGTTTGTGTTTGAGTACGATCACGGCTATGACCTAACCTGTGTTTTTATACCAAACAGAAAATAGGACATTAGGACACATAAGAATTTACCAGTATGAAGGACATTTACTCTCTTCAATGATTATTGTAACGAAAAACATGGTCGGGGGTGTTAGAGAATAATTCTCCTTTACTCCTAAGATATTTAACCTTTTTGCCCTTTGACGTTTATGACCAACCCTGACTCTGTTATCTCCCTTAAGGAATGTGCTGCTGCAGCTATATGTTGATATTAATAATAATAATAATTTAAATTTTTATAGCGCCTTTCAAGAGACCCAAGGACGCTTTACAATGGGAAACAAAACAACAAAATAATAATAGTCACAAAGATACACAGGTTATAAAAAAATAATAATAAAAAAATAACCGGTTACCAAAGGCTCGGGTGAACAGATGGTGTTTGAGTTGTTTTTTGAAAGTGTCCAGAGAGTCGGCATTCCTGAGTTTATGTTTATATTCCCAGTTTATGACCGGGCAACTCTTGGTCACAAATGGTTTATGATTGTGAGAACGCTGGCTTCGAGCCTAAGGGTCATTCAGTGTCTCCAGATGTTGGGGCTATCTCCAGTATTCCCAAATGTTTACGTTATCTTCCCCAATATGTTGATTAACTCTCTGTAAACTAGTTAAAAGGTCTATGGAGAGAGAGAGAGGCTCTTCAGAATTGATGTGGCAACTCTACCCGTGCAGTCAGAACCTCTGGCTGCTGTGACTTGTGATGTGAATCCTCCGGCCGATACTTGTAATAAACCATCAGTGTTTGAAATCAAAGCTCCAACTCTCCTCGTGTCTCTCTGAGTCCTGACTCTCCATTGCTACAGAAGTTTCCCTTACAGGGGTTTATTGCTTACCACTACTTTATGTCTCCGTAAAATGCCAAGCCACATAAAAGCTTCAATGCTCGCAGTGAACCTACCAGTGTATGAGAATGGCTGGTTTAAGTGCCAACCCACATGTTTAAATATTGCAAGTCTGGGTTGATATGCAAACCCACACGTTCAAATGTTGCATCATTGGTTTATGAATAGCATGTAGTGTATGCATAGCAAGTGTGTGGTTGAGCTACAGTAACAGTGACGGTGGATTGGCTCATAGCAGATTAGCTGCTGGCGAACGGAGCAGAAAATAAATGAACAGTTATTGTTCTGGTTTTAAATGTACGCACAGAAACACACATTTTGACCCCGAACTTCTGAAATAAACCCTCTGGTCATCAAAGTCAAGTCAAAGTCAACTTTAATGTACATTTTTCTGTGTGTTTGTACAGACAGAGAGATCGAAATAACGTTTCCAACAATCCCGAATACAATAATACAAATATGCAAATATGTATATCCTCTATATATACAATCAACAGACACATGTACACACATTAAGATAAAACACAACAATCAATATACAAAATAACAGTCACTTCAATATGTTAGGGAATGTGCAAGATTGTCCATAGCAGCTTAAAACATAGGGTGCTCACTCTATAAAGACTTTACTTCTGGATTGTCACACGTCAGAGACACAGTTTGCTCACCGAGCCTCATCACTGCCGGGTGTGGGGGGTCGGCCATGTTTCTTGTACAGTAGGAACATGTCGCAGCATCGGCAGGGTATTTGCCTGTTAAATGAAGATGCACGTTTTCCAATCAGCTTGGCTCACTGCAGCGTGAAGAGCAGTTTACTGATCCTCCACTAAGCTCGCAGCTCAGTGTCTCTGAAGATGTAGGAATCCTCCAACACTCAAAGATTTCTCTGCCTCTTTCAATTCTTGGATCAGTCTTGAATTTGTCAACACTAAATCTCCCTCCTTCTCTCTTCCTTTGCCTTACACATGCTTCCCTTTTCCTGCTGTCTCACGTTTATGCTACTAGTCATTTCCTTCACTCGTCTCTCTTTCATTAACATTCCAATCTTGGGATGACACACAAAAACCCCAGAGGTCATGATGATGAAAATAAAATCAGTATTTTAAGATATTTAAGATACAGAATTAACCAATACCAGATGGGGAACTTTACACCATGACAAAAATACAAAGAAGCTGTCTACACTTTTGATGGAAGTGATTGTAGAAAAGTCTTCACTGTTCAACGGGATAAAAACAGATGGTCGAGAAGCTTTGTTATTTCTTTGCTTAGACTTACAGATGAGTCCCTGTTATTAATGCAATTAAACCTTGCATTGTCCTTAAGGCTCTGTTGCTTAGCCTCTGTATTATAGAGCCTCTATGACAACAGGTAGCGCATATCCACAGGGTCACCTTGGAGGAAGAAGGAGGCATGCAGCAGAGGGGGGGGGGGGGGTGTAGCATGCTCGTGGGAGGTTTCTTGTTAGATTAGTGGGGGGCAGGAGGAAGATACAGTATGTGTAAGAAAGGTAGTGGAGGTAAAGGTGAGAGAAAGGAGGGAAATATAATCAATAGCAAAGGTCGTGAGTGTGTACATTTGTAAAGGAACTCACCATGTTGCTGTAACGATATAAACATGGTGGTATAATGGACAAGTGATGTCCTGATTAGGCGAAATTAAGCCTGCCAATAAAAACGGTCTTTAAAATTGTTGGTTGGTTACAGAGGTTGTGCTAGAGTTTTTCCCGACAGGGTCGTAACATTTCCTTCAAAATCCAGTATTACCTTGACGGGGGGGGGGTAGAGAGAGGACGCTCGTGAACCGTCAACGGGGTAACGGGGTCGTGGGGGGGGGGGTACGCTCGTGAACTGTTAGCGCCGTGTTATGCATGCCCACTGCACCTCACGGGAGCGCGCACAGCTTAAAGCCAAAACTCACAGACATTTCAATGATTTGTACGACAAAGTTAGGTTTGGAAACGGTATCATTTCCTTTTTGGAGGGCATGCATAATGACTCTCAAAGCGCTTTACAAATACACATACAGATCATACATACATGTAATGGTCATCTACTGTGGACAATACCCACAGGAGCAAATTCGGGTGAAGTGTCTTGCCCAAGGACACAACGGCCTGACGCAGTGGGGCGGGAGCGGGTTTCGAACGGCAGTTCCCCAACGCCCCCATCAAACGCACAGACCACTGCCCCACCCGTCCCACGGCATAACACCAGAGCCTCGCTGCGGGGAAACTTTGCCGCTGTTCTAAGTTTGTTCTAATCTGTCAAAATGACGGACTGCTTTCGGATAATATTCGGTTAACGCGACCACTGGTTGGTTATTTCCAGATTTGGTTCGAAATCTGAGTTTTGCATACTATATATATATATACTATATAATCACACCTTTTAGAGTCACTTCTCTTAAATCCATATTGTTAGATCACTGTATTGCATTTGTGTTCAGCAGATCACTTCCAAGCTGTTGTTAACATCTATTAGTGAAGACTTAGATGCATTCTAGCAAGTCATAAACATATCTCTTCACACTCGCATATCCACCCTGATCATTATCCATCACACATCCTCTGTTTTTGATTTGTTTGGTTATTTGATTGATTTATTTACTGCATTGTCTTGTTTATGACTCTTATGCTGGTGTTATGTATTGTGTATCTTGTTTTTTATGTGTTTGTACGGTGACCTTGAGAGCCTTGAAAGGCGCCTATATAAAATAAATGAATTATTATTATTTATAATGTAGCCATGAGCCACAACATTCAAACAAACAGACACACACAGACACACAAACCACAACTTAAGTAAGAGAAGCACATAAACTCAATACACACTGCACTGTCCTTGTGTCCTCAGTCATGAAGTCCAAAATCAATACCTTCACATCCCATTGCACTCCTCTTTCACCTGGAGAAAGACCTTTTAATTACACAGGCTGATAGTGACCGCCACAGGTCACATAAGCACACACACCGTTATACCTCCTTTACACTACGTGGTTTGACTCGCCTTGACTCAATATAAAGTAGGTACTTTTTTCATGTTTTACTCTGGATAGTACCCCGTCAGTGTAGTCATGTACGGAGCTGATTGCCATGGCACTATCGCTGTTACATCATCTTTACCGTTACACTACATTATCCACTATTGAATGTAACTTGGCTACTTACTTAACTTCTACGGGGGGTCTTGTTAGCTAAATAAAAAAGTATCTGCTGATTAACAGACGTATCTTTTCCAATGTAAGTAAATGGGAAAACTTTGTTTGGGCCAACCGACATGTAGGTTGTAGTACCACTTCAAAAATTGCTCAAACTGCCAGCTCACTTCCTCTGGGCTTTTGTGTTGTGCTTGTGACAACAACAACAACAGAGCAATTCTACTGAGAAGAGCCACAATGTACCATAAAGAGGAACGTCTGCATATGATGCCACACTCCTCATTTCTCTCTCTGGGAGGAGCCGTCATGTCATCAGTATGTGGTGTACAATTGATGAATGATCCAAATAATACCAACTCTATATCATCGATGTGAATTGAACTAGTCTTTTTGCATTTAGATTGCATGGACAGAGACTGGAATAGAGGAGGGTTAGCCTAGAACATTGCAGCATAGCCCGAGGGAAAGCAGCAGCAAAGACCGCAGATTACTGGAGCCAATGAAATGAAGCCATTTAGAGGGGGGGAGATGGGGACGGAGATGGGCTGCAGGGAGGAGAGGGGGGTGGGAGGAAATGGATGGGAGGATGGAAGGATTAGAGGGATAGCTCGTCAGGAATTCAGAACACGCATTCTCCCATACGAGACTCCCACAAGGTGCCCTTCACGCATGCACACAGTTGAGCATGTTAGCCCACACACATGCTAACACGATTCATGTGTACTCGTGTTACTATATTTGAGAGAGAAAAGCTGCCCCATTTCTCAGACTTCCCTCTCAGCGGACTTTGGCTTTTATCTATCGCACCATTAGTTTATCTAGCACAGGTCATAAGAAATGCAGCTAAAAGACATGTTAGACGAAAGATGAATCCCAACATGTTATGACATGGAGACAAACAGAAAATGACCTTTGTTAATGGACAGACTTCTTTTGTGAATGTATTCCCCTTCCTACAGGTTGTATGTGTGGAAGAGACACAGTAGATTACATCAGAGCAATCCCACTCTCCTCCTGCACCTCAGCGTTTTTAGTGAAGCTGTTTCATTCGGCTCTCTCTCAACATGTGACCGAGTTTTTAATGTTATAAGACTACACGCAATACATCAAACAACACAAGAAATAATAGAAACTGATTGAAAGTGATGGCTACTTTCTCTCACTCCATCCCTCTCTCTCATTGTCTCTCAGATAACAGTTTTCCGGATGGGGTCGGAGGGCCATCAGGACATTGACCTTGCCATCCTCACTGCATTACTCAAAGGTGGGTGTGTGTATCTATGTGTGTGTGCTGGAGCATGAATGCACAGTAAGTGGCTTCCACCTTTACACTCGCTCTCCAGGGACGTTGTATGGACGTTTCTGTACAATAAAGGAGGATGATATCATTCCGGAAAACAATCCTCTCACTGTCCCAGTTTAGGTTTATTTTCCATGCATACAAGAATGTTTTCAATACGGCAGTTCATAGCTCCGGGATAAATTGTAGCATCTGTGCTTATTTTTGCTCTCTTTTAGAGCTCCATTAAGCGATTTTTGATCACCGTAGGGCAGGAACACTCCAAAGCCAACCTGCTTTAGGTTTCGATGTTATAAACAGTTGCTTTCTTACAGTTTTAGTAGAAAAAGAGTCATGGAAATTGCGTCCTCTTACGACTGCTTGCCAAGTATAAGTCCAGTATTAACATGCTTGGTCCACTAACTACTGGCCTTAAATATACTGGCACATAACCACCCATCCACTTCAAACGTTGGTGCTTTTTGGCAGGTTTTAGCTACATAATTACTGTACAGCCATCCTCTCATCCAGCTCTTGACAAGAGAGTGTGTAATATGTTCTGTATTTCACCAAATATCGAACCAATACTTCAGACGTGAGGACATTCTCGTAGCCTTCAGTGAGTTCAGTGTCCTACTTTATATGCTAATGAACCCCTGATATCCCAACAACACCTGCATAATAATCAATTAGAATGAATACAGCTGCTCATTAACCGTGTGGCCGGAGAAGTAATTACAGAAAGACACTTACAGTCACCAATGAATCTAATTTAACGTTGGTGTTTCAATTGAATATATCAAATTGATTCCCCTTGAGGTTAACAATCACTTTTGAGAGGGACACATGACTTCTTAAGCTTTTGTTACTCTAATGCTTACAGTTGGTCAGCATCGCAATGTGTGTGCTTAGTATTTCTACACACAGAATGCAGGTTACGTTATACAACCATCCGGGGGGCTTTCAATAGTCGCAGAAAAGCACGCAGAGATTTAAAGGCTCATATTGATATTGGTTTTCCCCGCCGTAATTCACACTGCACCACATAGAATGATCAATCCAGCATTGCAAAAACACTGCACACCTAAAGCATGACGCAACATAAATATATAGAGAAATATAAACTCAACCACTTCATCCTCCACACACACACACACACACAGAATCCATATGCAATACTTTCGATTGGTTTTTCAATAGCTTGTATGGATTCAAGAAATATGCCGCTAACACCGCCCACTTGCTTGCTCTGCCTCAAACACACACCTTAACATGTGAGTGAACACACACTCAAGCACATGATTGACTATGTCAGAAATCATTCGTAAGAGGAACATGTCATTCCATAGATACTAGACAAGTGGGTTTGGAGAGGGAGAATGTGACAGAGAAACCTGTTCTACATAATTTATGTGTTGCAGTCTAGATGAAGGATTTCTGTTGTGTATCCATCACTTCCTGGTGTTTGTCTCTGTCTCAGAATATTGCTCTCTTGCCCCATAACTTTCCCGATGTATACACGTGTCACTGTTTTCTGTCAACTGCATTTTTCATTTCTGTTCACTATTTTAAACTTCCATTCATTTCATTTCACATTGTGGTAGGAATGGCATGTGAATGAGGGATTTAAAATGAAAGAAAGACAGGAGAAAATAGGAAAAAGGAAATCATAGGAGCGAAAAGATGAGAAGCCAACACTTGATTGCTTAAACAGTCTGAGGGTCATTTTACATTCAAGTCTCATTCTGCGGCTGAGTGAATGAGACGCGTTAAGGCTTTTAGTGTAACATAAAATCAGTCATATCTTGCCCGAGAGCTTTTTAAAACACTGGATTAGACTCCTTCGCTGAAGAACTAAGCTTCTGCCTGAAGCTCAACAAGGCGCAGCACAGTCAGGGAAACACATCGAGGGGAGAACAGAGCAAGAAAAGAAAAGGATAGAAGTCTAGGAGCCGGTCTGCGGAACAGAGATTTAGAGAAGTGAGAGCATAGAGGAATCTGCTGCTAAAGACACATGGTGTAACAGAGGGGAGTTTAGAGTATTCCTCTGAAGTAGTCAATTTCTTGAAGATTTGTTCCATGAAGTCAGTTTGCTACAGCTCCCTGCAGGCAGACTGATTGAAAGCACGGGCCTTTGATAAAGCAGACCAGCCTGCCCTTTAATATACACATATCTCCACTAAAGCTCTTATTAGCCGGCTCTGCGTGTTATTAGCCGGCTCCGTCTGAACTCACACCACACAGTCTTAAAGGCTGCACAGGCCTTTAAGACAGAGTGAGCATGTGTAATCAGAAGTGATGATACTTCTGTGCTTATTAAAAATCACCCAGTCTTTCATACACATTAAATACAGCGTTCTTACGGTCATTACAAACCTGGAAAAGTCATGGAAATTCAAAATGCTAATTCCAGGCCCTGGAAAAGTTTTGGAAAAGTCATGGAAATGTAACTAAAGTTGCATCAAATATGATTTATATGTTATCTAATCCCCGAAATAGTAATACTATAATGATAATAAATACTGTATCGTTTAGTAATGAAACGTAAAATGGCATTTAACTGACGAGGTGTTTTGCTGGTGAGAGATTTTAGTGGCTTTAGCGTGTAGAAGCTAGTAAGCCTACTATTGGATTTGTTTTAGATAGGCACATGTTTCATATGCAGACCTTATTTTCCTGTTCCATGTTAAAATAAACCATTTTCATTGGTACGCTGAGAAAGAGTAATTTTTTTGGTCATGGAAAATTAGGTAAAGGTCCTGGAGAAGTCATTGGTGAAAGTGTATGAACCCTGAAAATAATAATAAGAATACTTTATGTTAAAGTGGATTTCTCAAAAAGCTAGGCTGCTGCTTCGTGTGTTGTTAACTTCTCTCTGTGTGCAGATAAATGATTAATGTGAACAGGAGGCTGTTTAGTGATCTCACAGGGTCAACTGAGGTTAACAGCTAACGGCTGCAAGTGCTTTATAGTAGCATATCCAAGCAAAGCTATGTCGTATTGGATTAAACATGGTTGATACGTTTTGAATAGAGAGGTTACATTTTGTATTTCCCTTCCCCCGTTTCATTTATTGCTGCCTTTCTTGGTGCCTTGGGCTAACAATAATTGGAGGCTAGGGTGGAAGCTGGGGTGGTGGTGGGGTGGTGGTGGGGTGAAAGCTATGGTGGAAGCTGGGGTGGAAGCTAGGGTGGAAGCTGGGGTGGAAGCTGGGGTGGAAGCTAGGGTGGAAGCTAGGGTGGTGGTGGGGTGGAAGCTGGGGTGGAAGCTAGGGTGGTGGTGGGGTGGAAGCTAGGGTGGAAGCTAGGGTGGAAGCTGGGGTGGAAGCTAGGGTGGAAGCTAGGGTGGAAGCTGGGGTGGAAGCTAGGGTGGAAGCTGGGGTGGTGGTGGGGTGGAAGCTAGGGTGGAAGCTGGGGTGGTGGTGGGGTGAAAGCTATGGTGGAAGCTGGGGTGGAAGCTAGGGTGGAAGCTGGGGTGGAAGCTAGGGTGGAAGCTAGGGTGGTGGTGGGGTGGAAGCTGGGGTGGAAGCTAGGGTGGTGGTGGGGTGGAAGCTAGGGTGGTGGTGGGGTGGAAGCTAGGGTGGAAGCTAGGGTGGTGCTGGGGTGGAAGCTAGGGTGGTGGTGGGGTGGAACCTGGGGTGGTGGTGGGGTGGAAGCTAGGGTGGTGGTGGGGTGGAACCTGGGGTGGTGGTGGGGTGGAAGCTAGGGTGGTGGTGGGGTGGAAGCTAGGGTGGTGGTGGGGTGGAAGCTAGGGTGGAAGCTGGGGTGGTGGTGGGGTGGAAGCTGGGGGGGTGGTGGGTGGAAGCTAGGGTGGAAGCTGGGGTGGAAGCTGGGGTGGTGGTGGGGTGGAAGCTAGGGTGGAAGCTAGGGTGGAAGCTGGGGTGGTGGTGGGGTGGAAGCTAGGGTGGAAGCTGGGGGGGTGGTGGGGTGGAAGCTAGGGTGGAAGCTGGGGGGGTGGTGAGGTGGAAGCTAGGGTGGAAGCTGGGGGGGGGGGGGGGGTGGAAGCTAGGGTGGAAGCTGGGGTGCTGGTGGGGCAGGCGAGCAGTAGCAACATGAGACACAGCAGCAGGAACATGAACATAGCAATAGCAGGTGAACACAGCAGTGGCAGCAGCAGCGAGGCAGAGGCAGGAAGACCTGGCAGCTTCAATAGAGCGGCATGTTTAGGAGAATGTGTTTGGTTGGTTGTAACCATAGACTGTATATATAAATGGACGTAGGGTCCGTGACGTCACCCATAGGATTCTGCAGAGTTGCCGTGAAGCCCTAAGTAGGCGGAGTCGGCTACTAACGGCTCGACAGTGACGTCAGAGTCTAACTCCCGCCTTCTCCGGCCTGCTCCAAATAAGGGCAAAGAGGCGGAGCTGAGGCGGGACAGGGCGGGACAGGGCGGGACCTGCTGCCAACGAGCGTGATGTTCCAGACCTAGCTCAGGCTAAGAAGCTAAGCTAACATGCTCTCAGTATTAAGCTAACAACCTATGCTAACAACACAACGTTACAACGTTGACTAAATCATCCATAATTGGATTGTTCAAATGTGTACTGTGAAGGATATCATAAAGCCTTAATGCAATCGAATGTAAAACATGATTGATGAAAGTAGTAAATCGGTCAGATTTGACCCGAAGACAACAGAAGGGTTAATGCCATATTCACTTAGTAACGAACAACTTTTACAAATATTTCTATATAGTCTGTGTTGGTAAATATCATCTAGGTTGCACATTTCCTGCTGAAATACATGCATACCAAGTCACTGCGTGGCACTTGATAAAACAGTGTAGTTCCACTATATAAACGTTACATTCATAATCAAACGAGACAATCTGCAAGATAATTAGCTATTTGGTATTATTCTTAATGCTTGTCATTCACACGTTAATAAAATAAAATAAGTACCGATACATAGCAGAATAATTGTGGCGGTGTTCAGCTTAATAAACCTTGCTCAACATCATTTATTTAGCTAATACTACAGCGGGCTACAGGCGAACCAAGTCCGCGTTTCGATGCATTCCTTGATCTCCAGTTATAACGCCGGACTCCGCCGCTGGCCGAAGCTAACGGGGAGCCCCAGGGGGCTAGCTACGGCTGCCGGGACCTATGGCCGGGACGCGCTAGCGAGCTAGCCCCCTGCAGCCCCGTTAGCTTCGGCGGCGTGGACTCCGGCGGCACCACTGGGATAATTGGGTCCCCTTTTCACATTTGCTCCCGTTTAGCATTATGGGCGTCATAGCCATATAGTATAAAAGTCTTACCCAACAAGCTAAGCTAACAGGCACACAAACACCTGCTAACGGGGTTAACATGTATAATATTATCATTTTACTCACCGAAAAAAGCTGAAAGTAGACTTCTTGGAAGTTCTGTTAGTACATTCAAGCGCACAGCACGACATTTTAATTATCTGGTATTTGTAACAATATTCCCTAACAGGCACGATCACCACGAACACAGCTAAAGGGTCAAGTACAGTAACTACAACTAACTAACGTTGTAGCTATGGTTGTAGCCTAGCAGAGTGGACAAGTTGCTGTTAGCTGACAGTGAGGCACGTATCTGTCAATCAACGTGACCACGCCCTAATGTGTGCACAAACTTTAAGACCTAATATAAATAAAAGGGTCGCGTTAGAAAACAATTCACTCACAGATCCATAATCATGAAGGTGGAATCTAACTATATCGATAATAAAAATGTATGGAGCCAGGGGTAGAAACATGTTTTTTTCTGCTGTAAAGTTGGGCATTTTAACATGGGGGTCAATGGAAATTGCTCCTTTCTGCAGCCATCGCCTATCGGCCAATATATGAACTGCAGTGTGTGGCACTTCCGTATTGGCTTCACGGCTCTACCCCACAGTTTGCCGCTTGGTTGTAACGCTGAGTTGCGTCACGTGTGAATGTATCATTGGTGCTCGAGTTGATAGCCTGAACTATCTCGCAGGCTTCGCCCCATTCTTTATTTTCCTTACTATTTATATCCTTATCTTAAGTTATTTATTTGTGCAAACGCTCAGTAGTAACAGGTCATAAATAACCATTCTTGGGACTCAGGCACAGCTGCAGCACCACTGTTTAAAGAACAGAGTGTTATTGTTCCTCAGTGTGGAAGCTCACTTCTTCATATGTATAGTTACCATTATAGTCGTCCTCCCTGCTGGTGTGTTTGGCCCCTCCTCTATCAGGCTGATAGCTTCTCCATGGGAACGCTTGTTTTATATGCTGCTGCTGGTTTATGTCCTACGGTGGTAAATGTGTGTGAGTTTTGATGTTTATGTATTCTGTGAGCTGTTGACATTACATTGTATTGTATATAAGGGAGGCGTGTGGTGCAGTGGGTTGTGCGTTCGTGTTGGGGTCAGGGGGGCACAGGTTCAAACCCCACTGCAGTCAGCATGTCGTTGTGTCCCTGAGACACTTCACCCCAAATTGCTCCTGTGGGGATTTATTCCATTACTTTCACTCAGTTAATATAAACTTGTATCACTTCCTATTTATTTTATTACAAAAGTATTAACATCCACGAGAACAAATAAGTATAAGTACAAATAAGTAGTAAACAATTGAACAAAAAACTGAGGAAGAACACTTTGGTCTGAAAATAGTACACAAGTAAAAGTCCTGCATTCACACTTTAGTAGAAGTAAAGAGTATATTATCAGCACTCAAAGTATAAACAATTATTATAAAAGTATCCATTTTGTGTAATGGCTCTTTTGGAAGTATTATATTATTACAGAATATCATATGTATGTGTTTTTAGCATATACAAGTACATGTAGGATCGTTGAATCGATAGTTTGTCATGTTAAGCCGATTTAAAAAAATGTGTATTACTGGGATTATTAGTACAGTAATACATCTTGTATAAAACAATGTATGTGTTTTTATATGAAACATTTGAGTGTTACAATTAATGTAGTAGGGAAACAAGTGTTATTTTTTTCCTCTAACATGTAGTGGAGTAGAAGTACAAAGTAGCATTAAATGGAGCACCCAAGTAAATTGCAAAAATGCCAAAAAAGTATAGTTCTTAAGTAAATGTGAGTAAATGTTCTTAGTTACATTTAACCACTGCATCTAATGCACAACACACTAGTGAGCTGTTCCTGACTTGGATCTTGTATCTGTTAGGAAACCTTGTATGTCAGAACATATGAAATAAAACATTGTGTATCCTCTCAGGTGCCAACGCCTCGGCCCCTGACCAGCTGAGTTTGGCTCTGGCTTGGAACAGAGTGGACATCGCCCGCAGTCAGATCTTCATCTACGGACAGCAGTGGCCTGTAAGAAAGAAACTGTGAAATCCCAAATATGCATACTGCAGCAGAAATGTTGTGTATGCAAACAGGGCACAGGCACATTGGGTTGCAGAAGCTATTCTTAAGGGCTGATAATGTTACTAACAATTGACACTCCATATTAATTGCTTTAAATTCACACAGAAATACCTTCAAAAATGAGTAGAAAAATAAAGACGGTTTATAAAACCAGATAAAAGGGTACTTTGATCTTGTAAAGGCAATTTGGATGCAGTAGGCTGCTGGAATCAGTAGAGAAATCCAATAATGCTGCGGTTATCTGTGTGTATAATTGACAAGTATGCATTCATTGCAGTTTTTCGTGTATCGGATAAACTGCAAATTAGCCCCCCGGAGACAAATAAAGGGTTGTGAACTGGATGCAATTCAAGGCTGTGTTACAAGATCTGAGCCATTTAAACTTTACTTTGGATGTGTGGTGTATAGAAGAAAGTTGTTTCAAATTCATCATGAGAGGAAACATGTACGAGTATTATTACATTATCCATGTAAGTATCTTGTTGTAGCTCAAGATGGTCAATCCCTTTGTGTTTATATGCAGTGCTTCTGTATACATAGTGCATTGTACGTAGTGTATCCTCTATAGTGTTGTCAGTTCATGTTTCCCCCGTCCCTTCTGCATTAGATCGGTTCCCTGGAGCAGGCGATGCTGGATGCCTTAGTTCTGGACAGAGTGGACTTTGTCAAGCTGCTGATTGAAAATGGAGTCAGTATGCATCGCTTCCTCACGCTTTCCAGACTGGAGGAGCTCTACAACACGGTAACAACACATGCTAAAAGAAGTGCTGCAGCATGGACAGTGAAGAAGGGTCTCACATAAATGTATTATCTCACACGGCATCTAATGCACGTCTGTCCGTCCTGGGAGAGGGATCCCTCCTCTGTTGCTCTCCTTGAGGTTTCTCCCATGTTCCCCTTTAAACTGTGGGTTTTCTCTGGAAGTGTTTCCTTGTACAATGTGAGGGTCTAAGGACAGAGGGTCTAAGGACAGAGGGTCTAAGAACAGAGGGTGTCGTATTCTCATACTGATATTCTGAACAATCTGTGCTGTTGGATTTGCTGTAAAGTGTCTCTACTGTAGGCTATTTTTATTATATGTACAGCACTTTGGCTCGACCAAAAATCGTTTAGAAATGTGCTATATAAATAAAACTTGATTTGATTTGATCTATAAGTTCTAGGAAACACCCCTCTGTGCAAATTGCTGACTAAAGGGCTTACCTCACTTTGGTGCTTAGGGTGATTGTCATAACACGCAGGGTCCTAAGGAACTGAAGATGCTTTTCGTGATTGTAATAATATCTTTATGTGTTTGATTGTTTTCAACAGAGACACGGGCCGTCCAACACGCTGTACCACCTGGTCAGAGATGTCAAAAAGGTAAGACCATCTCCACCGTCCCTTCAGCTCTGTGGCTGTCCAGGCTCACTGTACGGGAACGTTGGCTTGAATGTGTAATATAAAGAAGACACATTTGACCACATAGACTAGCTTTAGTTGCGTGTGAGGCGTTGTGTGTACTTGCATTGATTAGTGTGTCTCCTTACTGATAGTCCTAGATGCTGGTTCTGCACATAGAGGCTGGCTTCTCTCTTTCAGCTGGAGCTACGGGCTGCTGTAGAGCTGCACGACTCTCATGCCTCTCATGACTGCTCACTAATTTACTCTGTGCTTTCTCTAAGGGACACACTGCCATGGTAACAAACACTTTGAGTATTAAACGCTGCTTTACTGACAGAACTTGAGTTTGAGCAAACTGAGGCCGCAGTGGTACTGCTGCGAGGCTGAGAAGAAGGAAGACAAACACTCACAATTTATTGATTACTTTTTGGTTTGTACTGTCAACAACGCCTTCAGGTGTGTTCTCTCCAATATGCAGTATTTACTGATTCAATAAAAAGACATCGCACATTTCCCTAACATTTTTTGTTATCGTTTATTTAGCAGGGACAATGCACAGTAATGAACACTTAAAACATTCAAATGTATCAAGCGTAACAGCACCAGATGTCGCTTTGAGCTAATTTCCATCCGCAGTCCCTCACATAAAACATTTAAGAACATTACATTTTACAAACATAGCAAAAACAAAATACATGATTTGCAAAAGGGGCAAAAGAGCAAGAGCAGCATACACAAGTATTTACCACATGGCAGTACAATATAGCAGCAACGACATATTAAGTGCAAGAGGAGATACCCCTGTGTTAAAGTGCATTTAGCGGTGATTACACGTCTGTTTGTTTCTCAACCATTCTTTGAGTTGACCTTTGAAGCTATTGAGAGTGGGACAATCCCGTATCTCAGTTGGGAGGCTATTCCACAATGAGCTGCCTTTAATGGAGAGGACATTGTCCAAAAGTGGTCCGTCTGCGGTGGGCTTCACAGTAATAATAATAATAATAATGGGTTTCATTTATAAAGCACTTCATATTTGACTTCAAATCCCGAAGTGCTGCAAGCAGTGAGCATGAACAGTATAAAAACAGTACACAACACGGTACAATGAATAAAAAGCAATAAAAAACAAACAATAAAAGTAAAATAAAAGGGTGTTAAAAGATAAAGGGTCTAGGGAAAGGCTCTATTGAATAGATTGGTTTTGAGGCCTTTTTTAAAAGCTTCCACGGTCTGTGGTGCTCTGATGTGGTCGGGAGAGCATTGCACGGACTGGGAGCAGCCGAGCAGAACAGTCTCCTCTGGTTTCTGACCTAGTGCAGCGTCCAGTGTGTTTTTGTGGATGAATTCCCCTAAGGGGGGGGGGGGGGGGGGCAGTCCATGTAAACATTTATAAAAAAAACACATACTTTTAAAAGACTTAAAATTGTCAAAACTCAAGAAATTGTGTTTTTCAAGGATGGTACAGTGGTGGTATGAAGAAGGCTTTCTGTCAAACACCTTGATAGCTCTCTTGTACAGCTGTTCTATGGGTTTAAGGTTTGTGGCACAAGCAAACGAGCAGTTTGTCAAACAGTATTCAATGTGGGATAGAATCATACAGTGCAGGTATGACTTTGCAGCATTGACAGTGAAGAAGGGTCTCACATAAAAAGACATTTGTTATTTACATGTTAAGATGATGACATGGTGGAAACCTCTCTCTAAGTATAGGTTGTGAAAAACACTACGGTTTTTTGTTGCATTTCCCCAACAGCACCTCAATGCAGAAAAAGACAGCAACCTATCATTTAACATTCAGCACGTGTCTGCACCCCAATTACAGCGATCTCACCTTTGAGAGATGATTGAGAGGTCAGCAATACCATCATTAGCACTGATAGGTGTTCATTAATGTAACCGTTATTGATTGCAGTGTTGCCACATGCGCCCCGTGAGAGTGTTGTAATCACTCCTCCTTCACCTCCTCCGTCTTTAAACAAGTCTGATCTCAGAATGTGTGTTTTCTATTCCACGATACCTCACCTCACACACATGCAAAACACACCGCATGTTACAACATCCCCATCTTATTGGATATAATTGCCATAGTGTGTCTGTCTGTGTATAATAGTAGGATGCTAATTAAGTCTAACTGCAATCCCTCGCGTGAAGTCACCATGTCATCGCTGTTCTCTTTCTTTCTCATTCCTTTCTGTGGATGTTGGGGTCACACTGTTGGCAGGTTTTACTTTGATTCGGCTGCAGATGTTGAGCCAGCAACAGCTGTAAGGGCCCGGGGGGACGCACTCAGGTTTAATCTAGTTCATTCATTAGATGGTGTGAAAGCTGAGTCAGAAGGCAGAGAGTCTCAGAGATTGGCTTGTGTGGACTACAGCTGCCAAAAGCACACATTGGTTTTCCTACAGAGTAAATGAACAATGCTGTTTTGTGGCCAAAGGTCGGAAGCAATACACCTCGTGTCTCAGATATCAGGAACAGTTAGAGGTACATCCAAACAGGGCGGATTTACTTCCGAGATTTCTATTTTAATTGAAAGTTGAAATGAGCCATAATTATTGTTGATTTGTGTCGTAGGCTTCCTATTCAGTCCGCAGGTCACAGGAACACTGACTTGATGTGTATTAGTGTCATGCTTCAGCTAAAGAGGATCCCAAAGCAGGAGGCAGGCAGGTTGAATGAACAAAAAGCCAGCTTAATTAAAGCAAAGCTGCTACCAACACAGGCTGCCAACGAGCATAAGGGAGCAGGCAAATACAAGAACAAAGAACAAATACTAAGAACAAATCACACACACAAAAGCAAACGACCTTAGAAATAAATGAAGGAAAGCACAAGGAGTAAATACCCCAAGGATTTGTTATCAAGTGAAGAACAGATGAGACACAGGCAGGATGAGATATTTATATTGCACATTTCAGACAAAAGGCAATTCAAAGTGCAAAACAGGTCATAAAAGACACCCTGTCCGAATAAAGAGGAAATAAACGACTTAGAAATCTTACAACCATCACAACGACTATATACATTTCAATACAAGCAACACTTTAAGAAAAGTAGCTGGTTGTTTATTTGTCTAACAACTGTAGGTCCAGCTAAAGCTCTGGATGTTATCGAGACACTTTCAGGAGAGAGGGTGATTAGTGAGTCAACCAGGACTCTTCTTCTTCCTAATAAAATAAATAAAAGCTTCAGCACCCTTAGCTGTCAGAGGGGATTCACACAAGGTGTAAACAAACAGTTTTTAGGCTTTGCTTCAGGGACCTGAGAGAGAGATCGGCTGACCGCAGACTGGGGCTTTTGATCTATATACATCAGGAGGAGGAGGAGGAGGAGGAGGAGGTGAAGCTTTGTGTGCTCACTTTGAACAGACAAACAGTATCTGCAGCTGCCTTTACTTCAAAGTGCATCAGATGGCCTACAGGGGTTAGCGAGGCTTTACCGCCACTGAAATTGGGTCTTTGGATACGAGGACAGGATGGGGAGGACAGAGAGGATTTCTCACATCTGATGGTAGGGCTGCTCAATTAATCGTATTTTTATCGCAATTACGATTATGGCTTGCAACGATTACGAAAACAACGTAATCGAAATAAAAACGATTATTTTTTTATTAACCCTTTAACTGCCAGCACCACCATTTGTTGAAAAAAAAAAAAAAAGTTGAACTCCATCTGATTCAGCCAGCTCTACCCTTTGGTTGACATGTTATGCACAAAACAACCTCTAGATGTCACTGTGGTTCAAACAGAAAGCCCTTCAGCTAGCTTCCACTGAGGAAGTTGGCAATGCTAAAAATCACTGCTGAAGAAATCACTCTTTTTGGTCAGCTTTTGTAAGGTAACCATATCCTTTTTGACATATTTTAGTGGCAGGGCACTGACTGAACATAATTAGATTACTTTAGATAATTCTTTTTTTGAAAATATGCTTAACCAATCGGTCGAATTGGCCTTTTATGGTAAGCTAGCAATATGACTTTTTCAGAGTTTCAGAGATGTTTTCCAATAAAATATGGTAAATAAATGGCTAGATTCATGGTAATATTACTACATCTATTACTGCCTTATGAGTCTCAGAGTGAAAGAGAGATAATCATTTATATAGCACCTTTCATGCATGGCATTCAGCCCAAAGTTGCACACAGATGAGCAAGTTAGGCCAACACAGAATATAGACACTTGCTGTTAGGCCAGTGGTTTCCTGTTAGGCCAATTCAGCATCTACAGTAAGATGAGCAAGTTTTTATCATGAAAAACACTTTACATTACTTTTTTCCATTTTATTTGTTTTACAATTATAACTTATTATCTGTTATGAATATATCTGGTTGTATATATTGCTCATTTTCCATAAAAGAAACACATGTATTTGAGTTTGTGTTTTATTTGAGTTTGATGTGTACAAATACTGTAATGTATATAATGATTGTTGAAAATGTACTTTTACCATAGAAGGCCAGCTCGACCATTTGGTAGAGGCTCATAAAAACAAAACTGTGTGGTCAGTCAAAAAATGCTTATTTGTGGCCCATTTGATAAGAAAATGCAAAAAAAAAAAAATTCCATAGCTTTTTTCTTGGTCCGGCAGTTAAAGGGTTAATTTTTTTTGGATTGGTTTTTCAGTTGAATTATACTTAAAGTTCAGGGTAATCAACTGTTAAAAACATACTGTTAAACATTTTTTCTCCAATAAATTGATGTTTTCAAAGTAAATGGATAATCGTTTTTAATAATCGTGATATCAATTATTGACCCAAATAATCGAGATTAGGATTTTTGCCATAATCGAGCAGCCCTATCTGATGGTAGAGGTGTGCAGATGGTGTTAAGGAAGTTATGTAAAGTAATTGGTGTATCTGAAAGGCCTGGGTCACAGTGGGAGACAGGATAATTAGTGCAGGATGTGGGGTTGATGTTGAGGGCAGGAGGAGGAGCAGCGAGGGTTTACAGAGACATAGTCCTCACTTTCTGTTTCAATAACGAATGTAGCCTCTAGCGTTAATAGCTGTCCATGCTATTTCCCCTGTCTTCCAGGCTAATATTAGATAGATATTACCACTTTCTCTTTCTTTTCCTTTCTTCAAGACTGCATTGAACCTCACGGAGAAGATCTCGTTATTTCCTTAAGTGCAAATCATGAGACATTTATTTAAAAAAAAAAAAAAAAAAATGTTGACCTTTGTAGTCATCCTCAGACATTTTGTCCTCTTTAAGAAAATAATTGCACCCATTTATTTATCTTCTTTTGCTCCTGTGTAAGAGAACAAGATACATATGTCGGCTTTCACCTGAAACAGCTAATTACTTTCTGGTTCAACCAATTACGAGATCTGAGGAATATCTTCAAAAGTCTGAATTCAAACCAAGTGAGAGATAATTTATGAAGGAGCTGGAAGAGAGATCTTGCCCGAGAGTTATGTGTATCTTATTTCCCCTGCCCTTGCTCACTGACATTGTGTGTTCTTTCCAAGCGAGAATATCCAGGGTTCAGTTGGATCTACTTCAAGGTGAATCAGATAATCACGTTTTTATTTCATAGCCAAAAAACACTTGGATATGGATTTTGTGAAGTGAGTGTGGATGTGGTGTACTCTTGTTTCCCTCTTGTGTACACTCCTTTATCAATCCCAATCAGCTGGCGTGGGTTAAGCCTGTTAACACTGTCTGGTCTTTCTAGGGAAACCTGCCTCCGGACTACCGCATCAGCCTCATCGACATCGGACTGGTCATTGAATACCTCATGGGCGGAGCTTATCGTTGTAACTACACCAGGAAGAGATTCAGAACTCTGTACCACAACCTCTTTGGACCCAAGAGGGTGAGTGAATAGTTAATGTATTTAAACCCTAATGTGGGGGAATTGTTTACGTAATTAATCAAAATCAAATCACAGGACCAGTATCAGTAAAGTGATCCTTTAAGTTAAAATCAGCACTGAAAAGGGCAACATGAATAATATGGATCAAATGATGTATTCTATTACAAATTCAAAGTGTATTTAAAGGGGCCCTATTATGCTATTTTTTATGGTTCACATTTCAATTATTAATGATGAAAAAGGGTTTATATGTCTCATACTACATCTCTTTTCACCCTCTGTCTGAGCCCAGTCTGCTTTGATTGGTTAGCTGGCTGGCTCTGTTGTGATTGGTCAACGGGAGTGTAAAAAAGCACAATAGGGCCTCTTTAAGGACACTCTTTCATTTGCTGATCCAAATAGTAAATTGTCATGTACATGTTAGTTGTGAAATTAATTAATGAGCAGGGAAATTTTTTTATTTTCAGCCTTAGCAATTGTGATACTTGGTGTTTAAAGAAGTCTTGACAGAAACGTGTGAACAGTCATTTGTGTTGTGATATTTTCTTTCCCTAGAAGAGTTACTTTCATAAATATCCTTAACATGTTTTACTGAAATAGCAAATCATCTTTATATCTCAGGCGAGTAGACAGCATCCATAAAAAAAAGACATTAGAAAAATGTGCGGCTAAGGGATTTTATAGCCACTAAAACCATACAAATCATGTTTACCTACTATCAAGGTGTTGTTTATCAGCAGAGGTCAAACATAATAGTCCAACAGCAAGTCCTCAAAAAAGGCTTTCGTTTTCGAGTTGCAAATGACAACAATGATTTTTCTTATCTTTAGGGTCTCCCATTAATGACATTGATTGTTGTCAAATCTTATTTTGGGGGAAAAAATGTTTTTTGGGTTGTTCTTTAGAACTACTCCAATCCCTGAAAAATAGCCAAATTAGACCAGGCCGAATGGGAAATGTGACAAGAAAGCCCATAACTTGAGAATGACCACTCTTTTCCTCTTCAGATTTGCTGAGGTATGAACCAGGTGGCTGTCCTACATCACTAAATAGTCAGACAGTTATTTAACTAAAAAAATACTGTATTATAGTCCTGTAAACTTAGCTTTAGTTTAGACGTAAATTGTACTTTTTGGTGATAGGAACATAGGACTCACTTTTCTCTCATTTATCAGAAAAACAGAAATCCCTACAAAATATACCATTACTGAATTGTCTAGGGTATTGAACACTAACCAGTAGTTGTATGGAAATATCTGGTACAGTTCTATTGCAAATGAGATTTCTTTAGACATAGGCCTACCTCTTCTCTGATACAGTCACGTTCCGAATGGGGGATAAGTGGCATAATAGCCTATAAGTTAAGAATGCTCACTCTGATGGTCATTATATTTGGAGAGGCAAATACCAGGTGGCTGAACTACTGTACATCACCAAATAGTCAGAATAAGAGTAACCCAATACAATAAAGTGTATTACTTCTAAATGGCAAGCCTCTAAAACATAGGTGTAAATAGTACAGGTTTTATTGAAACTTTAAACTTAATTCAAAGTACAGTATACAATTCATCAAATAAGTCAGTGAGAGGTCAAGTATATAGATACTAGAATATAATGTTAGGTTCCTCAGAAACGTTAGGAGACACATTTTGACAAGTTACGGGCTTTCTTGTCACCTTTCCCATATTCGGCCTGGTCTAATTTGGCTCTTTTTCAGGGATTGGAGTAGTTCTAAAGAACAACCCAAACAACATTTTTTCCCCCAAAATTTTACAACAATCAATTTCATTAATGGGAGACGCTAAAGATAAGAAAAATCATTGTTGTCATTTGTTCTACATCGGGTTGGGGTATCTCAAAATCTGAGGGCCCTTCCTGCTCGACTATAAGAGTCCTCCTCATGTTATCCCACATTTCCTCATCAAGTAAACACAGGCTGTTATTAGCTTGATGCAACAAATCATCCATGTATAGCAGCGGCTTTTCATCCTGTGCCGTCGTAACCCCAATGATATACACGCTTCATTCCAACTACAGAAACTCGTCTCACTGATGAGCAAACCCCATGTGCTGTAGTGTTTTGATGGCATCGTCCTCTCATTCTGCCTCAATTCCTCACACACCGCCACAGGTGTGATGAAAATAGAAGCACACACAGCTGAGTCTGAAGCCCCATATTTCGGCTCGTGGGTGCATCTTTGTGTTTGTGTGTGTGTTTGTGTGTGTGTGTGTGTGTGTGTGTGTGTGTGTGTGTGTGTGTGTGTGTGTGTGTGTGTGTGTGTGTGTGAGTCTTCATGTGCCTGTTTATCTCAGTGTGTGTGTGTGTGTGTGTGTGTGTGTGTGTGTGTGTGTGTGTGTGTGTGTGTGTGTGTGTGTGTGTGTGTGTGTGTGTGTGTGTGTGTGTGTGTGTGTGTGTGTGTGTGTGTGTGTGTGTGTGTGTGTGTGTGTGTGTGGTGTGTGTGTGTGTGTGTGCCATGGCAGCAACAAAGCAGCTGGAAAGACGGAGATAAAGCCAAAGCAGGGAATCGGGACAGAGACTGAGCAAAGAGGCAAAATGAGAGAGAGAGAGAGAAAGAGAGATGAAGAGTCCGTTCCAATTTAACTGTGATTTTCTAGATGAAATGAACGTGCAATCACATGGCCACGTGCGCGCACACACACAAACATGTTAAAGAAGAACAAAGCCTTGAAATAGATTCAGAAATCAAAAATCCCCACAGGATACCCGAGCTATTTTTACCAACTCAGATGATGGCTCATGAATGCATAATTCATACATGCCCTGCTTAAATACAGATACACAGTACTGTACCAAATGCACTCTGCTTTTAAACATGTGAACACACAAGAAGGTTGCTGTATGTATAGTATACTTTAAATCGCAACAGCACAACATTTTTGTTCAGTTTGAATGAAAACCATTGAAGGGAAAGTGAGTGACTTATCAAAGAATATTTCTGCTCTCATGTGAGCGACTGTGTCTGTCAGTCTGTGTTATGTTGTGCTTATAGAGCCAAATTCTCTATAATATACATTCGACAAGGTCTTGTTCTGCTTGCTTATATTGTCGTTGCTTTTCTAGCCCAAAGCCCTGAAACTGCTGGGGATGGAGGTGAGTGTTGCTCTCATCGTGATTTTGTTTTTCAGTCATTCCTTCAGTGTTCCTCTCCCTCTTTTTAACACACTTTTCTCTCTTGAGTGTAAAGTCAGTCTGTGGAATATTTATAGTGTGTGCCGTGTGCCTTGCTGTCTCTGAAAGAAAGACCTTGAGGCATATTTAATTAATTTTCTGGCAATTTCATAACATTATTCATTCTTTCCCATTACCCTACACAAAGTTATTTTCAATTGTTTCTGTTAATGGAAAACAATGCACAACAACATGGCAGTCTCTGGACAGTATTAATATATATATATAACTCTTGATTCAGATCAGCCCAGTTACATTATACTGAATAGGTAATGACTGACCTAACAGGATTACATAATACATGGACTGTGTACTCGCATGTATCCATGGTGTACACACCATGAAGAAACAACATCATAAAGCTTTTATCACAGCATGTGTCTCCAGTGTTCTCAGAGGTATTCATATCTAATGTGCATGGCTGTCCATTCCTTTGTATGTCTGCCTGTTTGAAATACTTCTCCCTGTAATGGCGTGTGTTCTCTCTTTGTTTGTGTCCGACAAAGTCTTAACCTCAATGCCTTGCTCTCTTCTGTCTAGTTTATCTATCATTTAATCAGTATGGGAATCTGGTCACAATGGCCCTACATTTATGGTGCTCTAATCATTTTCTAAATCATTTCACTTTCTATTATTACTATGTAATTTACTGCCCTACTATTATCATATTCAGATAATCTGTTTTAAAGCAAGCAGCGATTATAAAAGCACTGAAAACCATTTCTCAGGTCTATGTGATTGATTAACTGTCAGTAGTCCTCAACTGTTAAAATCGGAAATGATTGAAGATCAATGCCACCCTGCTCACATGCCATTCAGACACTAATTGGCGCTGTTAGTTTCTCCAGAGAGAGGAGCCTGGAGAGGACCTCACCCCTGGGCGAGTTATTCTTTATTCAAAAGGAAGGGTTAAAGAAGAGTAAAGTCCAATGAGAAGATATTACTGAAAAGACTGCGCCTGTTATGTGTATTTTGTGATAATCGATTTGTCCTTCCACCTCTGTCCTCCAAAGTCTGCTTGTGCTTTCATCTAACTAATAACTAACAGATTTAGAAATATAATATGGAAATGTAAACAAGGTTATATGTACCTTTTAGACATAGGTACAATCCAGATCCTTAGATTTCCTCAGATTCAGGACCCACACTTTCAACCTAAAACTTTCTCACATTGTCCTCGGAATAATTTGAATCCCTAACAAGTCCCCCAAAAAAGGGGTACATCTCCAAAGCTGTCTTCTTTTCTTTCCGCACAACTCACTTGCTATGGATCTCCATCAGGATGACATGCCTATCCGCAGAGGTCGCCAGAAGACGACGCGCAAGCGAGAGGAAGAAGTGGACATAGATTTGGACGACCCCGAAATCAACCACTTCCCTTTTCCTTTCCATGAGCTCATGGTTTGGGCCGTGCTTATGAAACGCCAGAAGATGGCGCTGTTCTTTTGGCAGCACGGTGAAGAGGCCATGGCCAAGGCCTTGGTAGCATGTAAGCTTTGTAAGGCCATGGCACACGAAGCCTCCGAGAACGACATGGTGGACGACATTTCTCAGGAACTAAACCACAACTCCAGGTGGGTGAAACAACATATTTGTCCACCAACATTCATCTCTCATGATATTTCCACGATTTGTAAATGATTGATGGGAAGTTGAGTGGCGACGGGCTACCTCCACACTCCAGCCCGATTGGGCGGATACACACACTAACTAACATGCCATCCTCCCTGCAAACTGACCGGTTTCAGACTACTCCCGGCTCCCATAGGATGTTAGTGACATAGATACAGAAATCTGATGACATGCATCTTCGTTAGTTAAGGATTTGCATTTGAGATGAAGGTAATTACCAAGACATCAAATTGCTAGCTATAGGAATGACTGTTAATTAGAAGGACATCTTGCACATACTGCAAATTAAGCACAGCCACACCAACCAGAACCTACACACAAATAGGGTATTTTTGAAATGATCCATCGGGGGAACCGAATGCAGGACCCAGACTTTGAGAAAGGGATGGATAAGAAAAGATTTATTGGCTCGGTTCCAGGGGATGAAGGTCAATGAGTGGCATGTCTGGCTGACAGAGACAAAGGGGAGGAGGGGAGATGGTGGCCGGTGGAGTGTGGCAGAGCAGGGAGATGGCTGGAGGCGATGTGGCTGAGCAACAGGCAGCCTGAGAGCTGGGTTTAGAGATGAACCAAAAGAGTAAACAAAGGTTACAGATTGTAACCCTAGTTCTATAAGAAAAAGCTCAACTGGACTCTGTAACACTTTTCTCCAATTACAATCACATATTGAACCACTGAAATGTGTATAAACGTAGCCATCCAATCAGGACGAGCCTACCAGAATATGTGCAGGCCACACAGTATATAATGGAGCCAAGCCGCTGACTGTTATCTGTTACCTTTTCAGCGAGCAAAATAACTTTGCAAAGAACTAGGGTAACAATAGGTAACTTTAATCAAACTCACAGGGGCCACAGGGCATACATTGGAACGCCCGGTCGCATCAAAACATCGACCCGCAAGGTCCTTGAATCACAGACTCTGTTGGCTCAGTTGGCAATTCCCAAATCACCGAAGAATAAAGGGATTACAGAGAGTGGGATTGAAGCCATATGTGCCGTGTGGTCCGCATATATTAGTGTTGGCTCGTCCTGATTGCAGGCTACGTCTATGCACATTTCAGTTGGCAACGCATGGCGTGATTGGTGAAGAGTATAACTCATAGAGTCCGTTAGATGAGCTAGGACTTGAGTACAGAATTCAAGAGGCCTGAGACGGGAACTGCTACGTGGGCTGAAACAACAATCAGGCAATGACTGGGTGAAGCACCATGGTTAATAAACTGCAGAGTAGATGAGTAGAGGGTTTGCTGGAGTGCGTCTTGGACATGGTGTGTAGGCGGGACAGCAATCAATTAAGCAAGATTGTGAGACGCCCACATCAGGACTGGGGCTGTGTTCAGACTTGCATACTAACTAACCAGAAAGGCCTGCATGTACAGGACAGACTTAACATACTCAAATGCCCAGAAATACATTGCATTTCCTCATATTGCAGATTCCGATCATGTGCTCTGTTAGTTTATCCAATGTACGGCTGTTTAGACCTTTGCTGCCATGTTTTCGTGATTGCATCACATGATCCATCATGATGACGATTGCTTCAGTGTGAACCATCTGCTGGTAATGGTACACTTAATCGTTCATTTAGTAGGCAGTATGCATTACATACTGATGAACTTCTGTATGTAGGAGGTGTAAGTATGCAAGTTTTTACACACGCACACACACACACACACACACACATACACACACACACACACACACACACACAGAGAGAGGAGAGTACAGGAGACACAAGGGAAAGGGAAAACAGGAAATAACTAGAAGCAGGGCTTTGACACACTTACACACAGCTTCAACCTTAAAGCTGGCACACTTTAAGTTGACTTTCCACAGAGAATTAAGCTGGATTCCTTTCGAAGAGCTCATTTAAATACATGCATTTGTATATGATAATGTTTTATTTTCAACGGGGGTGCATTCATTTCTTCTCTGAGTGTAAGTAGAAGCTCAAGGGATTTTTTATTCAGGGCGTACTTCTTTCCTAAGCACATGTAGTCAAACCAAATATGTTTGGAATATTCAAATATTCAGATGTTCAGTGATCCCTTAACCAGTTCAATTACATTGTACATGTTTGAACAAAGCATGTCACTGTCTCTGTTCATGTCTCAGTGTGCCTGTATATGTCCTGCCCATGATTTCCCAGAGAGTTTGCCCAGCTGGCAGTGGAACTCCTAGACCAGTCGTATAAACAGGACGAGCAGATGGCCATGAAGCTCCTGACGTACGAGCTGAAGAACTGGAGCAACGCCACCTGCCTGCAGCTGGCGGTAGCGGCCAAACACAGAGACTTCATCGCTCACACCTGCAGTCAGATGTTGCTGACCGACATGTGGATGGGACGCCTGCGCATGCGTAAAAACTCAGGCCTGAAGGTAATAGAAAAGGGCCAGATGTTTGGGGTAACCTGTGGGGAAAGACATGTTTATTTACATCAAATAACTTGTCTGTACACTTCACAGAGAGTTGAGACTTTGGTGTGAGAGAGTTGTATTAGAAGGCTTGAACCCCCTCTGATTGCTTGAGAAAGGTTTGGCAAGGAAAGTAATGAGAAACTCACCTAACTAAGAAACTACCAGAGAGTTGGCCCAAATCAATCCGATGAATCTGCTGTGTAGCTTACAGAGAAGTGGAGAGTGGATGTGCACGACGAGCGACGACTACTATCAGGTGTGATGTGTGGGAATATAGGGGATAAGTTAACTGCTCTTTACCTTCCTGTAGAAAATGTATCAACATGGAAAGTTGCTTAGGACATTACATGCATTTATTAGAAGCAGTATTATCTTTACTTTCAATATATTAGTACATCTCATAGATTGTATATATTTAGTGGTCCTTATCACTGCAATGCACACATTTGGTTTGTGGAATAAGGTTTTGAAGTCTTGGTTTTGGAATTTCGGCTGTAACTATCTTGCTTATTTGGAACCAGAAGTGGTATGATAGATGGAGTATAAATGAATGCTTAAAAATACATTTGTCAGCAACCAAAACTCTACAGTTAAGTACTTTGATAAACTGAAAACCCACTGTGATAGGGTTACGTTTCTACGACACAAAAATGAAAAAACACTGTGGTACCAACCTGTCAATTAAAATGTAAATAGACAAGTATTTATAGTCTATTTAACAAAAATTTATATCAAACTGTATTGAATAAGACCTAAAACTACTAATTGAGACAGAAACATAGGTTTTTAATCAAGTGAGGCTCATTTTGTTATTGACTTCTATACAATCCGACTTACAATACAATTCTACAACAATCCGACTTCTTTCTGAAACCAGAGGAGTCGCTACCGGACATTAGTAGGAATTCGGGTTCGATGCTCTTCTGTAACTTATTCATTTTCGCAGAGGTTGCCAATTGGTACATGTAAAGTATTAGCATGTTTGAAGATAAGAAAAGAGAAACTTATAAACAAGGTTGGCATTTTTTTACCATCAACGGTACCTGATACGTTTATTTTTCAACTGTGATAAGGTATGTAAAATCTTAGCATATGAAGTAAATACACATGTCCTTGTTGATTAATTACTGAAGAAAAGCAATTCATTATTTCTATTCATATTCAGTGAATACATCCGGAGCAAACCTTACAGGTCAAATGTTGTCCTTCTTTTAGGCAACGTTATATTAATGATTAATTAACAAGCTAATGCTGGGAACATAATAGTCTAGCTGGCTATAATTGTGGTTTGACCATAATGACTCATTCAATATGTGGACAGAGTGCACTGGACTGTGAAAAGTAAATAGCTCACCAGAGTCTGTTTACAATACAATTATATCTGAGTGTTTTCAGTCAGTTGAGTAATATGTGGTGTTTCAAGCTTGAAAGGGAAACAACAACAAAACAGATGTTACAAATGCCTTTACAAGACATTAAAATCAGATGCAAATGAAGCTAAAACCTATTAAACAGAACATCACAAAAGATACCAATCCAGCTTGCATACATTACGCTACGTCCACACAGCAGCTTTTCAAAAATCTTGAAAATCTTGGAGCTGAACTCCCCAAACAGGTGAAAACCTACCAGTTTCACCCACTGTCTCTGCCACCTCCCTCCATGCCTGGTTCCTCCGGTTTGTATCCCGGTAAATAGTCTGGTCGTAAAGAACCGGGTGATTTGCTCCCGTAATTTCTCGTTTGGAATATGAGGAAATTAACTGGCTCTCCCAGCTTGCACGTGGTTTGATTGGCTAGCGCTTGTACTGTCAGATTTGCATACACGGGATTTGATTGGCTGACACTTCCAGCTCAGCTTCAAAAGTTGAACATTGCTCAACTTTTGAATCCTGAAAATCCTGGAAATCCTGGAAATCTTCGCTTCGCTCCCCCACAATGCAGTTCGGCGAAAAGCGAGGCAAAGTGACGTCATCCCCATTCAAAGTCAATGGGCAGAGAAGCGTTGGAAGCGGTGGAAGATTCGTCTAAAGCTGCTGTGTGGACGCACCGTTACAGACACTACAGTCGTTAGAACGTTCTAAAAATACCATCCATACAGTGTGTTTATAAAATGTTGCTTTATTTTAAAGCAACAGAACTTGAACTAGTAAACAGGTCTGTTCATGTCAAACAGACTCAAGTTTATTGATAACTGTTAGAAAAATATCACTCGTCACCGGCTTGAGCTTCAATATCAGGATACATGTATTTATTATCCTTGCAAGAATGGAAGTAGTCATCACACACAGAGCTGCGTGGGACAAAATAGTTCCCGAATAGTGTCCTTGACATGCTTTATATACAAGAGAGTGTTACAGTCACTAGATGGAGGAATACCGGTTCAAAGCAGTATTATATGCTTAGTTCAGATTAGCTAAGGCCGGCGTAAGCAATATACATGACAGTCATGTGTCTATCTCCATAGAGACTGAATCTTCATGTTAATCGTTGTCACATAGCTATCATATGCCTAAAACAGTGTGTCCTAATGCTCTTCTAGGTAACGTACACAGCTACGTAGGGCCTTTGTTATCATGTGCTATTCTGATACTGGAATAGTACATTCAGTATTTTCCCAACAATAACAGATTCATAAGGCATGTGATTTATGTAGGGGGAATTATGTACTCAAAGCATTTAAGGTTGCTTGTGATGGCAGGGCAGAAGAGGAGAGTCTGTCCAGCTCAGTGAAGTCAAGCGAAGTGGCCTTTCTGGCTAAACTTCCACCACAACTTAATTTATTAGCCTTCAAAGCGGTCTCTTAATCCAGAGGGTACAGAAGACCTGACCTTAATCCCCCCAAAAAGAAATGGTGTCCCTCATATTTTATAAGGAGGTTTGTGTGGTATTCGTCCCTTTGAGTCCAGGGTAGAGGTTTCAGTTAAAAATGGTGGTTGAACTTTTCTGAAACTTTAGCTCATGTGAGTTTCCCTAGACGTCTGGCGGTCAGGCGAAAGGAGGCAGTTGCTGAAATCATAGAGGTTAGAGTTATTTATATTGAAAAGTTGCCCTGGGAGTTGCTAAAGAGACATCTGGGTTCGCACTCATTCATACTTAGAGTGAGACAGAGTGATGGGTCTCTGGCTTCCTGAGCTGGACAGACTACAAGTGCTTGAAGTATGGTTTGGCCTTTGCAGGAGGGAGGGAGAGAGTGCACGGCTAAAGCTCATCGAAGCAGAAACAAAGAGAGGAAGTGGAACAAACAAGATTCGATGCCCCCAGGAGTTCATGATATCCAGCAAATAACATTGTCAAAGTGAAGTCAAGATAATGTGTGTGCTCACTTTTGAGCTGCTGCAGTTGTTAGGGCAGTCATCCAACATAAACATGCTTACTCATATGAAAACATGTTACTGGAGGCTACAAACGGGCTATGTGTCGCAAGGTGGAGTGCATTGATGTCCTCACAAGTCAATAAGTATGACAAACTAGACGTGTTTGCTTTCAACCCTTTGACAGGAGTGTTGACGGGAGAAGCTGATTCATCACTTTCTGTGCTGTGGTTATAGTTGGACTTCTCACTGGTTTCCAACTTCCTCCCTATACAGTTACACATTATCCTTTTCATATTCAATCATTTTGTCAGCAGACTTTACTGGCAGCAATTGTATTATTAAATTGTGACAAGCTAAGGAACATTGTATAGTAGCCTAAATTGCTAAAAGGTTATTAAGGAATGATTGAGGGGTTTGCCTCCACACGGCTCTTAACATGGCAACAGCCAGCAACTAATTATAATGCTAACAGCGGGAACAGTATGAACAACGCCAGTGAACAGTGAGCTAACAGTGTCATGTGTTAACACGAGGTGGAACTAGACGAGGGTGGCATCTATTATGTGTTAAATGGCAGAGTATAGTCAGCCAGTTGGACCCACATACACAGACTTACTCACTATGCACACGCAGCCAAATGTATGCTAATGCTAACAGCGGGAGCAGCATGAACAACGGCAACCGTGAAAGAGCTAAAAGATACAGTAAAGAAACTAACTGTTAGGTGTTGTGAACATGTGGGGGACCTGGAGGGTGCGTTAGGGTTATCTATGATGTGTTAAACGCAGTTGAGCAGTTAAAGAGTATAGCTAGCCAGTGGGACACAAACTGACACACAGTTTGCACGAAAGCACAAAGAAGCTTGGGTTTAACACACTTCTTCATTCTCTTCTTAGGGAGACGTTACTCCACAATGTCTTTACAAAGCAGATTCTTGTTTACTGCTGTAGTAATGTTTTGAATGCTATAAAAATAAACTTGAAATTCCTGTTACATTTTTGAGCCATGAAAACAGTCAAATGTCAGGGCCAAATAAAAGACAGCTGCTTCCAGAGATTAGACGACACACAATTACTCGGCTCTCTGTATTCTTCTCTTTCCCTTGTTTACCACCATGTTCTGTTCAAACCCTCGCTCTTGTTTGAGTGCTATGTATCTGAAGTGTCTAGAGCAGTGTTTCTCAAACTTGTTCATACCAAGGACCACTTAACCAATAAAAAAACACTCGCGGACCACCTAACTCCACAAATATCCAAAATCACATCGTTTTTCTAGAGCAGATTACAAATCGCCTGAAAATGGTACAAACAAGTGGCAACATGTGTGATGAAGGTGTTGCGCTGGGCTATATCATGCAATCGAAAAGAAACGTAAACTCGCTCCATTGCGGAGATATTCCCGCGAGAGTGCGGAAAACTCAAATGTATTTATTTATTTCAAATGTGAAATGTTACCAATATACTCACGGACCACCACTTTGAGAAGCACTGGTCTAGAGCCATCCTGCCTCTGTTGTTATCTGTGTGTGTGTGTGTGTGTGTGTGTGTGTGTGTGTGTGTGTGTGTGTGTGTGTGTGTGTGTGTGTGTGTGTGTGTGTGTGTGTGTGTGTGTGTGTGTGTGTGTGTGTGTGTGTGTGTGTGTGTGTGTGTGTGTGTGTGTGTGTGTGTGTGTGTGTGTGTCGTGGCAGCGCAGAACCTTGCTGCCTGTCTGGACTGTAATTGACTTCCACTATTAAAACCTCCACTTGGCTGTTAAACACCAAAATGTTGTCATTCAGCCGTGTGCAGGACAGGCCATTAAGGAAGGTGTTCACAAGGGTACATTTATTATGTGTGTTTCACGTGTGTCTTGCCGTCTGATAATGGAAATTGCTTTGTTCAAGGCTCTCTGTGTCATTAAACTGTACACCTTTATCACATGTGTGATTTATCGCTTCCCGCTCTTCTCCCTAACTTCCCCCCTCTTCCTGTCTCCCTCATCACCCAGGTCATCTTAGGGCTGCTTCTGCCACCGTCCATCCTGAGTCTGGAGTTCAAGAACAAGGATGAGATGTCCTACATGCCCCAGGATCAGGAGGCCTACCTGCAGGAGAAGGAGGAGGAGGAGCCTGAAAAGCCAGCGAAGGAGAAGGAGGATGAAGACATGGAGTTCACAGTAAGATCTTACTGTGAGGCGCAGTACAACTCCGTGGTGAGAGAACCCACCTCAGCCCCGCATCTCAGCGTCTATACACATATTAAGACAAAACACACATGCTTTGTCAGATAAAGAAACTGATTTTTGAGCACATAGCCCAGATTATGTGTCCTTTGTAAATATCTCTTGTGGACCAGTTTCATGTTGTTTCTGTCCACGATGAGATGCACACTCATACACACAGTTCTCCACACACACATACTTGTTTCTCTATTCTGGCCACCTGGACCCTTCCAGCCAAATCGGCCTTTCCTGTTTCTCGTCGTCTCAGCAAAGACATGGTCGTGGAGTTGTAGCGTCTCAGTCTGTCGCCGCTTGTGGGTTCTCTCCTGTGTGTTTCTCCTTCCATCTATCTCCTTCTGTACTTCTCTCTGCCTTTGCTATGGTCCCTCTTGTTCTCTTCCCACTTGTGTTTCTTTTTGCTTTGAGCTCCCCCTCTTTCTCTCTCTAGCTCTGTCTCTCTTTCCCCTTCTCTCCAAGCTCAGTTCTGATTGAGGTATAGTACCGTATGCTAGCCGATTGCTGCCCCCCACTCTCTCCCATGATGATGATGATGGCTTGCTGCAGCATACCACTCAGCATGTCGGCTGCTGAGCATGGGAGGCCCAGGCTTTTGCATTATATAACAATGTCCGCCTGCTGCTGCAGAGCTTAAATCATGCAGAGTCTGAGCACCTTCTCCCTGCTCACAGTGCAAGAGTTGGTCCATCTGCATAGACATGGATGTACAGCAGGACTCGTTCCATTTCAATCCAATCAGTTCTGGCGATCATACCTATATCCTGTTTGTGTGTTTAAAGCAAGACTTATTATGTTATAGACAATTTGAAGACATGAACTGGATTTAAGGTTGTCCCATTAAATGATTGAGCTGAAGTTGAACGCCTCTCAGCACCTCTGTACATACTTTCCATCTGCATTGAACACGGCCAGCAAGCTAGAGCAAATGGGCCATTTCACACATGCAGTCCTTGAGGCACTGTGGTTTTAAACAAAGCAGCCTGCTGCCAGAGGATGCATTTGAAATGAGCCCCTTCATACTGCTCTTGCTTCTGACTGTACAAATGCACCTTCAGATTCCTATGAATCACACAGAGGTTCATACAGACACACACAGACTGCTACACCACAGAGGGAGATTGTATTGTTTAATCCTCAGTTGCTGTAGATGATTCTCACTGTGAGGAATGTAATAGCTTGTGCCCACTTACTGATGGATAATGTGCATGTTTTGGTACAGTAGTGACCTACACACTGGCATCTGAATATGTTCACCTTGAAGGCCCTGTCTGTGTGCGCCTTGGATAAAACCTGTAGCTGTAAATGTTTCACATTCGATTCCTTTTTAATGGTTTGATCACGAGTATACCTATTCAGTGGAACTTAAACCCTCATCATGCGTTTTAGATATTTGGACCGACTTTCAGACATTTTATCTTTGCCAAGATCTGCCATAGTGCCCTACAAAGGCAGAATGAAATACATATACAGTGACATTAAGAAAGGGTTTAAAGTGTTCCGAATATGGGGCTGACAAAGGATCTATTTACAGAATCTTGTGCTTAACACAGGTTTATCAGAGAAAGTGTGTACCAACCAAAATGTGAGTGTGTTTAACAACATTACAATTATTTCAGAAAGCCCTACAGTCCCAAAGCTCACACATTACACAGCCAGAGTGCGGTTACTACATTAAACAGGGAAGATACTATTTCTTTGTTTTTTAGGTCGCTTTTGGATAGTTCGTTTAAAAAGCTCTTTTCACAGAACTTACATATCATATGTTCGTATACAGATGTCAGAAAGTGATACAAGACTTTATAAAATATAGAGCCACTGCATTTTGCCTTTGTAGGGCATTATATCTCTTGACATCCAATACACACACATGAATGATCTCCCTCAGAGGTCTGCTGCTGCTTTGACATTTTGACCATGACCCATAACAACAGCGGGCTCCAAACCCTCTCTCATGGATTAGGAAATGTGTCACAGATTGAAATGAGATATTTATGTCTTATCTTTTTCTTTTTTCTGTCCTCTTTCTGTCATTATATTGTCTCCTCTGTCCCTTAATTGTTGTCTGAGACACAATCCATGAGTGTCCGTGTCCGCGTCATCCTGTGTTTACCGGCCTTCACCCAACACTCCACCTCAAACACACATCTCACATTTTGGAATGATGACATTGCTTGTGCTTGCTTCTTTAATTATATTGTTAAAACTGTATGGTAGCCATAATGTAACGCTCTCCCTCTCCCCCCTTCTCCCTTTCTTTCTCTCTTTGTTATTCAACGTCCTACCTTCTCCCTTCCACACACTTGTCCTCATCTCCATCCTGTCTCTGCATCTCCTCCTCCTCCTCCTCCTCCTCCGTCTTTCCAATCCGACACACTTCCCTCTTCCCACTCTCTGACTGCCTTTATCCCTCACACCTTTCGCTCCTTCCTCCCTCGCTCCTTGTTGGTTTGCATCCGCCCAGGCAATGCTAGGTAACGTAACCACCGAGACCTCCAGGAAGAAGGATGTCGAGGAGGTTCAGAAACGCCACCGCCTCATCCCCTTGGGACGCAAGATATACGAGTTCTACAACGCTCCCATCGTCAAGTTCTGGTTCCATACGGTCAGTGTCGGCTTCAGAAACACCGCCTACGCGCTCTGCTTCCCGTTGGCAGTGTCAGTGCCCATTTTGTGTTGCAGCGGCATCAATTACTGGCTCCCTGCCGTTAGCTTTTTCAGCTACAGTGCCTCTTTAAAAGTTTAGTGGGAGAGATGAGGAGACTGATGGAAGCAACACAGTGAGAAAAGTACACGCTGAGTGTTAGGGAGGGAAAGGGATAGGAAGGAGATTAAACAAGGAGGTTTTAAAATTAACAAAGTAAAGGCACACTTAAACAATGGAAAGTAACTAAGTACATGTATTCAATTCATTGTTTAGGTACATGTACATAACTTGATTATGTACTTGTTTTACTTACTTCTACACTACAATTTGAAAGACAACATTTTCATTTAGTTACATGATGGACTTTCCTGGTTCCTATTTGTATTACAAAAATGAGATTGACTAATTAATGTCACGTACTATTATGGATTGAAATACATGGGACTATAAAAAGTAATTAAAGTATCTCCATCTTTAGCGACTGCAAAATTAAAAACAGTTTGACATAAATGGATCATCAGTTAGAATCCAGTGATACAATACATATTATCCCAGAAATGTAAGCCCATTCTACAGAATTAGTCCTTTTAGTTTTGGTACTTTTGAGTATATTTTAATGCTACAAGATTTTTAAACGTATGACTTTTACTTGTATCAAAGTATTTTAAGAGGTATTATTACTTTTACCTAAGTTAAAGATCTGGCTACTTCTTGCACCATTGCATATTGCCAGTGGATTACAACAAGTAAACATTATTTCATTTGGATGTATGTAATTCCCCAGCACTCTTTATGAGGCCTTAATAGATATTAACTTACTTTAGATGGGAACGATGAGGTGTAAGGGTTTGCTTTATAAAGATAGCTACTGTACAAACAAGGCTTATATGTTTAGGGTAAGCAACTAACACATTAACATCAAATCTATACACTATACAGGTCTGTTGTGCTCTCTCGACCCCGAAACTGACCCCAGACAAGTGATATGAATGAATGTTTATTTACTGTTTTGGCACGACTAATGCTTAATCGAGAAAGTTGAAAAATAAAAAGTAACCCTCAGCTAACATAAACCGAATTACCAAATTAGCATGTTAATGAATGAAAACAATTTACACACAAAGTGTTTGCCTTATCTCCAAATATTAAAACACACAACTTAAATACCATAATTATAATCCTTTAACAATGATCTCACCCAGGCCACATTCAGTTTAACAGTGTTTATAAATATTTGTATTTCTTTGCAGCACTGTTCATCGAATTGTGTAGACTGTAGGTGTCTTTGAAGTGTGTGTGTGGCCTGTGTGTGTACTGTGTGTGCCTGTGAGCATGCCTGAAATGTTTTATATAAGCTGAACTCTGCCTCCCAGCTCGGGCTCCTTCAGTGAACACATCTTTAACAGCACCGGCAGGGATTTCACTGTTTATTTATGCTGAGAAAATAGTTTGACCGCATTTTGTTTCATCCCATTTTCCTCTTCTCTGGCTATTTACTCCCCCCTGTCTTCCTCCTCCCTTCACTTCTCCTCCCCTGCCCTTCAGGTTAAACACTACTATTTGACTGTGAATTTCATTACAGCACTCGTTGAACACATGCTGGGTTTTTATCAGGGTGAAAAATGTGGTCTTTGCCAGTTTTGTATTCAAACCTTATATTCGCTGTAGAGGGCTTCCCCGTTTAAAGTAATATTTGTCAAACTTATCACACACTAATCTTTGCATAAGGGACGGATTGACTACCCGGTCACACAGTATTCAAATCTCTATACAGCGTACTGGACGTAAATATATAATAAGGCTGTAGGAGACACCATCCCCAGTTTGGTTGTGGAACTTTATTCTATAGTTTACAGATGTCAAAGCATTTATGTCTCAAATGAACAATATATTGTCAGTTTTGCATTGGTGTCCACATGTTTCATTATGAATGCAGCTAAGAAGTTCTCAGTGGGTGCTACTATAAGAACATTGAAATATCTGACTGAAACCCAGTATTTTCTGAACTTGTCACTGAAAACATTATACAACATTTGAATAGGCAAACCAAGGTTAGACTTGTATTGTGATCTGAATTTTTATTTGGTTTTGATCCTGATGAGCCAGTGTTCAAATACTGTAAGGGCAGGAAGAGTGGACAGCTGACATGGATTTAAATAGAGAAGCCACAGGAGACACTTAATGGACATTTTTAGGCCAAGTGATATATCCGGTGTCCTAATATCAAACCACATCCGAAAAACCACATTAAAGGGAGTTGTAATGAGGGTCAATCATTCACTAAATAACTGTACTTTAGTACGTTTTAAGGTACTTGTATCGTAGTTCAGTATCTCCTTTTTTTGCTTTTTTATTCTTCTACTCCACCACAATTTGAAAGAAAATATTAATACTACATTTAATTAACACAATTAGATAATAGTTACCTTGCAGGTTTGTAATACAGAAATGAAATCAACCAATCAATTATGATATGCTTTTATGTATTAAAGGTTATTACCCGTCCCCTTGTGTGTTATGAAGGTGTTTCTGCATGTAAACGGTCTGCAGAGTCACAAACCCTCAAAGTACACCCTGTAGCGAGTACAACTCTAACACAGAAAATACCTGTCTATGCTGCCCCAGAACGCCTCGTTGGAGATTTCTCTTTTTCCATTGCTTACTTCTTGGGTATAGTGACGTATTTCGGGTATAGTGACGTTGCGTTACGTCCGCAGAGCCGTTACGGTTGGACCAATCTGCGGACTTCCTCACACACACACACACACTCGGCGGGACGTTGCAAGGCTCGCTGCTGCAAGGAGCGGGACACTGTGAGCTGGCTCACTGGTGTGGGGTCGGCGAGACAGCGAGACACCGCGGAACTCAGCCTGGGCACACACACAAACTCCCAGCCAGGCTGTGTGCGTGTGTGTGTTTCGAGCCAGGTTTCGCTGTGTCTCGCTGTCTCGCAGACGGCCACTGGGCTCACAGGGAGGGGGGGGGGGGGCAGAAGCTCCAACAAGGCGTTTAGGACAGAGAGTGAATACACATACTATACAGAGATGCTGTATGAGAAACCAATGTGAGTTTGGAAAATTGCACAATATATTTAGTATACCTCAACAATGGAATAATGATCAGTAGAGATGGCCATGACATGGGACCTTTAAGATACAGTGCCTGCGATGATAAAAGGAAACACATATAATCATCACAGGAGACGCATAATGGACATTTTAAGGCCAATATCAGGTGTCCTTATATCAAACCACACGTGAAAATCTGCATTAAAGGAAGTAATGAATGCCAGCTGCCTTTCTACATTTTATAAGTGTACAGTTGCTTTTGTTGGAAAAGCCTAAATGTGTCCCCGCTGATTTCCCTCTGCTGTGGTGTTTTTTTCCATAGATGGCATACGTGGGCTACCTGATGTTGTTCAACTACATTGTGCTGGTGAAGATGGACCTGTGGCCCTCCACTCAGGAGTGGATCGTCATCGCTTACATCTTCACCAACGGCATTGAGAAGATGAGAGAGGTACACCTGCTTCCAACATGAGTATTTTTTACATACAATCATCCATTAATACCATCAAGGTCACTCCTGTGGTGGAGGGCAGAGCATAAGCATGTTGTCAGTATTATAAAACAGCTCGTGATAAATATGGAATACTGTTGTGCAATCATTGAAAGGGAAGCAAACAAAGAGTCAAGGGCAGAGAAAAAGGAACTCAGGTGGAAATAAAGGCGAGAGACGGAGATGGGAAAACAAATGAAGAAGTAGAGTAAATAGAAAATACCGGTATGCAGCCATATGAGACTAGCCGTGTTTGTACTGTAAGTGTATGAAATGCATTAATCATTATGGCACATCATTCTCAGCTCAACAACATTGCCTCTTAAAACATCTGCCCTGATTGTCAAACTCATACTGCCCTCTAATGGTGGTCATTATATATTGCATTTCTTTTTTTTACAATATGTGTATAGAAGTTTTCAAATATAACGAACATTACATATACATAAAAGTATCTAGGTGGTATATACAGTGTAAAATCAAATGAATAGGCATGTAAATAAACACAGGTCAGTATACAGATGATACATGGATAACAAAGTACAGAGATCTGAAAGAATAGGACGTGGGACGTGGACTACTACACTTTATAATCGTATTCCCGTTGCCCCCCCTCCCCGCCCCGGCCTTTGGTTTTATTGATCACCAACATTCTTTTTCAAAAACTCCTTGAAGCTCCCCCAGATATTTTCAAAAACTGCCAGCTTTCCTTTAGTAATGTATGTTTTTCTAAAGCAACACATGCTGATAGATCCTTAATATATGTATTCATACTTGGTTTGTTATATATTGCATTTCCACTCTTCTGTCACTGCATCGGGTGAGCCGCAAAAAACGTGATTCGCGGGTGGTATTTTTTCAAACGCTTTTTTCCGGGTTCGGTTCTGGGTCAAAGAAAGATGATGCGGGTCGGGTCGCGGGTGTTGCATAATAAATAAATAAAATAATAATCATTTAGTTTAATGTTTAAATCCTCAGACCTCTCCCCCGCGGGACCGGGCATAATCATAACCTCTGCAGCGCATCAATCTGCTGCTGAGCGCGCCACATTCGAAATGGCGGAGGTGAAGGCGGAGCTCGGAGAATACAGCATTTTCAATAACACTTCCTCAAGAGCGAAATCCAACGTCTGGGAGGCTTCTGGTTCCTAGATGGAGAAAATAACCAACATCCCACGCTTTTTGAGACAAATATGCAACTGCGTGTGTTAATAATTGCACGTTTTCACTGCTCATATATATGCGGGTTCGGGTCGGTTTGCGGATCTTGTGCCGACGGGTCGGGTCGGTTTGCGGAACTAATTGGCAATATGTGCGGGTGGCGCGGCGGGTTCGGTATTGCACGTCGCGGGTGCGGGGCGGGAAAACCAGACCTGTGCAGGACTCTGGCTCATATCTAGTATGCCCTTCAATTCCTGCGTTTATGAACACATATTTTCATAATTCTCTGCTTTAAAATGTTAAAATCTTCCTTGGTTTCCTCACTAATTCCCCCCAACCCTGTCCCAGATCCTGATGTCAGAGCCGGGGAAGTTGCTTCAGAAGGTGAAGGTGTGGCTCCAGGAGTACTGGAACATCACGGACCTCATGGCCATCCTCATATTCTCCGTGGGTATGGTTCTGCGTCTCCAGGAGCCGCCGCTCATGAGCTACGGGCGGGTCATCTACTGCGTGAACATCATCTATTGGTATATCCGGCTGCTGGACATCTTCGGGGTCAACAAGTACCTGGGACCCTACGTGATGATGATTGGCAAGATGGTGAGGGGATGGTGTTAGTGTGTTTTATCTAGACGTCTCACGTACTTCCTCTGCTCATTATGACTTTCTACCGTCTGATTTCTTCTTGACATGATCCATATTGATCATAATAATAATAATAAAGCTTTATTTATATAGCACTTTGGAGCTCAAAGTGCTTTACAAAATGGCACATCACAAGTTAAAAATAAACAACAAGAGATTCCCCTCAGATTATTTGTTAAGAACTTCAAAAGGTACTAAAGGCAGCAAAATATAACATTTGATCAGGTTAATAGACACAAGGAGGTCAAATAATGGTTTCTCTCTGACAGATAAGACACAAGACGACTGAGTCAATGCAACAATATAAAATATAAAACCCCATAAGACCAAGTTATAGGTACAACAGAAATACAAATAAAAGATTGATAGTAATACAATTGCCATAATTCTAATAAAGGTTGAACAATTAAGAAATAAAAAAGACCAACGTAAAAATAAATATTGCTATTGAAGCATGTTAGATTAATAAAATAAGATAAAATCCTTTAAGACCTATACAATAAATACAAGGTAGGTAAATAATACAGAAGACAGTCCACTGAGTCCTTAACCATAATACCATAATTACAGCCCTTTTATTTGAAAGTGCCGTGCAGGCTTGGTCCTAATAGAGCGCCTGTGCCTCTAAACGCGATTGTTTATCTCAAAGAGCACAAGATCAGAGCCTCTGATACACACATGTAGACCAAACAAGAAAGGTGATCAAAGGCTCGGCTTCACATCTGTCTGATCTGTCTTTACATGGGCTGGGCACCACTGCTCGTAAATACTCTTTGATATGAAAACCTGCTATTTAAATGAGAGAAGGGTAGAGAGGGATGGATGCAATGACTTCCGATAATGCAATGAGTCCGATAATTGGCATTTATAATACTGCAGCACTGCAGCAGCATCAGCACATTTGAAGTCAGAGGCATAATGGGCAGTAAGGAAAAACCAATACTGCATTGTAAATAACAGTAGAAATGTTCAGCATACTTTAAGGCCTTCGACTGCTCCACTAGCATTCATCACACCCAAACAATGAATAATGAATGCTTTTGTTTCACCAAATGAGGTGTGTGTCAGCTCTCTAGAAAGACAATGCATGACACGCGTAATCCAAAAGAATACACAGAGGATAGTGTAATGTAAATAAAGGTCGGATCAGGGTGTAAACAGGCGCCACCCATTAGAGGATTACTGGTGAAATCCTCAGTCCCTGCAGTCAAAGTGTCCTTGGGAGAGATACCAAGGTGCTCCATGTGAACAGTATTGCATTGTGTATTAATCGCCTTGGATCAGGGGTGTCAAACTCAAGGCCCGGGGGCCAAATCCGGCCCACGACTTCATCTCATGTGGCCCCACAAGAGCTTGCAAAGAATATAATATGTTTATTATACGGTTACATGCCGACTTCTTTTCAAAATGTCACTTAGTTTTTTTATTTTTTCAGAATTTGGATTTTCTTTTTAAATCATTTTGTGACATTCTCACTGAAGAGACTTGCAATTATTTGTCCTAGACTTCTGCTTTCAGACGTAGTTAATTATGAAGTTATTACCCTATCTGATAATAATCCAATGCAGAGGCAATCATGTAATATAATACATTATTTTATATATATTAAATATTTATATATGTATATTTATACAGTCTTAAAGTTACAACCGGCCCTTTGAGTGCAACCTTGATGCTGAAGTTGCCCGTGATGAAATTGAGTTTGACACCCCTGCCTTAGATTAAAGCCCCAGCGTCTGAACATTGATTTCCAGTCAAGTTTTAATTCCAGAGCAAACTAAATTGAAGTTTGATTGACCAACCAAGACTCTTGAGAGGGTTAGTAATCAGAAGCTAATACACACCATCCATCATCAGACCTTTCTAAATGCTTCTCCAGTTGTATTATTCGTTGTGTTCTTAGACCTCCCTCCTTGCTTTCTTGTTTTGCCTCACTACTGCTTTCTTCACATTGAAATTCTTAATTTTCTTCTCCCATTCCCTTCTCTCTTTGACGGTCCTCCTCTCTCCCCCCTCCCTCTGTTAGATGATCGACATGATGTATTTTGTGATCATCATGTTGGTGGTGCTGATGAGTTTCGGTGTGGCGCGTCAGGCCATCCTCAACCCGAATGAAGACCCGTCCTGGATGCTAGCTAGGAACATCTTCTTCATGCCTTACTGGATGATATATGGAGAGGTGTTTGCCGACCAGATTGATCGTAAGTTCAGGGCGAGAGTATCAGAGCTCTTGAATAAACATATTTTTGGTTAATTAGGGGGAGAACATTTCCTGGCTGAAGAGAGATGAAAGCTATCTGACCAAAAACGCACCTATCTCATCATTAAATATTCACTGATTCCTCAACAAGTCAAACACAACATATTGATAATAAGGACATTCTTGACAAATGTTGCTTCCACATCACCATATCAGGAGAAATCTTTTAAGTTATTCAGCTTCGTACATTAGGACATTAGTTTTTACTGTCAGTTCGTCCTGATGTTTTGTCTCTACGTTATTTTGTATCATGTAGACTCAATGAATTGTCTGGGAGACAATGTCCTGAGAGAGTGCGATGTGTGCTTCTCTGTTTTTCTGTATGGGTGTAAATATGATGGTGTGTACATAATGTGAGGAGTGGCCCAAAGAGAAGAGATCTGAATTAATGTTTTCATTCTTTGTTTCAGATATGCATAGTAGGAAGTTAAAGCAAAGGCTGAATGAAAAACCCTGGCTGTCTTCAAATTACTTGCGAACTTACGGAACCTGGCGTAGTAGTGGTCCATCCAACTTTCCCCAGTGCAGTCAAACCCCCAGTAATTCAAAAGATATAGACTTCAATTTTAATCACATCTACCTATCCACCTCTCCTTCATCATCCTCACATTACCACCATGTCATGCCCACTCCCACCACTAGAGGCCACTTGAGACTAAAGTGTGCATGCGGCTCCGCGCTCTGAGGTTAAAGTTGCCCTCATGTGATTGGTTTCTTGGGTCAGCTACTGTATCTACTTTTTTCTTTAAGATCATTCAAATTGTATTAAATCCTTAATAAATAAGTCTGCGTTTGTTTCCCAAATTGACCTACCAGTAGCTTGACCTAAGGCTATATCTCGTAAGCAACTTTACCCTGACTAATTTTGGCACTGGCTGACAAATGGCACTGTTACATGGCAGAAGCATTTTTCAAATGTGTCCTGATATTGATATGCTCTTCGTCACATCAGGAGGAACTATCAAAGGTTCACATTTTGATATTCCCTTGATGTTTCTTCTACTCGTTTTATTTCTTGACTTCCTGTTAGTTTCATTTGAAGAAGTGACCATGCCATGTTAACACCGTCTGTCACACAAATCATGTCACCCTCCCTCTTTACGCCGGCTCAGCTTCTCACAGGAGCCATCGCAACATTGCCAAAATATTTCTAACAATACATCCAACATTTAATATTAGAAAGCATTGACATTGACAGACAGAAATAAAACACATACAAACACACACCAGAATATTTTAACAGCCTCCATCATCTGTAATCTGTTTTTTCACGTGGTTCAGTTGTCAGAGTTTAAAAACCAAATTTTTTGAAGGTGAACATTTTATAAATAGAACAATTACTTCAGTTCTCTGTCTTTGGGCTGCATTGTGTGAAACAATTCAACATCAAGCAATGATGAGTGTGACTAGAATGAATATAAAAAGCGAACCAACCAAGAACCAAACGCTGAATGTTCCCCAGATAAGCCGCAGCAACTGAACCATCACAGATGGAAAAAACATGTATCCTAAATACATTTCAATCAATTCAAAGCAGTCAACCATTGCTGAATGAAGCTATTGCACACATGTGACAATATATTTGAAACAGCCGCTGCATGTTTAAATATATTGGTAAACACAACTTGTGATGAGACATGATGAATGTATTTTGTGTCTTTTCTTTCAGATGCACATTTCTGAGCCCTTTCATTATAGTGTCCACTTTTCCCAGTCGTTGTGTTTTAAGAAGCATAAAGACACAATATGCTTCTTGTTTGTTTGTTTGCGAAGAATACAATTCTGCATTTTGTTTGGTATTTTCAGGTTTGCTCATCTCTTTGTTTGTCTGTGTACAGAATGTGCTTCAATGGTGTTTCTTTACTTGTATTTGCTTTTATTATAAGTTCCTTTTTCAATATTCTTTGTCTTCTGTCTGTGTTCATATGTCTGCATGTCTTTCTGATTTGTCGTGCATCTACTAAATTCCTACCAAAATATAATTCATGACGGCTCAAGTCCACCGATGTAGTAAACCTTGTATTAACTTGTATGTGTGTGTTTTCTTTGTGGCGGTGGGCAGCCCCCTGCGGGCAGAACATCACTACAGATGATGGGGGGGTGGTGTCGCTGCCTCCCTGTAAGACGGGGGCCTGGATCGTCCCGGCCATCATGGCCTGCTACCTGCTGGTGGCCAACATCCTGCTGGTCAACCTCCTTATCGCCGTGTTCAAGTACGTAACCCCTCTAATCATTTCAGTTGTTTCTCCTGTCAGCAAATATAGACCCCACATGACTTCACACACACCTCAGGAGAACCTGAAACCAGTGGGGGAAGAAGTACTCAGATATTTTACTCAAGTGAAAGTAGCAATACTACAGTGTGAAAATACTCAGTAAAACTCAAAATCATACAAATACAAAAGTTTCACCATCAAAATATACTTAAAGTACCAAAATAAATATAACTATTTGTGCAGTATGGTCAATTTCAGACTCATATATAAATAATTGGACTATAATTATGGATGAACTGTTATATACTGCTGGGCAGCTTAACCTACACTAAGATATCCTACATGTATCAGTTGATTTACATGTTGTATTAATAATATGAATCAGCAAAGAAGCTAGTTACTAAAATTCTTAAATAAAAGCAGCAGAATAAAAAGTACAACATTTGCCTTCAAATGGTAGTGAAATAAAAGTTTATACAGTACTAGCATAAAGAGAAAATACTCAAGTGAAGTACAAGTACTTCAAACCTGGACTTGATTAGACGTACTTGGTTAAATTCCACCACTGCCTGAAACACACTTAGTTTTTCAGCATGATAGAAATAAGTACATTTCACCACGAGGCTACTACAATTTTTTTTACCAAGATAAAAATGCCATGAAATATATAAATACATTTTTTAAAAATAATAACAATATTTCAAATAACAATAATAACAAATTGAAAAAATGAAATAAATAATAAGGCAGTTTGAATGTAGTCATGTTTTAAACTGAACAATATGTAGGGGTCTGACTGCTTTCACCTGTTTAGAGTGTTTACCATGAACAGAGAGAGGGGGTGAGACTGGGAGTGATATGTACGTTGACCGCACTCACACTCCCAGTCACACTAATTTACAGAATAATTAGGTTACTCGTAGGGCTGCTCGATTATGGCAAAAATCATAATCTCGATTATTTGGGTCAATAATTGATATCACGATTATTAAAAACGATTATCCATTTACTTTGAAAACATCCATTTATTGAAAAAAAGTATGTTTTTAACAGTTGATTACCCTCAACTTTAAGTATAATTCAACTGAAAAACCAATACAAAAATAATCGTTTTATTTCGATTATGTTGTTTTCATAATCGTTGCAAGCCAAAATCATTTACAGAATGTCATACCTAGGTTACTCGTGTTTTGGGAAGGAATATTAGGTAGCACCATTACAAAGTGAAACAGATTGAATCCAGCACATCAAAGTGTTTACTCCCCACGGCTTTCTTTAAACTGCCGACAGCCACTATATCAAAAATGAGTTTGTGTTGGGGCCGCTGTAAAGCCACATTCATTAGAGCCTGTTAGCAAATGTTAATAACAGAATGAGATGGTGATTCTTCGCAGAGCCATTACCACGCTAATGATCTGTTAATGCGCCTCTGAATAATCCATGTAGCACAAACACTCATCCTCTTCTGCACGTTTGTCAGGGTAATTAAGAAACATACGCCAATGGAAGAAAAACAACAGTTGAAGGTTTGATATCACAACACATTACAGTTATTATTTAGTATGTTGGATTTTCTTTCTCTATATACTCTGTGTCCAATGTGGTTGTGACTGTTTGCCTTATTCAGTTTCTTTTAGCTTTCAGTGGATGTAATGTATCTGTTTCTTTTGTCTTTGTCTGTCGTCATAGCAATACATTTTTCGAGGTGAAGTCCATCTCTAACCAGGTGTGGAAGTTTCAGCGCTACCAGCTCATCATGACCTATTACGAGCGTCCGGTCCTTCCTCCCCCCCTCATCATCTTCAGTCACATCACCATGGCGCTCAAGCATCTGTGTTGTCGCTGGCGCAAGCACGACGACGACGAGAGGGACTATGGACTGAGTGAGTGGCAGATACGAGTTTTCATTTACTCACATCACTTTTAAGCATTTTCATCAGGCCTTTTCGGTTTTTAGTGCTGCGACAGTCCTTATGAAAGTTAGTTTTAGAACTTTTGCTATTATTATTCTGTTCAGCATTATCACTTCCTCAAACTCTTCCATCCACAGAACTGTTCATCACTGAGGATGAGCTGAAGAAGGTCCACGACTTTGAGGAGCAGTGCATAGAGGAATACTTCAGAGAGAAAGACGACCGCTTCCACTCCTCCAACGATGAGAGGATCAGAGTGACTTCTGAAAGGTCGGACACACTAAACCTCTGTCTGCATGGAGAATTGATGTATGAATGAGTCCAGTGCTCCGTCTGTCAGTTAGACGGGAGATGCTGTAGTGCACATTTCAAACAGAAGAATAGAGTCGGAGGATGAAACCCTCTTTAAAGGTCACACAGACATGCACACAGCACACACAGTAGGGCTGCTCCATTATGTGGGTCAATAATTGTAATTATTAAATGCAATTATTCATTTACTTTGAAAACATCCATTTATTGGAGAGAGAAAAATGTGAACAGTATGTTTTTAACAGTCGATTATAATTCAACTGAAAAACCAAAATAAATTATAATAATAAAAGTATAATCGTTTTATTTCGATTACGTTGTTTTCATAATCGTTGCAAGCCATAATCGCGATTAAAATACGATTAATTGAGCAGCCCTAACACACAGTGACATTTGACCCGCTCCCGAGGCCACATCACTCCCGTCCTCCAGAACCTCCACTGGCTCCCCGTCCGTCAAATAATCGACTTCAAAGTCCTCCTGACTACTCACAAAGCCCTCAACAATCAGGCCCCCCCCCCCTACCTCACAGACCTGCTGCACCACCACACCCCTCCCCGCTGCCTCCGCTCATCAGAAGCCAACCTCCTATCCATCCCCACCCGCACCAATCACCGGACCTGGGGGGACAGAGCCTTCTCCGTCGCTGCCCCCTCCCTCTAGAACTCACTCCCCCAACCCATCAGAGACTGCACTGACCTCACCACCTGTATTATTTGACTTTAACTATATATTTATTTGTTGTTCCTTCCTTTTCTTTTCTCTTCACTATATCTGTAAAGCGTCTTTGAGCACCTGTAAAAGCGCTAACAAATCAAATCTATTATTATTATTTGTTCTCAGCTGTTTACCCATCCTAGTACCAGGAGCCAGCTATTGTACAGCGCCTGGGGAAAAGACAATAAATACTGCAATATGCACAAAGAACTGCAGATTTAAAATCGACACAAACACATCTGCAATGTTTACAGAGACACCTCTCTCTCACCTTTCTCTCCCACATTCTTCACTGCTATTCTCCCCTGTCCAGTGCTTTTAATGTTTTTCTAATTCCTTTCTTCTCTGCTCCACCAGGGTGGAGAATATGGCTATGCGTCTGGAGGAAGTCAATGAAAGGGAACACTTCATGAAGGCCTCTCTGCAGACCGTTGACATCCGTCTGGCCCAAATGGAGGAGCTGATTGGAAGAATTGCCGTAGCCCTGGAGCGAGTGACGGGTGTGGAGCGTGGGGAGGTGGTCACCAAAGTACGATCCCGGACCTCCTCTGACTGCACGGACTCTGCTTACATCCTCCGTCAGGGTGAGTGCCCGGATTCATACATCCTGCGTCAAAGCAGCTTTAACAGCACAGAAGGGAACACCTACCGCCTGCAGGAGGCCCTGGAGGGGACAGCGGAGGGCTCCATGTCCCCCCCCTCTCCCACCGCCATGGCTGCACGGACACGGAGCCACTCGTTTTATGTGGGCCGTGGCGGTGAGCGAGGAAGCAGAGCGGAGCGCGCTGAGAGCTTCTTCAAAGAGCGCTCGCTCAGCCTGCATCGAGCCAACAGCTCACAGTCAGTGTCCTCAGGTACTGCCGCCAAGGAGTCTAAGCCCCTCCCCCTGGCCACGCTGTCGGTCTCCCAGCAGCACCGTCCATCATCATGCATCGATATCTACGTCTCAACCTCTGAGGAGGTGGGGCCTGCGGAGGTCTTTCTGGATCCTCTCCGAAGGATCCCAACGCTCCAGAGAGACTGCTCCCTGCAGTCGGATGTCATGGAGACGGTGCTGCCGGGGGGCCGGGACTTTGGCAGCGCCTCCCCCAGCGGGACGGGCGACAGGCACTCGGAGGGTGGAGTAGGCAGCAGCGGAACAACTGGAGCCATGTTTGACGACAGTGCAGCTGCTGACTTGTCCTTGTGCTCAGCCCACCTCTTACCAGACCACTCATCTCCCTGGGACATAGATCCATCCCCCCCCCCCTCAGCAGGGCTGCTGGAGCGCTCTAAGAGCAGCCGCTACCTCTCCGCAGCAGGCACATCCTTCCTGGAAGAGCCCCCTCTGGTCAAGTCCCACAGCCTCATGTTCACATCCCGAGGCTGCTACAGCGGGCTGGGGGCCGGGGTCCAGGTGAAGGCGACAGAGTACACCAGCATCACGGACTGCATCGACACGCGCTGTGTCTCTGCTCCGTACACTCCTGTAGAACGCTCTCAGTCCCCCGGAGGGTCCACCTCCTTCCCCTTTGATAAGCCGTCAGAAATTGCTTCCGCTCACCCAGAGAGAGAGGCAGAGCTTAGCCACACAGAGTCAGATCCAGAGGACCCTGAGGACCTGATTCAGACCCCTGATACCCCTCGTCTAGGGGGCCTTGACGGGCCCAGTGGGGCCCCTTTCTGCTCCCCCTACTCGAGGCTTGAGCGAGCAAACAGCTGCTCCTCAGACGACTCCCATCCTTCCCTCACGCTGGCCCCTCCACACCGGAAGAGCCTGTCGGTGAGTGAGAGGATGGAGATGGGACCGGTTTTGGGGGCAGACAGGGGGCCTGGGCCCGGGGGCCGGGGTCTGGCAGGAACCAGAAACCCCTTCCTCAGGAGCAAGTCTGGAGCACGACCTGAAGCAGCCAAGACTGACAGCCTCTCCATGAGGAAGCTGGCCACGCCCTCAGCTTTCCGCAGCTTCGACAGACAGAACTACACGTGACAAGAACCCTGGTCTGCACACTCACACACTGACAGGACCGGGGGGGGAACTGAGAGGGCCGGGGGCCACACAGAGAGCAGAGTGGAGTTGCCCACAGATGCTGATCTACAGATTTTTCACTTATGTTTTAGATTAGAAAAGATGATAAAAGTTTATTCAAATTCAGTGCTGAAGGGCAACTTTACTCTGGACCAGGTGTCAGGGGGACAGGATGGGAGATGGAGGGGTCCTACTGTACACCAGTCAAAAACCAAGAGCTATGAATCTAGAGTAGTTTTTACCTCCTCTTGTAGCTAAGTAACTCTATGGGGTGTTTTTGCAATGGAAGGTGTATTTGTACTGTATGTCTTCCACCCACCAACCTTACATCGAGTAGTCATGTCACTGTGTTACATCACATATCAATCACGTAAGTCACAGACAGTAAACTGTCACTGCTAGCTGCAAACACCTCCTTTGGTTAGTTTGTCTCAGCATAGTCATCACTGTCACAGAACTTTCGCTTTAAATACATTAACCTCATATAATCCTCACTCCACTCTATACGACCCCAGCACTAAAGGATTCAGCGAAGTGTGTTGGAAACATCTGGAACTATTTTCTCTCTTGGTTGCACTGGAAATGAACTGCAGTAACTTGGCAACAACTTACCTCTAGATACACAAATACACCTTTCAAGCAATCAATATTTATCTTTTTTTCCTTTAGTTGTCTTACGTTTCGTAGCACCATTTATCCACCAAATTGTTTGATTATAGTTTATTGAAAAGGTTACATTTGTCTCCTGTCGTGTTCAGGTGTCAGCAGGATGTATGCGCAGTAAACTGGGTTTAAGTAGCCACCTGATAAGATGTACAACTGATGTCCAGGCACGAATCCACATCAGGAAAATAAAGGAAAGGATTTAGAAGGTTTTAATCACGCACATGCAGACGTGTATATGCATGTTTACAGGTCGACACACACACACACACTCAGTCAGACAGTCTTATCTAATATTTATAGTTCAGACCTGATCCATGAGAGCTTTAACAAGTGCAATTGCAAACGTTGAGGACAAGAGGGCGCTGTGAGCCTATTTCAGAAGCAATGCTAGCTAGGTAAACATGCTTTGCACATCACACCAAACATCTGTAATGGATCAGCCCTCCGACTTCAGGTTTAGACATCATGTTGCACCGGTTTCACATCCACTTACACCTAATGTATCCGTCCCTCGTGTCCTCCATTACTGTCTTTCTCTTGCTTTTCTCCTTTTTCTCTTAAATGCATTCGGACACTGCAAAAGGAGATTTTAATAGTAAGCAATTACCCGATGGCTTAGCCCATTATAGTTCAAATACAGGTCACGAAAAAACCCAAAAAAGAGCTAATTTAAAAAAAGATATGCATTTTATCTGAGATATAGGAAGACATGCATGATCAGTGACGAAGAGGAGGAAGGTGGGGTTGTGATTATGAAAAGATGAAAGCCAGATCAGTGTTTTCAAACGTTTTTTTATTCTAGCGTAACATTTCTCGGAGGAGGAGGAAGAGGAGGAGGAGGAGGAGGAGGAGGAGGACGCCCTTCTCCGATGGCTTTTAAAGATATATCAAATTAATGGAATTCTTTTGAAATGAAATTTTTTATGTTGTTTTATATTTCCTCAATATCACAATTCAGTTTAATCCATTTATGATTCTATTTATTGACATTTTCTTGCTCATTATCGACGATTACATTAAATGCCTGTTTGAATTACGAAATCAATATTTATATCTTCTCAGTGATATTTTTGTCAAATTATAAGTATTTTCTAATTAAGCTTTTAAATTGAATAAAAAGATGACCATCGACATGCACTAAATGCTGATGTATTATATTATTTATTAAATATAGAACTGTCCGATATACTGTACATTTCAATCATATTTAAAGTAGTTTTTATTGTATGTTTTATCAAGCAGCTTATGACAATTTTCTAATGTCAAGTTTAAAAGGCAATACAAAGTTGCCAGCACCAAACTGTGGGTGCCTTTGGGGCATGGATGGAGTATGTGGGACTGAAGTGATCCAGAAGTATCTCTTTGGTTGTTCCCTAATCATTGAGCCTCTGTGATTATTTGAAACATGTGGCTTTTGCATAAACTCATAGACCTGTGTGTTCCCTTTAAACACGTCTGATGTACAGAGTGGGGGGAATGTTGTTATAGGTAGACTGTGTCATTTAAATCCACCAAAACGCATATAGGAAGATCTCATTGAGAATAATAGCTTCAAAGCAAATCTATTTGCACATAAAACTGAGGCATACGTTGGAGGATATAGCATAAAATTGTATAATATGACTTCTGTGTTCCACAATTAGTTTCCAAACTATATTAAATATATATTAAAAGGGAACTCTAGTCATTTAGTACTGATTCTCTAAGACTTTCTCCAGACACTCTCATTCCCCGTTATGGATCAAGCTTCAAACACATCCTACATTTCCCACGTTGTATCTCAGTGGCGTCTTTTGATAGAGCTTCCCTGACTGTTAAATCGTATCATCTTCCAAAGTCCTTGCCCACAGTTTAAAACGCAGGTTATCTGTTAAATATGTCACGACTCGAGCCCCATCAGAAACATCCGAAAGCTCCCTCCAGCCACAAAGGTCAAATGTGTTCATAGGCTGAATCCCTTACCAGTTAATGGACCTTTAGTTGTCAAATTGGTGGAGTGCAATTATCCATGAATTCCAACATCAATACACACTTCTTTGTGTAATCATTATCAGTGTGAATCATTAGGGTGGACAGACAGGGAGGAGTATCTTAAAATACTTATCAGATGAGACATGACCCACCATGGGATCAGATTTGCAATTTCCTCCACACAAATGTAGTTTGCCGTATGTTTAAGAGACACACGGTTGAACCCAAGTCAATGCTCAGGGACACATGACCCCAAGGCAGTAAGGTTATCATAGTGGAGAGAAAGATGGAAGTAAAGAGAAGAGGAGGGATATGGATTAGTCTGCAGTAGAAGGAAATATAATCACTGTGCTTAACGAGATTAAAGGGATCGTAGGGACATCTATATTTTTGTGTGTTATGTCTTCAGACACAAATGGAAATAGATAGTGAGTGAATGTCTTCATCATTGATCCACACTGGGGGTTAGGGTTATCTAAACAAAAGCAATTGTGAGAGAGGGCTTTCCTCCCGACCCTCGCTCGCTGAACCAAACCACACTTTGCCAAATGGAAAGGAGCTGGATCTGCCGAGCTCTCGTCTCCACTGCTGTGGCAGGCAGGGGGAACAAAGCAGAGGTCGGACAGCTCAACTCAGTTATGCATGGAAACTATGAAAACAGATTTCCGACTGACAGTTTAGGCCCTCCTATTTGATCTACTGTGAGAGGAAATTATTAAAGTTATTTAAAAAATCGTTTATCCTTACAGTAAGGAATATGAGAAGACACACGTGTCCGTGGCACATCTAAACTCGTGTGTACATGATTCTATAAATAGTGTAGTGGTGACTGGATGTAGTGATAGGAGGTGTGTGTGTGTGTGTGTACATTAACTGCGTGTGAACCCGGACATATACACCATTTATGGAGGGGGGGGGGGCATGCCAACACAACCCAACAGAATCTCAGTGTACAGCATTTTAAAAATATTTTCCTATCTCATGAACATACGATGATAATCAACAGATCTGCTTCCCTCCTATATCGACCTGTGACACACGTTTCTTCTGCAATAATTGCTGATGTGCTTCTCTAACTGAAAGGGACTTATCCCCCTGCTGGTCACACTTTAGTTTATGTCCTTCAAATGCATGCAGTTCTTCCACTCAGAGTGTACAGAGGCGACCTGTAAAGATGAGCGCGAGAGAGATAGAGAGAGATTATAATATGAAATCAAAGTAGTGAGTATTTGGATGCAAATGCAAATCTGTATTCTTCAATGTGAATAGGATCATGTCTGGCATGCATTGTTAAATAAAAAATTAAATAGATTGGTACTCTGTGTCTCGCCTGATTTTATTTCCCTTGGGTTTTTCAACAGTCAGATGCTCACATCACATCACATGTCACTTGTTAGACGTTTTTATCCAAAGCGACTTACATACTCAATACTGTGGGCAATCCCCACAGGAGCTATTTGGGGTGAAGTGTCTCAGGGACACGCACATGCTGACTGCAGGGGGGTTTGAACCTGTCTGACCCAGTGGCGGCGCCAGAGAATTTCTCTAGGGGGTGCTGTGGGGTAGCTTGACGTTTCATAGAGGGTGCTCAAACATTAAGCGTTTAAGGTCGGGATCAGGGGGTCAGACTCTGACCCCCTGATCCCGACACCAACACACTAACCCACTGCGCCACACGTCTCCTTACCTTGCATGAAAGTTGTGAGAAGTGTATATAAAGTGATGAGCATGACTTAAGCTATAAAATATTATTTGTATTTAAAGAAAACTTTTGAAAATAAACAAAGTGAACAACGCTGCTAAAAAATATATTAAAGTCATGATTTGTTAAGAAGACAGATGAAACAAGTATATGGTATAAAAACTAATACATTTCGTGAAAAAGAAAGTAAAGTGTAAAGGAATTAAGCTCAGTACAAAGGCTCTCATATAAGTTTTAATACAATTGAATCGGTGATCATCGATTCATAGCTTTAGCTTTTATATATCTTTCATATTTATAAACGTATCTCAATGAAACTGCTTTTTTGGCACTTCTGGTTAGATGTTAACTTAATACTATGCAATGACAATAAAGCTGAATGTAATGGCGCGTTTCCACTGCAGGCCTCGCTCGGTTTGGTTAGGCCTTATTAGGCCCGTCTCACTTTAATGCTGCGCTTCCATTACAGTTTAGGAACTGGGGTAGTTACTATAGTAACGCAGTGTAGGCGGAGCCGTGACGTCATCTTCAATGAGCGCCCCAGAAAACAACACAGCCGTTAGCTCTTAGCACTCATAGCTCACAGCTCTTCATATCTGTTCAGAAACTAGACAGAAGTTAAACAAGTACAAACCACAGACTGCCTGTGTCATGGAGAATACAGTCGCTGGTTTATTTATGTCTGTAGGCCGTTGTTGTGAGTGTGGACGGTCGGAGCATATATAGCGTTAGCTTAGCCAAGCTCCATTTAGAAAACACGCATTTTAAAAGGGTGTTTCGCCTGCCGTCTGTCTGCAGACTTGTCAAAGCATTAATTCATGGTTTTTACTAACCGGTATCAGTATGTTGTTACTTCGGCATCATTTAGAAACGTGTATTACAATTAAATCACGGTCAAATATGTTCATCTTGTTGTATTTGTAGCCCCCTTGCCAGCGATTCTCTCTAGTTTAGCATACTCAGCCCGACTCAGCCTGGTTGTTCCTGGCCCTAGAACCACGATTTAGTCGGGCCAGAAAAAAGGTGAAAAAGAAGCCCCGGGCCAAAACTAGGCCAAGTGGAAGCGCAACCAAAAACTTACAGCGAGCTACCCGCTGCAGTGGAAACGCACCATAACGGATCACCTGACGTAACACAGAGGTGATTCTCAGACACACCATCAGAAGAGGCAGAGAGAAAGAAACTCCTCGTGCTGCGTGTAATGTATTGAACTGTACATCAGGAACATCTGCATTCAATCATCTCCCTTGATGTGAGACAAAAAACTGGGTCTGAGAGCTGTCAATGTTTATCATCGTAGAACTCATAAAACATCAAGAGCACATGCTGTGTGAACGTTGAGGAGCACCAACAGGAGCTGCTCTGCAGGAGGCGGGACCTCGGCCTCCTGCTGCTGCTGCTGACATGTGAGTGTGACAGCTGCTGCTCGGTGCTCTGTCATTTGTAATGCTTTTCTAAATTCCAAGAGGCACACACAGCTTTGAATTTGAACCACGAGAGAACATGTGCTCTAAAGTGCGAAATATTTGTAATTTATACCCTTCTTTTTCTAATGTTTAATTTATACATTATTATGCACTGGCTTAAAGACATGGCACTATATCCCTCCAAATGTAGAGCACCACCACATTCGCCAAAGTTATATTAGAAGTTAATTCCACACACTGTATGTATGTGTGTCACTTTGTCTCATCAAATCTTAATCTGTCCGTCACTTGTTGCAACCGTCCAGCCTCCCTACATAGAATACTATATGCTCATAGGGGCAAACAGTGAAATGTAATTAGTCAAATGTATCTACTCATATTTTATTTTAAAATAAAAATATTACAAAAAGTATTATTTATTCTACATAAAATAAAATGTACGTATCAAAAATGTTTTACGGGAATCTGTAATTTAAAAAGTACCTAAATGCTCAAGTAGGTTGTTATTCATATTGATGCAATCTCCTAGCTTCTGGAGCTAATTTGGCTAAAGTAAGCTGTACTTGTCAGTTATGCACTGTTGTAGGACATTTAAAAAATACTCCCTCGTATGGTGATGTTAAAGCAACCGTGATGGCAATATAATCAGCCTTGTGTGTGTGTTTCCTGTTACTTATCACTATATATGATTCATTTGTTATTCCCTTTTTCTGTTTATTCACTTTCCAGCAGACACAGACTTGTTAACCCTGTGCTGTGTTTTGTTTTGTTGTGCAACTTGTGCTGTGTAGTGTTCCCTCAGTGTACAGCCCTGTCTCTGCCTGGCCGTCGGGACTTCCAGTGTTTCCGCTGTGCTTCAGGTTGGTGAGGGAGGAGGAGGTCAGGGGGTTGCGTCAGTTCATTCTTGGCACGCGGAGGGAACATTATGTACTGAGTCTCAGCACGTGCCCACTCCTTAAATGCACGCGCACTCCAAATCACAAATCCAGTGTTGACACAATCACCGTCATGTCGTTTCAACACATCCACATGACCCACAAACTCCCGGCGCACTGCTGAACTCTCGCACCTCGGTCAGAAGGGAAGCGGCTCCTCCTCCTCTTCCAGGGAACTGTTTACTGTTCTGCGGGAGGAGGAGCTGCAGGAGGACGACCTGCTAAATGCAGCCGAGTCGCCTGTTGCACGTGGATTTTTTTCCTGGAAATGAAAATATTCGGCCAACAATTGGAGCAGAGTGGGGGCGGAGCTCCAGCACGGGGCTATCTTTTGGCTCACAGCATTCTGTTGTGCTGAAATAGGGACTTCGTGTTATAACTCAGCACTCTCCCAGAACTGCTACTCTTCACTTGATGTTACTCATATATCTAGTTCAGCATTTGCATTGGTGGAAGAAGTACCCAAATATTTTACTTAGTGAAAGAGGCAATACCACAATGTAAAAATACTCTGATACAAGTAAAAGTCCTGCATTTAAAGTATAGAATCAAAGCCTTACCATCAAAATATACTTAAAATACCAAAAGTAAAATGACTAATAATGCAGAATAGCCCATCTCAGAATCATACATAAATGTTTGGTTTATCCTTATTGATGTATTCACGTGTTCAATGGTGTATTTGGTAGGTGGAGATATTTTATTTGTGATACTGCTGGGCTGCTTATTAGTTGATTTATATTTGTGTTTTAATAATCTAAATCTGCAAAATAACTAAAGCTAGAAATACATTTAATGTAGTTACATTTAAATGTGCCTGCAAAAGAAAGTCAAATCAAAGTATAAAGTGGAAATATTCGAGTCAAGTACCTCAAAGTTGTAGTTAAGTACAGTACTTGAGTACATTTAGGCCTATACTTCCACCACGGATCACTGTACTGTATCATACGTTGTATGACTACAGTATGCTTCAGACATGAGTCACTGCATTGCAGACAGGATTAGCCTCAACTGAAGAGCCACTGTGTTTTAGAGGTGTGGCCCTCGCCTCTGCCTGATGTGAACTGTTACAAATTACATTGCGACATCTTTCACCTTTTTAAAATGTACAAAAAAGTATCATGGCAAAATCAAAATGTAGCTATGTTTGAGGAAGCACAGAGGCATATGAGGACAAAAGCGCAGAACACGTGTGTGGGACGTTTGGCATACTTTGTCTGGGTTTTCTCACATAAACAGCCCCAGGGAAGAGCATGTATCTAAATAATGACTACAGAGTTCAGCCAAGGGAAATGTTTCAGAGACAGCATTGCTCTATCCCAGCAACCCCAGAGCTGAGTGAGATATTCTAGGAAATGTACCCATGAATGAACCTCCCACTGCACTGAAAGCAAAGCACTCTCTTTACGTTTTTGTAAAGCTGTGGGTCTTGTTACAATTTAAAGTAGACAGGCTACTCGTCTAATTTTAGTTTTATACACAAACAATAACACATCCTATAAATCCCACATTTGCAATGCCTTATGAAATATGATAGTGCATTACAACACTAGCAACCACATCATTACAGTTCTACAGTATCTGGATCTATCTCCCATGTAAGGCTTTAAGTTATTATGAGCACACATTTACGACTCTTTAACAGGAACACACTTTCTGCTTGAGTCAAGTAGCGCTCTACTTAGCACAACAGGCACAAGCAGGATATGTTCATCATGCTTTGTGTTTGTCTTGACACCAGACTCCACCATGAAAGCTTGAGTGAGAATGCAGAAGTCTCTCTCGACAGGAAGTGCTGTGGAACAAAGGAAACTGTAGACTTCTTGAAAAACATCTGTAATTAAAGTGTGGGAATGCTGGCTTGACAGGATAGAGAAACACAGTGTCTCATACATAATTGCAAGACTTCTTAAACTGTAAAAGTCACATCAGTGGAGATAGTTTGATGTGTCGATCACAACAAACAATCATTTCTAAATGTTTGAATCCTATTAAAACTAAAATGTTAGGCAAATCAATTCGAAGAGGATTATGGCAAGCCATTACCACACTGTCCACCAGACCATAAACTAGTGATGCTAATAAAACCTCCTAACCTTTCATGTGTAAGAGGTGGAGTAACTGCAGTAAGTGTGGTACGTGTCATCATGTCATTATGAGTTATATCATTCATGCTTGGAAGGCTTTATGACTGTGACTTAGGCCAAGACCTGCGACAATGGGGATGCAAGCGTAATCATTTACAGGCATCTGCATTATACATATTACACATACAGTGCTAATAAAATGCACTTCATCTGGCTTTAGGCAATAGATTGATATTGTGATTGTATGAGGCTGCTTCACACAAAGACAAATTGACAGTGTCTCATCGGGAAGACATTCACTACACCACCAGCTGGCTGTTACAAAGTCACAGCTAATCTAATTTGACATTTAAATCCTTGCTTATCATACAAAAACTCTATTATACAATGACAACATGTCTGGCCTTGTTGTGCCCAGTGTCAAGTGAGGTTACACTGGCACTGAGCAGTTCAAGGGGGCTGTGGGGACAGTGAGGACTGCTCTAATTTAGTATCACAACAAGGTTGTAAAACTGACACACAAAGTGAGACCTGTCCTCAGCTTTTACATTAGGGGCCCCAGTGGCTTGTGTTACATCCCAGAAAATATGACACATATCTCCCCTTATGACACAGAAGACAGCCCCTAAATACTGAGCTTCAGATGGATGCCAGGGAAGAATGGATGACGAAAAATATGGAGGACAGAAATGTAATATTTATTTATTGTATTTATTACAGCATTTATTTGCATGTATTTAATCTTTTATTTTTTTCATTTATTTCTGTATTTATTTCATTTTTTTAAATATATTACAACTTGTGTCATTTATCGTCCTCTGTAGTGCAGCTGCTAAGTAAGTGTTCCCTCCTCCCAATATATTAATATCTTGCGTTTTTCCAATACATTATAAACTAAGAATGTCATGATGCCAAAACTCTTAGAATGAACTGAAAACTCACACTTAAGTCACTGTGTTGACCTCATATGAACTCATGCAAATGCTTAAATTAAAAAGACTCATGTATAGCAGCTGCTTTCTGTGCCTTTTTTTCCAAACGGGTTGCCTGGTTTGACCTTCAGCAAATAGTTCTGCAGAGGTGGGCGGGACTTCCAGCAACTCCAGCTACTATTGGCTTCATAGAAACCTACTGTAAGCCAAACACACAGGCCAAATCGAACTGCAGTCCCTACAAAGTACCAACTAGTCGATGAGGCCTCTGATAACACGAAGAGATGCATCTAATTCATCAACATGACAGTTATAAACTGTTGCAGCTGGTCTTTTTCGTTGTGCACAAACATGTCCATGTTGCAAAGGAACGTGTTCAAGTCCTTCTTCCAACGAACGGAAACAAAACATGAAAATCCTTTACTCATCACCCAGCAAGCTGCTTCACAAAGAAGCCAAACATGTACTTGTACATATTTAAAATAAATATACTTTTGCAATAAACAGTTTTTTCCAGCATGTGGGACCTGTATGGGATTAGTTTTGTGTCATACAGGTAAAGCAACACTTTCTCCGAATCAAGCAAAACTAAGAGTTTGAAGAAAGAACTGCACCAGCTTCATCCACGCTGAGCGTTGCTGTTATCACTTGCTCAGTGTCATTTCATTTGACCATGTCTTTACATATACATTTAATAGATGTTATTATTATTATCCACCTTTTTGTTTTATGTCCTTTTATTTAAAACATTCTTTGAGACTTCATCTTCTGGTTAAATTTCAATAAATGTAATTTGTATAATCACTCTTTTGTCTTTATTCTACACAAAAATGTTAGAGTTTCCATTCAAATCTGTTGATTGTTCATATCTTCTTTAGGCTAGGAATAGTATGTCAAATGTGTCTAAATGTATATCATTTTCACACAGGATGAGACATTACATTGCATTTAGCTGACGCTTTTATCCAAAGCGACTTACAATAAGTACATTCGACCAGGAAGACACAACCCTGAAGAAAACAGAATCATATAAGTACATCAGGTATCATAGAGCCAAACATTTCAGGTGCTACTCAACTGGCTTTAGGACAGCCAGTCCTTTATTAGTATATAAGTGCTCTGTTAGTAATTCATTGTTAGTAATTCTATTGCTCGAAGTGGAGTCGAAAGAGATGAGTTTTCAGTCTGCGCCGGAAGGTGTGTAAGCTTTCTGCTGTCCTGATGTCAATGGGGAGCTCATTCCACCATTTTGGAGCCAGGATAGCAAACCCACGTGTTTTTGCTGGTGGGAACTTGGGTCCCCCTCGCAGCGAGGGTGCAGCGAGTCGTTTGGCTGATGCAGAGCGGAGTGCACGTGCTGGGGTGTACAGTTTAACCATGTCCTGGATGTAGGAAGGGCCAGATCCATTCGCAGCATGGTACGCAAGTACCAGTGTCTTGAAGTGGATTCTAGCAGTTACCGGGAGCCAGTGAAGGGAGCGGAGGAGCGGAGTGGTGTGGGAAAATGTTGGAAGGTTGAAGACCAGACGAGCCGCTGCATTCTGGATGAGCTGCAGAGGTCGGATGGCACATGCAGGTAGACCAGCCAGGAGGGAGTTGCAGTAGTCTAGGTGTGAGGTGACGAGAGCCTGGACCAGAACCTGCGTGGCTTTTTGGGTCAGCTGGGGACGTATCTTCCTGATGTTGTAAAGCGTGTATCTGCAGCAACGGGTTGTAGCAGCGATTTTAGCAATGAAGGACAGGTTGTTATCTAGGATCACACCCAGATTCCTTGCAGTCTGAGTCGGGGAAACAACAGAGGTGCCGATGTTGATTGTCAGGAGACAACACAGTTTGTATCCATTGTTGCTTCAGCTCTTCAGACCAACACAGTAAGATGTGAGCATGTTCTAATTGTGTTGGTATGCAGCCTAGGTCTGGTCTGTTTAATAAAGAGAATATGCCACTTTTATATAGTAGAATTTGTTAAATTAAAGCAGTCTTTAATTGTTTGTCCTAAACATAGCAATATATGCTTTTGAAATGTAACATGTCTTTGAAAAAATAACAGTATACAGTTTATATTGTGTATCACCTTTAGCTTGAAAATACATAGATGTGTTTTTTTATCTATAAAATAAATAAATAGACATACAGACACTTTATCGACCCCAAATCGGGAAATTATTTTACAGCAGCAGTGTGTTCAGGTAACATTTTTAAAGTTGCAATAAAGTATAAACTACACAACACAAGTATAATGTACAGCAATCCATAAGATAAGTCCGATATGTTCATGAAAACTCCTCAGGAGACACCAACACAAACGTGGCCGAGTGGACTCTGGAGTTTGCTGCATGAGTTGCACTGTATGATCTGTGGTGTAGTGGGCTGTCACTCAAAAACTGAGTAGCCAATGAGGGTGCACCCCTGAAAGTCTCGCCCACCTGGGACGTTTGTTTCAGAATTGAAAACAAAAAATTACAGAGCGCAAATGAGAAGAGCTGCAGAAAGAGCAAAAGGCTGATCGTTGAGAAAGAAGCAAAGAGAACTGTAAACAAAAATATATGTTAAAACAAAGAAAAAGACTTATAGTTTACATGATTACACAAATAATTTGTTTGCAACTTATAGTTATATTTTTGAAATGTTATTTATTTTTGCTTGATTCTGAGAAAGTGTTGCTTTATCTTTATGACACAAACCTAATCCCTTAGTACAAGGCCGTGCCAGGACAGGGTTGTGAAGCCAGCCACCCTGATGTGATGATGCATTCACGTGCCTCGTAAAAGCTTTCTTCAATGTTTGAATTATTATCATACAACATATTCAATTATAACTGTCAATTCGATTTAAATGGTATAATAAAATATTCCTAAATATATTTTGTTTGTGCTTTATATATAACTATTCCCATTTTTAAATACTAGCAATTTTAATTTATGTTTTTATAATTCAAGTTTGGGCAACGGAACAGGTTTTTCCCAGTCTTTTCAAGTACCTGAAGGCCACATCAGACTAGTCCCGCCCTCTTTTCACAAATCTCAGCCTGTGATTGGTCCACTGCACCTTCACTCACTCTTTTGAATGGACAATTCCAAAAACCGAGTCACATTTTCTCCCAGCCAATCACAGGGCCGCATTGTGATGACACCGTGGGATTCCGCGAAATTGTTTCTTGGAGTTGAGGGAAGTGCGGCTCACAGAGAAATAGGACAAGTTGACGCAAGTGTGGGAGTGCACTGAAAGGAGGAATAACCGCAGACACAAGTGCGTACAGCTCAGTCGGTTAAAGCGGTGTGTTTTATTGTTCCGGCAATTAGAAATAAAAAAAAACAGAGGGAGAAGGAGAGAGGAAGAAATTCAAACGGCTATCTTTCCTGTGGGGGTGTTTAACCATCCGCCCTGCAACCTCAACAACAACGCAGCCTTTTGCGGTCTTACGGAATAGTCACATTGAAGACGACACGTGTGGATGCAAAACCACATGTTTCCTTGGGGAACTGCGGTCTAATCACCTCCATCCACATTGTGGGTTTGTTTCTGGATTACCAGCTCCTGGAGATAAACTGTTTCTCTCCTCCACCCTCGGATCTGCTGTAGTGATGACAGAGGTGGATGTTTCTGCAGTCTGTGACCCCAGCCGACCACAGGGGCGCACAGAGGACAAAGAGAACCAGGAGAACAGGACTTTACTGATGGTGGCAATGATTTTATTGGACTTGAACAAATGCAACCCTAACGCCATCATCAGCCCCGGAGACAGCAGATGTCTCGGGGTGAGCAGCGAGGTGGAGGACAAGGTGGAGCGGGGGGGCTGCAGGCTGAGCGCTGGAGACAGCCGGGTTACACCCAAACAGTCCCGGATCAAGAAGAAGGTGGTGAAGGAGAGAAAGGAGTGTCCGGAGAAGAGACACTACTGCCCCTTCACCGGCTGCGGGAAGGTGTACGGGAAATCCTCCCACCTCAAAGCCCACCTCAGGGTGCATACCGGTGAGTGAGGGGCCATCATAACGTGTTGTTGACGACAGCAAAACAGTTCTGCGTCACTCACTTATAACATCATTTTTATTTCAGGTAAAGATCAGGGACAGAGCAGTCTGAACAATCTGCAATCACTGCAAGATGAATTTGATGTCACTATAAGTCTTTAAACATGATGTCTTGTAACGTTAAAGAAGGCAGTCCATGTTGAGTCTGTGGGATGTGGGATGAGGAGAAAAGACCATGTGCCTGCAAATGAATAACACGTTATAGGAAAGGTGGTCCCACGAATTTGGGGTGTGTGTGACTGACTGATCGGCCCATAGAGGGCGTGAGGCTGACTGTGAGGGGGGGGGGGGGATGGTTGTAGTACTCAGAATATGGGAACACCGTGTGCCTCCTCCCTTGTTATGCACGCTAGATTGTTCAGGTATGATAATAAAGAAACATCCTGGGCCCCAGTCACCATGTTGTTTTCAACATAATGTCCCGTAAGATGGTCTCTGTTCTGCGCCGTGTGTTATCCATCTTGTTTATTTGCATGTCCCTAACCCTCAGCTTTAGATCCACATGCAGGTCACTGCGACACTGTTGCCCCCTCATGTTCTTGTACGCACTCCGCAGATAACCCTGCACCAGCACTTCCTCATACGTCATCCGCCCCCTCCCCTTATGTCAGGTTGTAAACAAGGGCAGACATGTGGTTCAGTGGAGCACATGGAGGAGGAGGTGGGAGCAGCCATCGTTTTTTTTCGTTTCTATTGGCTCTTATCATGACTCACCATTTCCAAATCAATATGTTCTCTTACTGTTCCAAGAAATGTTGTTGAGTCAGGCCTCCCCAGCAGATTGAGAACAAAAAAAATCCTTTGGTGAAACGAGCTCTGTATGACTGCACCCCCCTCCTTTGAAAAACATATGCAATTCTTAAATGTGGGCCGGTTGTCTATGTGGTTAAAATATGGCATATAAATGAAACCATTATTAATAATACTTATTATTAATAACATATCATATTAATATATTATATAATAAAGGAATAATTATTATTATTGTCATTATATGATAGAAAGTAATTATTATAGGGTTATTATTATTATCCTTATTATAATTGATTATATATTCATTACATTTTTTGTTCTTGGGTTCTCCAAATATGAGGAAATACATATCAGCAAAACACAGTAGTTTATGTTAGATTTTGTATAAAAAAATGCAGGAAGCAGTCTTTAAAAGAGTAGTGATTTAAACCGTGTGTGTCCTCAGGTGAGCGGCCCTTCGAGTGCACCTGGCCTGACTGCGAGAAGAAGTTCTCCCGCTCAGACGAGCTGACGCGTCACTACCGCACACACACGGGCGAGAAGCGCTTCAACTGCCCCATGTGTGCCAAGTGCTTCATCCGCAGCGACCACCTGACCAAACACGCCCGGCGGCACGCAGGCTTCCATCCCAGCATGCTTCAGGGCTCCAGCGCGGCCAAGAGGCGCCGCTGCTCCCTGTCCCTATCCCTGTCCTCGTCTGACTCTGGAGACCAAAGCCCTGTGGGAGTGTGAGACCCTCCCTCCTGATGTGCACACACACACATCAAGGTACAGGCAGGAGTGCTGTTTGCACCGTACACTAATCCCGTCCAATCAATCAACTCCACCAGCCAGACCACTCTGTAAAACCTTTTCTCTATGCATGTAACATTGTGTAACAGCAAACAGAAATATAAGTTATGTATTCAAACTCGACCCCTGTTACTTCCTGAAATAATTGGTATTTATTAGTCAGGGTCAATTTCTATTTGCTTTGCCATTTATTATCATTACTATGTGTTATGTGTGTTCCTTTGTTGGAAGAATCTGTAATCTATTAGGCATTCATGTGTGTATATATAGTTCCCATTAACACTACATGTGTTTCCTTGCATCACAAACTTCATTTACAGAAAGACAACAAATCATTACTGAGATATTCAAGTGTGTTTAGAAGTTTTGAGGATGTTCCTTTAGTAAATATGATTTTTCTTTCTACATACACACTCATACTTGTACAGTAACTCAAGTCCAGGACCAGGCGAATGTACAGTACAGCAGTATTGTCATGTAAATATATAAAACAGATACACTTTTAGATGGAGGATGTATTCAGTATACTGTAGTTTAGTGAGGTTAGAGAAGACAAATATATTATATAGAGAATTACAGAGTTTTTTGTATTTTATAATGATATATATATTGGGCTAGTTTGCTTGTACAGTTTCCTGTGTTGTGCGTCACATCGTGATTAAGTTACTAATAATTAACCTTTACACATAGGCAAGCCTTGTGGGGAAATACATTGAAAATATTTGCAATGCTTTTCCAGGCTTGAATGTTAATAGTGCAGGGATAAACACAACAGGGTTGAACCTTTTAAAAGGGAAAGTTATATAAAGATACTATTTAGTTTTTAAAAAAGAGGTCTCTGCCTTTTTCAACGGGTTTTTTTTTTTTAGCAGAGAGGAATTTCTACATTGTGGAAAATCTTCATATTCTATAGATTGATATTCAGAAATACTTTGAATATCAATGACTGTCTGTAATGCCAACAGTGCCAGTTGCTGATCATTTAACTACCTTGTGTTTACTCTATCTGGACTGCATTTCATCAGGGAACAATGTGAGGCTGTCAACAGTACGCCCCCTGGTGGAGACATGGAAGCACAACATTTCTCACAAACGGACATTTTTATTTATATTTTACATCCTCACATTTTGAGGCAAGCTCGTTTTATTAGTTTGTGAATTCCACCATGTAGCATGTTTGTATGTATTTCTTTGGTTCAATGATTTTTGTATTTGTTTGGTAATCTTTTATAATGTAACTAATGGGGTGAAAGACCCTTTTCGTCCACTACTGGAGCTACACACATTGTTGATGTCAATAGTTTTCTTTATATAAATGCCACGTAAAAGCATAAACACGTCCAGATAGAGTGTAACGTTACGTTAAGCTTGTAGGATGTATTTATACTATTTTTTTATTTTCATGGCATTATGACAACTGTGATTAGATGTTGGTGCCTTTCAGGTCGAAGCCTTTACTTCTGATGCTACTGTACTGTAATCAGGTCTGTCCCCACAGAGCCCTGTTATCGCAATATGTATTGCTGTGTAATAATTACTGCTCAACGGTTAAAATTAAAATGATTCTTCTTTCTAAACAGTTGCTCATTTGTTCTGTTCCAAAACACACACTGTACTTCACACCTTTTATAAATACAGTAGGCTCTTCTTTATTACTGTGTAAACAGAGGTGGGACAAGTACAAGTACCACTTCTATAAGTTAAAGTCCTGCACTCACAATGTTACTCAAGTGAACGTACAATTAGCATCAACATATATATTAAAAGTACCCATTTCAGAATAATATATATTATATGTTGGATTACAGTTATGGATGCATTAAAGTGTTAATCACAGCTGGTAAAGGTGCAGCTAGTTTTAATGTCTTTTTATACTGCAGTGTAGTTTGTTAATTGACTCCAGGTGTAAGTAAAGTCTGATTTAAGTGTTGATTATATTTCTAATTATCAATCAAAAGCTGCAAAGTAACTCAAGGTATTTAGTAAATATAGTGGAGTAAAAGTACACTATTGACCTCTGAATTGTAATGGAGTAGAAGTACAAAGTAGCAAAATATTCAAGTAAAGTACAAGTCCCTCCAAATTGTACTTAAGTAATGAGTAAATCTACTTAGTTACTTTACACCACTGTGTTAATAAGGTGATACAAAGAAAGAGTAAGGTAGAACAGATAGTACTCCATTAGCTTTGTGTTTATTTATTCTTTTCATACATCGCACATAACAATAACATTGTTAAATACTGTAATGGTAGTGTTTACATTACAAGAAAAATTGAAAAAATGAATCCAAAGAAAAACATTATTAAGAAAAACTTCATAAACAGCAAATGCTCTTCAAACAAACAAAAGGATAACGTGGCAATTAATACACAAGTCTTTTAAACTTCTCGGTACTTAAGGCAAACTCTAATGGCAAATGATCAATTTAGGAGGCAGGGAGAGAGTCATGAATGAAGAACATTACTGCTCCAACTCAATATTGCAATTCAAAAACGATTTTCAACCCATTAGTCAAAGGACACATAGATGCCATCTCACTCACTGGCCGATTCTCAATGTCGAGTACACCTGCTGCAGAGCCACTATTTCAAGTATACTACGTCATCGAGTGGCGCCGAAGGACTGTAAATGCATGCCCAGCATTCGGCACCACTCGATGACATAGGATACTTGAAATAGTGGCTCGACATTGAGAAACGGCCACTATGTTATAGTAGTATACATGCATATGTCTGTGTGCTCTCTTTAAAATCCTTTATTTATCAAACAGATGGGGGAAAGTGTCCAGTGATGGAGAATATATATACTATGGGGTGTACAGCAGTGTTTAAGGAAAAATCTATCTTAAGGTCACCCAACGTTCCTTTGGCCTTGATAACATGTTTATCATGTGAGCGTCATGTGTTAGAGGGTCGTGCAGCGATATGTAATCTTTCCCTTTTGACACAGTTCATTTCAGATAAGACACTGTCACTGCTATGCAGGAAAGAGAACACAGATATGAGCCCAACAAAAGAAAAAATGTGCAAATTCAAACAATACCAGTCAAGAGGTTGCACAATCAAAATAGGGCAGAAATGAAATGTGCAACCAGCTACTTCCTTTTTATTTTCAACGTATGTATCAGTCCAGTGCTCTTCATGCAATTAGTTCCTAAGCCATTCATGTTCACAGGTTCATCTCTAAACTCTGCCTTAAACATATCCAGCCAATAAGTGTTGAGGGTGAGTGAATGAGTGCAACCTGTGCTCCATAACAACCCCGTACAGTACAATATGGTACCAGATATCCGCTACTCCACACCTCTAAAACATCTCCATGTCAGCACATACTATCAAAAGTATCATCAGTCTTAAAAAAAGGAAAGCATTAAATAAAAACAAAATTAAAAAAACTAGAAAAATGCAAAGGTGCAACCCAGAAAGAAACCGTTGAGTCATCAGTTATGATGTTTGTTATTCTTCAGGGAAATGGATTTCTCTTTATAGCATCAATTGACCTTCTGTCCACTAATATTAGTGTGTTACATCATGTTCACCAGGAGAAGGGCTCTCGAACACGTCCTACCATAGGAGGAAACCACCACTTCTACTTAAATACACATTGAATATTTCAACTGTCTTCCTTCTCCTATGTTAAACCAAATACTCTATGTTAATCGGATTACTCCTCATTGTCATCATAGCACTTAACTGTCATTAAAATACTCTACCAATACTTCACCGTCACCACTGTGGAGGCGAAGTAAACTCACAGCAGATGAAGATTGGGGGTTATATTGTGTGAAAGGGGGACGGGGGACGGGGGGGGCAGAAGGTCAGAGGGGCGGGGTTACTGTATTTGACAGGTGGTGGAGGAGGTGGCCTGGCAGCACATGCAGGTGGGGTTGACTGATTTAGGCGGGATCAGATCCAGGTCCTCGTCGTCGGGGATCTCGTCTAGGCGGTAACCATCTTTCAGCAGCTGGATGTTCAGGTCCTGATTGATTTGCTGGAGAAGAGACGATAAAGAGAGGGGATTGATTTCAGTCATCCACACCAAACAGAAGTGCTGTGCTCCACATGTACCAGCCATTGTTAACCAATCAGAAGTGGCCCATGATAGTAGGTGATAGAAAGATTGATCCAATCACCTGCCAAGTATTTTTGAAATACTTTTCCAAATGGCTTCCAATGGAGCTTTCCTAGATAGTTCGGTGAAACAAACCATCTGAGTCAGGTTAGTAATGCTCCATCACATGTGTTACATCTATGACAGGGTGAATCTTAAACTGAAGCTCGACTTTAAAGCAACGCAACGGAAGTTTCATGTAAGTTTAGTTCTTTCACTCGTAGCCCGGGCTGCGGGGGTGCTAGAGACGGGAGCACTTTGATACGACCTTCCTAGTCGGAGATATTGCCGCATTTTACAATAAACTTCCGTTGGGTCGCTTAAAAACAAAATCGCAAATTGAATCGAATCAGATTATTTCCCCAAATCGTGCAGCCCTAGTCTAGAGTCCCAAACCTAGTAGTTCCTGTTATAAACAGCTAGCCAACTAGCTAAACACAAATGAAACTTTGTGAAATACAGTTTGACATTTGGGGTATATAAAACTAATCACCTCCTGGCAGAGCATTAGATGAGATGATTGATACTAATTTCATGTTTGTAGCATATGCTAAATATGAAGCTACAGGTAGCTGCTAGCTAGCTTAGCTTTGCACAAAGACTAGCCTTGCTGTATCCAGAGTTGACAAAACTATCTAACAACACCTGTCTCACTTATTTACACGTTATATATCGTTTGTTTAATCCATAAAAGACAGAGGGGTGTATGAAAGACAATTCCTCTTTTTACAGACTTCAAATCTCATGGCTTGTTTTCAAGCTTGTGACTGAGAGTGAGTAACATTTACAGTGGTAACCATGGACAACTGAGTTAGTTAGGGCACGATCACAGATGGCTGTAATGATCACTTGGAGCTTTGTCATGAATGTGATGACTACTGTCCTGCTGTGATTTTTTTATGGAAAACAATGCCTTTGTTTGCTGGAAAAACAGAAGAAATGTCTTAATTTGATTTCCAATATTCAACTTTTCATGTAATAACTGTCTAGTCTACTGTTGATAATCCTGGCAATTTTAATACTTAAATAACAACCGCAATGCCCTTCTTTGTTAGCTTTAGTACGTACAGTCATGCTTGGCACAGTTTATTGCTTGCGCTTACAACTTATTGTTGTTAGCTAGAAACTTGGAAAGAAGGTACAATTACTAAATTGGGGTTGTAACATATACTTCTCTGATGACATGGTGGCATCAAAATCTGAACCCTTGTTGGCTTGAATACAATATAACAATAAGCTTGGTCATGTCAAAGACAGAGAAATTATGGAAACTAGGATTCCTCTGGGGAATAAATGATGCCTGTGATTTGCATTTAAATTGGCAGCAGCGGTGAAAATATAATGTTAGGAGAGACACCCAGAGAGGACATTTATTTCCAGCATTGTGTTTCACGCAGTGTATTAACGCTCTTGTAGCTAGACAGAATTATCATGGATGAGCAGGAAGGATATAAATGGGGTTTTGTTGAGACTGACGCATAAAAGCCGGGCTCTCTGGCCACTTGACATTTATGGGAAATGGAGTGAAAAGGGCGAGGAGAGGGGGCTGAATGAGAGAGCAACTGTGAGGCAAAGAAGGCGAGGTTTGCTCAATCAGATATCTCACCTCAGCAGAGGAGTATCCCGACGATGAGTATCTAGACATGTCAAAGTCATCATCACTGAAACAAACAAATAAACCCAGGTTAGCTTATCAAGTCTGTGGTTAATGTGTTTAAGTGGCAAGACGTGCATTCATCACAATCTGTTTCTTATTTGCTTTTGTGAGCTGGTTAATTAAATACACATAGTAAGAGAAAATTAAATTATAAATAAAAGCACGTTCAACAAACCAGGAAGAAATGTAGAATAAATGTTTTACAATAAACAAATACTACATTTACATGTAAAAAAGTACAATAAACATATGTACAGTATAGCAATTAAAATGAAGGGGTTGTTCCATGTATGTGTGTTTTTGTTTGCATGTGTGTGTGTGTGTGTGTGTGTGTGTGTGTGTGTGTGTGTGTGTGTGTGTGTATGTGTGCGTGTTTACCTGTCTGTGTCTATGGCCACTAAGGGCTTCTCATCTGGGCTCTGGTCTAAAGAGGAGTAGCCTTTGTTAGGCACTACCAACCTGCAGAGAGGGAACAGAGAGAGAAAGAGAAGAAATGATCAGAGGAGCAGTAAAAGGGTGTAACAGAGCACGAGAGGAAGAACGGAGGAACAGATGGAGGATGGAAAATAGATCCCCTAACAGGAAGAAGTGAGTAAGACTGGCAGAGCTGCTTAAATAAAAGAAAGGATTGCCTGGAGGCGACCTCACGGCTGAACTACTGGAACAAGTGAAGCATGAAAGACGTCTCATTTGTAACTCGAACATCTTACAAACCCTGAATCAATAAGACTATACTCGTGCGAGCCTCGCGGGCAGACAGAAATAATGGACATGAGGATGACATCCCTCTTGTCAAACCACGCCATGAAAACATGTTCCTTATAATACACATGTTCCTGATGTTACACATGTTCCTGATGTTACACATGTTCCTGATGTTACATATGTTCCTGATGGACAGGTGTAGACAGAATCCAGTTATCCTGAGCTAATTTACTGAATAAACCAACTCACATCTCCTGTCTTTTTTTTCACCCAACTCATTAGACTATTCTTCTGCTGGCGTTTCATTGTTGTTTTCTGTCAAATTCAATACTGTAGTTCAAAACCGCGGTACCTGCTCACCATCTGTGAGCTATATTTAGAATGCGCACGCTACGTTCGTTGTCGCGTTCGCGCGCGTCCACCTGGGCAGGCTGTGTGTGTCCTTCTCCCGTGACGATAACGGCTTACGTGTAAAAAATAATAATAAACCAATTTTGAAACTGGGTGGGGGGGGGGGGGGGGGACACACACACAAACGGGCAGACAGCAGAGCTCGGGGCAATAATGCAGATTTGTTTGACTTTTTTACACTTTGTTGTTCTCCTCCTTTCCTCCGCTCTTGTCTCTGATCGTGAGTGTGTGCATTCATGTGTGTGTGTGGGGGGGGGGGGGGGGGGGGGGGGAGCGGAGCCCCGCCCTTCAGAAACAGAGCGGAGGGAGAATGTGAATACGCAAAGCAGTGGACATTGAAACATGCACATACAGAGCCGGCCCGACCCACTAAGCGACATAAGTGGCCGCTTAGGGCCCAGCAGCCACTAAGGGGCCCCCCTTTTTTTAATTAAAAAAAAAAAAGAAACCTCGGTACATCGTCGCCATGATAAGTATGTTTAATTAATTGTGTTAATATGCCTAGATTGCCTACTCTCAAAGTCATGTATTATATTATTGAGTCAATAATATAATACATTAACCTTGCTTTACCTGAACCTCATCATGACACTAGAGAGGACGGCAGGATTGTAATTTCCCGTATTCAGTGAATGCAACAGAGGCAAGACACCAGACCAACCAGAGAGTTGAATGGAAATAAACATCTGTCTTATTGGCTGACAGGTACCTATCCTGTGAGCTGTGACAATGTTTAAAATAAACTGTCAGTCGGACTCAGAGTTTTGGAAGATGGACATAAGAACATTTTTTCTTAAAAAAGACGACAATTCATGGTGGCTCACACAACAACCCCAGAGCCACCACCTGAGCCAGGTAAACAAGGTACTGTATGTAAATGTCAGTAAACATCCAAGTTATGCGAACATGTAAGCAAAGCATAAATTACAGCTACGTTGACGTTACTTTGAATCGCGGGGGTAAGCTAAACCGTTAGCAAGTAGCTATAGCTAGCCAGATATATTAAATAAACACTTTGTCATACAATCTAAATGTTATGTTTTTTAGCGTTACCTGGTGATTTCAAAGAAAGCTCTCTGGGAAATGTTGACTTACTGTTCGACATGAAGCTAGAAGCTACCTTACACAGTTGATCCGGAGTCCTGTCAGTTAAAGTGTTTCATGTTTTTAGCACTGAAACATATGGATGTTATGTGACAGTATTTCTGTGAAAAAGTCAGCTGAAATGGGGGCATAGTTGCCACTGCTTTACGTGTCAACAGCATGTTTGAACGTATTTGCAGCAGTAAATGTGGCTGTTTGGCCACTGACGTTGCCATAACAACACCTGAATTTAAATGTGCAACCTCTTTTTGTGACAGATTTTTGCAAGAAATTATAATTCTCCGGAATGATATTCCTATTGACAGCTAGTTCCTATGTGAACATTATGAGATGGACAGCCAAGGAGAATAAATGAAAAACAGTTATGAAATACTATATGACAAAACAAGAATACAGTTTAAGTGATTTGTAAAATATCCATAAATAAAAAATCTGCTTACAGTTCTGTTTCATATGGGTGTTGATAGATGTATCCATAGATCTCTTAATGTTGCTCTCAAAGTGCACCAGATTGATGCTTTTAACTTCAATATTTAAAAAAAAATCTTCCTGGGGGAGGATGCCCCCGGACCCCCCTAGAGGAGGTTAGGTCCACGGTGTTTACATGCTTATTTATACAATATGTGTGATTATGCTAACATCATAAGACAAAAGTTGGTTCCGTGTTTTGTGTAGTGAGAACGCGCTAGAGTGAGGAGGGCCCCCAAGCCAACGCTCGTTTAGGGCCCCCAAAAGTCTAGGGCCGGCCCTGTGCACATACATTGGATAAATAACATAGGCGTTTAATTCATTTAATAAAATAGGAGATGTTCAATGTGAAAAGTGACCGTAGATAGATTACTTCAGCTGCAATTTGGTGCTATATATATATATATATTTTAAATAAAAAAACAAAAAAAAAACACCTTGAATTTCAGACGGGGTGCGGGGGTCTCCGTTGGCAGGGCGCAGCGCCCCGCCAAGACAATGGTAAGGGAAACACTGCATATATGTTCCTGATGTTACACATGTTCCTGATGTTACACATGTGTAGCACTGGGGACATGTCTGCACCACTTTGTGAAATGGTTGATTTTGTCCCTCTTACTTTTTCAAAATTCATTTAGGATTTGTTTGTATATTAAGGACTTAAGAAAGGTTAATTTGCACAATATGAGAATATAAAATGCTATGTAAATATAGAATAAAAGAAGGTACATTGTCATCAACGAAAAATAATATCCCCTCCTAGCTTACCTATTATAAAATAACCAAGAAACCTGCATGTGTTCGTCAGTAACACCAAACATATCTTGACGTAGTTTCTTGATTTTTCACAATCTTGATACTTATCAAAACAAACTTCAATACAAAGTGACACCCTTGTACAAAATACTTGATGAGGTAAGCCAAATAGAATAAGGGACATTTGCAGTTACTCAAAATACATAATGTAATACTGTACAGAATGTGTACACTTACATCTAGTACAGATCTGGGCTGTATTTAAGTGCTACAGCACACTAAGGACTTAAATTGAGTTCATCACTTTACCTAAAGACATTTTAATGACCGTAATCGCTCAAGAAGACACCAGCCAGCCTGTCATTTCCTCTGCTAAACCGAGACCCCATCGCTCACTTCTTACCGTGTGCGAGCCATGACGTTGTTCTTCTTCGGCTGCTGGTTCACGGGACTTCCTACAGCCGTGCCGTTCTTCAATGAGCCCTTCCTAGCCAGATCTCTCTGTTTCTCTGCACAAGAAACACACACAGGAACACACACACATTCATCATTTCTCAACGTTCTGTTGCATTACATTCTGTTGCACTGCAAACTTTGGAGAGTTCTCTTCAGATTGTCACATTTACTAAAGAGTAGGCCCAGGTTTGACCCAGTTTAATGATACTAAAGTCCATCCGGAAGTGTGACGATACGTCAAGGGAACAAGGTTGAGCTTTGACTTTCATGTCTTTTATTTCTACAGATGATAAGATCAACTGGCTTTGCAGCACAGTAGCATCAAGCCATTTCAGTTTCTGTTTGAAGGAGTAATCGTTGCCGTTGGGGCTGAGAGTTTGTTTAAGTTAGGTCATAAATGATGATACAAAAGCCACAAGGAATAAGACAATACATTCAGAAACAACATGCTTATGCCTCCTTTTTTAACTTCTTTGATTCTCACAGTTGAGAGAAAACTAAACCAATGCTCGAAGTCTAGTCTGAGCCATCGGTGAACATTAGTGATGTGTCGGTCGCGAACGAGCCGTTTTTTTTGTAAAGTAATACAAGACAGAATGATATGATGATCTCCGCACTACAGCTGCTCCGTGCATGCAGTGACATGTAATATCCAAGGATTAGAGACGGTTGGATGCTGCTGTTTTGAGCATTGCAATATATTTATTTATGATTGTCCTTAGGCTCAGCAAAGACTTGATGTCAGCTGTTGCTGTCTTTTCTTCTTTAGTTAATACTGAAATAGAGCCCTGCTGTTTTGTCAGGGCTTTTTCTTTAAATATAATTTTAAAATGTCGATACAGTAGCCCCTTCTTTTAAATGTCTATGCTTAAGTTTTTAGAGGTGTTGCTATCTGCTTTGTGTAGCGTGGTTCTACAAGCAAGTCAGTGCATTCTTTGGGAGGTATCAGAGAGTTACACGGGTCTGTAAATACAATGAAAACAATTGGCCACAGCAAATCATTTATATTCAACATGTAATTTTTACTTTTGAATACTTCAGTACAAAAGATGTATTAAATAATGTAAGTGATATATGTGTACACAAAATGAATCATTAGTCAAAACAGGGCTACATTTGATTGAGTTATAAAAGGTATATGTGGTAAACTGAAGAGCCGTTTGGGAGCCGAAAGAGCCGGCTCTTCTTGGTGAGCCGAGCCAAATGATCCGGCTCACTAAGAATTCCCATCACTAGTGAACATAGTAAAATACATTAGTGACACTATATAATAGAACTTAATTCATTGTGTCAGCCTTTTACATCCGATGGTTAAACAAGCATGAATACTTCAGGAAATAGGTTCAGATTGTATTTGATCAACAGGAAATGTGTTGACAGTGTTTACATGTAATTAAAAGGTTGAACACTGATGAGCAGAATAATATGAAATATAATGGTCTTACTTAAAACATATAGTATAGCTGTAGAATACAACGACCCTTTCCATGCAATTCTTCCTGATGTACTTGTTTCTTTAAGTCTTTGGCTAAGAAAGTCCTACATAGGAGAACAATAAGAAAGAGGCGCTGCTGCTCACTGGACTCTGTCCAAGGTGCTGAAATGAGCCTTTAAGGACTGGAGCTTTTCCCAAGAGACTCAAACTCCCAAATGTAAAACAAAACCAGAGTGGCTAACAATGCTGCCATGGACATCAACCAATGAAATGGATTCAAGCTGCAACAATACGTTTATTAATTGGTAAGTCATTGTTTCAGTTACATTTGAAGCTAAAGGCCAAACCTTTACTTATTCTAGCTCCTGTGTGTGAAGAATAAGGTGTCAATTAAATACTTGTTGGGGTATGGGACTGTTGCTCAGAAGAGATATCTTTGCAGGGCAACACCTTAGGCTTTGGAAACGTGTGACAGTCTTCTCTGATATAGATATCCTTAAATGTACTTCTTAATTATATTTCAGCATAACAAGGATGATTAAACAACACTCAATTACCACACAGCCTTGCTATAGGAAAGTTCTCTCGAAATGTTTCTAGACTCTTCAGAGGCCATCACCAGAGGAAGTCAAATGTAACACAATCTCTTTCTTGCCTGGAGATGGTGACACATCTGGACATATGAGCAGGATAGTCTTTCCAGGACTTGAAGCAGTTGATTACAGGATATGCAGATTCCCACAGGGACTCACTTGGCCTAAAGAATACCGTATAGCTCTTCCTCACCTATTTTCCTCTGCAGGGGAGAGGGCTTGTAGTTGATGGTGACAGGTTCCCCCTCTCGGGTGTCGGAGTCCGCCTCTGAAGCCGTGGACGAGGCAGGATCCTGGAGACACAGAGATGAGCAGAAATATGCATTACTGAGGCATTAATGAATAATGAACACGTAAGCCCGTATAATGAATGTGTGAGGCGTTGCACGGTCAGCTTGTTTCTAAAATATTGAAACTACTTGCTAACACAATATAAACCTATAGCTTTTGTCCAAGCTACAGAATGAAATGATGAAAACATCTAAAGTGAAAGCAAAATATTGGGTGATTCTTGATTCGTGAGGTTGCTCCAGGACCCTTTGGAGGACTCCTGGAAGTCCCTGGATGATTGGAAAACATTCCCAAAAATGCACACATGCTTTAAGGAAGGGGAAATACCTCGTATATCTCGCTATATGACGCACAAGAGATGAATGGATGTGTCCACACGCCTGGAGACATGAGGTCAGAATACCTCGGGTCTAGTCTGGCTCTCTAGCGGCAGAAGAGGCCGCCCAGCAGGCTGGAGTAACCCAGGGCCCCGCCAGGCCACGGAGCTAAATCACATACACTGATTTATTGTATCAATTAATTGTGCTCTGACGGTACATACAAGCACATACTTGAGATTAAACGCCGCTCACTAATCACGGCAAGGCAGCGCAAGTGGCGTTTAGCCGGAGCAACTTGCTGCATGGATGCTGGGGGTGTAGCAGCAGCAGCTGGGGGTGTAGCAGCAGCAGCAGCGGCGGTGGGATGGGATGTTTTTCCAGACATGACGGAGGCTGATCACTACGCAGCAGATCGGACGCTGCTGGCATTACACACAGAACACGAAAACATCCATCTATGATTGAAATCTATTACCCTCTGACTAATTACACTTTTCATTATGGCCGAAAATAGTACCAGGATATTACGCATGGCAGCAGGTGATGGATATGTCGGGATCCCGGGACATATCGTGATGAATGGAAGGCCCAAAACATAGACATACCAGAAACAACACAAAACCACTAATTCATTTTCTCTAATTGATAATAGTCATGATCTCTGTCTCACCAGCGGCTGCATCTCCGCCTGCATCTCTGCTTCCTGCACGGCACTGGGCACCTGGAATCTGTCTTTTTCTTCCATCATGTTGGCAGCGCGCCTCGGTCCGCCTTCCTCTGGAAACTGTGTGTTTGTGTCGGGGGGGTTTCGACGAGTTATCGCCGAGATTATGAAACGATCTCAGATTTGTAGAAATCTCTGTAGTTCTCCGGTGGCGAGCCTCATCCCAGCAGGCAGTGTGTCGACGGTGGTGTGACGGTGGCTCCAACACCCATTTCCGGGTAGGGGATTCCATGCTAGGGTCGAGGGACCCAGAAGGGGCCGTTGAAAGAGGACAAAAGTGGTCCCAAGCTAATTGAGTTATGATGACAGTGAGAAGATTTTTAAGTAGCCTACTTTAATACAAGTTCAAGATAGCCTACTTTACTACTCCTCCTAATGTCAGGCAAATATTGTACTTTATTAATTCAATGTATACATGTAATTAAAGGTGTTCCTATTGAAACAAATATTATATTTAAAAAAAATGTATTTAGTTGTTATTATAATAAGTTGAGTTAAGATAAGACTGGGAAACTCACAAGTTACATTAAAGTGATATCACATTCATGCATTAATAATCATATCCAATACAATAATATACAGTACATTATTTACAAATGGACTATTTTGCGTTATGCAGGGTTTTATTCAACGATCAACAACAACACCTTCAATTATGACAACAGGAATAATGTAAAAGATAATGTTGACGTGATTATTTACCCGCCTTCAAAGGTGAGAATATGTAAACAGATAAAGAGATAAAAATATATACATTCTATGAGATTACAAAATGCCCGAAATATCACAAATAGAGAGGCGAAGTCCCTCCCTTTCCGGGGGAGCTCCATGGGACCTTATTTCGTAAAAATTATGTATTGAAGTCAATGGGGAGAGAAAGATTATCTTTCGATCCCGTTTGAATTGTGCCACGAGTTACACATATGATGTTTGTCAATTTAAAAGATAATTTTACAAGTCAAAAAAATAAAAACACTTTTTTTGTATGAAACCGCTCAATGAACTACATCTCCCATCTCGCACCACACACCAAGACGGCCGTCACGTTGCACATTTCACTTCTTTCTTTCAGAATGAGGCGAAAAGTATTAAAAGAGATGAAAATCACTGCAAGTCTGGGCATGTTGAGAGCTGTACACACACACAAGGGGAGTTAGTCGGTTCCGGGATTCTGGGATTTGTAGTCTTTCTAGTTGCGTATTTTTCCTAGTCTTATATTTCAACAGTTTTACCACAAACTGTGACTTTTTTGACATGGAAATTATTTTTTAAGATTGACAAACATCACATGTGTAATTCGTGGCACAATTCAAACGGGATCGAAAGATAATCTTTCTCTCTCCATTGACTTCAATACATTATTTTTCCGAAATAAGGTCCCATGAGTCGGAAGTAGATGGGCGGGACTTCGCCTCTATCCAACCAAGGTGCAATGTGGCGGTCTTATATATATATATATAGTCATATTTAGTTCCTGCTCTGTAAAAAAACATGACTGACAGGCAGCCCCTTTTAAACATGTAGCCCCTCCCACCTGTTTTACATGAGGAAATATAATTGATCCAATTTCTCAGAAAATAGCAAAGACTGTTTTTAAACCACCACAAATACAATTAAACATATTTATTCTAGTCTAGATTCCATGAACCACTTGAGAGATTACAGGGTTTTTTCCACACATGTCAATCATTATAAATAAAAAACCAGCACGTATCTCACGTGATCTTGAAATTACGCACTATTGAGGGAAATGATGCCTCTGTGGCAAACTAACTCCCAGCTGGAGACCTGCCACACACTTCCAAACATATAAGTCAATATAATGCTTGTGTAAATGTTTGTTTTAGAATAAAAAGCAGGGTGAAGAGTGCACCGATGCTCGCGTTAAAGAGGGGAAGTAAAGAGTGAACATTTCGAGGTTTGTTAAACTTCTAAGTGGAAATGGAGAGATTAGGGAATGTTTGGTGTATCTGTGTGGAGATCTGTTGGACACATTGCACAGTGAACAGCGTCACTTGTTCTTTTTAATATGTATGTTGTTTATTTGCACAAATTGACAGCATTGACAAAACAGTTTGACAATGTCATGTTATTGTAGTACAGGCACTGTTACTGTTCAGCCTATATGTTCGATGCTATTGCTTTATAACTTTTATTTTTACAATGCATGGCTTTTACTTGTGGCAGTGTATTTGTACTCTCTGTGGTATCAATGCTTTAACTTGAATAATTAATTTCCTTACTTCTTCCCCCACTGGTAATAGATTCATTTCATTTTAAAATATGAGGAAAGGCAATCACTGTTATAGGGTACATTTGACTTTATATTATGTGAGGCTAATTGTTGTTGTTTTTCCTATTTCTCTTTCTCATCTGCTTCTCTGGAGTAACAGATACATCTGCAAGTAAATCAATACATGAAGTCTGAGGATTAACCATCTTAAATGCTATTAAAGAGACTCTGTTCTTGCAGCCTTGGCATGAAATGCAGTTTTATATTTGTAAACTCTAGCTGAAACCTCGCAGACTAGTGAGCACACAAGACATTTATAAATTACAGAAATAACCAGTTACTTTGTGCTGCTTGTTTTGGCTTTGTTTATTAGGATTCTGAACCAATAGCACAATACTTTAATATATATAGTGAATACTGTCTTAAACGAAAGAGACAACCTACAATTTATATAAAAAAATGATAAAACGGAATAGCAGGCTGTTTCTTACGCGTTTGGTCAAATGTAAATAATGATAATGAAGCAAGTTAGAATTTTTAAATAATGAGAACCTTTCAGAACTTTGTGGAGCGCTATAGCCACAATGCAACTTAAAGGTCCGTGTCATGGCCATTTCTGATCATAATTCCATGGTTGAGGTATACTAGAATACATTTATACAATACAGGGCTCTATTTTGGGGCCTTCGCTCTTTTTATTATATGTAAACAATATTTGTAATCAGATGCAATTTTCTACCTATCATATGTATGCTGATGACACTATTGTATACTCATATGCTCCTTCTCTGGATATGGCCGTTTCCAATTTAAAATGAGTGTCATCCCGCTGCAGCATGCACTTCCTGATTCCAAACTGCTTTTGAACAGTAAGAAAACCAAAGCAATGCTTTTTGCTCCCAAGTCAGCGTCCTCTTGCCTCTCCATTGACACCCTTGATGGCGTCTCTGTTGAGTTTGTCGATACCTACAAATATCTTGGCTTTTGGTTGGACAGTAATCTAAACTTCAAACACCATATTGAAGTTCTAACTAAGAAATTTATATTCACTCTTGGCTTCTTTTTCAGACTTAAATGTTGTTTTTCAACTTCATCCCGTAAAAAGATTGGTCTCTGGCTTATTCCTGTCCCAGCTGGACTACGGTGATACCATTTATAGATGTGCCTGTCCCACTGTGTTGGCCAAACTTCACCCACTCTACCATGCTGCACTGCGTTATATATCAAACGCACCCTATAGGACTCATCATTGCAAACTGTATAGCCTAACTGGATGGTCCTCACTTACTGCGTAGGATGCAGCATTGGTTTTTATTAATGTATAAAGCCATTTTAGGAAAGCTTCCACTCTACATATGTGCCAGATTTGCTCCAGTTTGTGACTCTAACAACCTCAGATCCAGAGCCTGGATACGGGTCCAGGTTCCTGCCGTGCGGACTGAGGCTGGAGAAAGGAGTCTTTTTTATTATGGTCCTTGGTCTTGGAATGACCTTCAATCACGCCTCAAACTGACGGCACTTGTCTCTATAGCATGTTTTAAATTGAAGTTGCCTGAAGTCCTTACCACCAGCTGCTCTTGCAGTAATAAGTAGTGCACCTTTCTTACTGTCCTAATGTGCACAATGTAGTGACTGCTTTTTTGTCTTTTGTTTTCTTAGTTATGTTCTCTGTATTTTATATGTTTGTGTTATGTGTAACGTTGCTGCCTTCTTGGCCAGGTCAGGATTGCAAATGAGATTCTATCTCAATGCTTTTATCTGGTTAAATAAAGGTTACATAAAAATAAAAATAAATGTATATTGTGCAATGTTCCAAAATGACATTGGTTTCTCATAAAGCATCTCTGTATATTATGTGTATTCACTCTCTGTCCTACTGTACACGGCTTGTTGGAGCTCCCGCACTAAGGCGCACCTAGCGCGCCACAGTTTCGCCGCTGCGAGGCTCCACTAGCCCCCCCCCCCCCCCCCCCCAGCGCATCACAGTTTCGCCACTGAGAGAGTGTGTGTGTGTGAGGAGCTCCACGGATTGATCCATTTGGACCAATGGGTCCATTTGGGTATGGGCATGTCACTGTAGCCAGGAAGAAAAAAATCTCCAACGAGGCGTTCTGGGGCAGCATAGACAGGTCTTTTCTGTGTTTAGCAGGGTGTACTTTGAGGGTTTGTGACTCTGCAGACCGTTTCCATGCAGAAAAACCTTCATAACACACAAGGGGACGGGTACTAACTGGTACCTTTAAGTAGCTTTAGGACACGTTTAGTAGCATTATTTTGACACCTACAATTACTAGTGACTTTGCTTAGTTGTGTCAGCTTAAACTATTTACGATCAGCTAATAAAATACAAAGCATTGTGCTCCCACAACATGTTTTTTGGTTATATTTCTACATCAGTAACACTTAAATCATTCCAACAGGGGATAATTGTTATACTTTCATTATTTTTTTTACTGATAACACATCAATAGGACTCTGAATGCAGGGTTATTGCTTTTGATAATTATCCTTTTACAATCCAATAATGAATATTTCTAACTGAATTGTTCTGCCTCACAAGATATACCAGAGTTAATTTGACACTTCTCTGCAGGTCTTATTAAAAAAACAACATCATTATAGAATGGATTTGTTTGCAGGACTATTGCATTATTCTGCATTGTCCCTGTAGAAGTTTCCACCCCAGAGTGGAATATATATATTTTAATTGAATATAAAAATAATTAGACATTCCCCTGTGCAGTTAGCGTTAACTATTATTAGATGACAATTTGCTCCAATAGATGAAACCTTTAAGTCAAACAATCAAATCAGAAACAGGTTTATTACCAGGTAGGTTTACACGTACGAGGAAAACACAACAACTAAAAACACAGGTAGAGAACTAGAACAATTACAAAATATAGTCAAATATGGAATAAAAATCTGTAGTAATAAAAATAAACAAAAAGAAAACAGATATTGTTGTACATTGTGTGCATTCATGTAAAGCAGGCCAAATGACCATTCAGGGGATATTAATTCAACTTTCTGAACAAATGAACACAAGAACTGGGTAATGATGGCCTGCCGAAAGAACATTCTTGATTGTGACTCATTGAAAGTCACAGACACGTGTGACTGCACAGTGTCCTTACCTGGAAACACCAGCAGAGAGCAGCAATAGCACGCTTTGCTGCACAATAAAGAGGAAGCGTCTTGGCAGCAAATCAGTCTCTGCTGCAGCCAGCTGGTTCCAACTGGAGGCAGACACCACAAGCTGTTCAACCAGCAGGTGGCAGTGTACTTCTACAGGAGAGGAGGGACAGAGGCTGGGCGGGAGATGAATGACAATGAGGTGAGAGCAGCAGGGTCAAGTAGGTCATCGAGTCTCAGTCTGCTGAGTGAAAACAGTTTGAGCTGCGTCCTTCTGGCCGTGCATATGGATTAGAAATGAGTCCAGCAGCAAATCTGGAGGTCAGCTTCTTATACTTAGGGAAATGTGAGAGTGTGCTGCTACAAGTTAGTGATAAAATGTAAGAATTCCAAATGAATTTTCTTGAATGTCATGCATACTGAAGCTTTTCCTAACGTGATTATTCCTCTGTTGACGCAGAATAAACATTCATATCGACGAAACGAGACGGAATTATAATGATTTCAATATCAGAGCTGAGCTGTTGTCAAAATCAATTCAAAGACTGTGAGTGTGTGTGTGCGATTGTGATGAGTTACTGAGTCCTTAAGGAGCCTTTTATTAGGATTGGATTAAGAATGAGTCAGGGATTACAATGTTTTTATTATTTATTCTTTAAAAAAAGGATCTAAGACACGCGAGTATGCATCCCTGCGCATCTCTGCAGGCCCCTTGAGCAACTGCACCATCAACATACACCATAACCTTTTACGTAACTGCAGTGGATTCACTTTCTATATCTCACTTTTCCCGCACATACATTTTTTTTTTTAAGTCAGGAAATTAAATGATAGATTTCAAGGGATTCCAGTAGTTGGAACATCCCACTAAAACTTGAGTTTGCAGTGCCCAAAACGTGGATTAACATTTGATCCCGTGGAGATTGCGTGGGTTACGCAACTCCTTCCAACCGTGCAGATGACTTGCTTTTCATATATTTATTTATCTGTATTATTTGATCATTTTATATCACCTTGTTGAACTTAGTGACACGTTAATGCATCTCCAGTTGTCATGTTTGACCATGAAACTTGAGATAAAGGGATCAATGAAAGTGTGATGGACAAAAGATGTTCTCTCTCGTTGACAAAGGATGAACTCCTCTTGAATAGAAGAACTGATATGAAAAAGCGTGCAGTGGTTCAAGCTGAGTGTGAGAACGTAAACTGACCTTCAGCTCACTGTGGAGTAGATCACTTGCTTTGGGCAGCATGCATGGCTCTGGCAGCGGGCTGGTTACATGGGAATAGAGGAACAAACAAGAGGAAGACAGCCAAAGAGAGAGGAACTGGCAGGCAGATGAAGAAAAGTGAAACAGATAAACACTAGACAGATGCAGAGCTGCTTTTCTGATGATCACTTTCAAATCAGAAGCCTATCAAAGGCCCCAACCATCTGTCTCATACGTGCTGTAAACCACACACATGTTTCCAAACAAGTAAATACATACCATTATTGTAATCTGTGATCATGTTAACAGGTTGACCTATGGGAGGACCGAATTGAATGAGTTTATACTAAACCACTAAACATGGTAAAGCAGCGTTCAGTTGTTATGCTCCAAACATCTGGAACAAACTCCCAGAAACCTGCAGGTCCGCTGCAACTCGGACTACTTTTAAATCCAGGCTGAAGACTTTTCTTTTTGCCGCTGCTTTTAATTGAAACTGAGCCGTTGTGTTTCGTTTTTGGTTAATGAACATCTGGGGCTCGTAACCCCAGGGAGTCAGTGGGGACTTTGTCCTGGCTGCTTTTCTCTGTGTGTGCTGCTCGGGACGTATGTGCCATACAAGTGTACGCAGCTCATGTTCGGAGAAGCCTTAAAGAAAGGCATCAGTAAAATGCAACTTCTGTGTGAACTATTCATATCTTAAACTGCAATGTACTTTTTATTCATGTACTTTTTATTAATGTATTTTTTCTTTTATTATCTTTTTATATCAAAGATGGCGACAGCTGAAGCCTCAGGGCATATTTCAATTTAAAATGAGGCTTAAATAAAAAACTAGCAACAACAAACAAGTATCTTTTGTTTAAAAAACGTAAACAAATAGATGTTTGATAGAAGACTAAATAAAGTCGGGTATGAAAATTAAAATGCATCAAAACATTTACTTGGCAAGGTAGTGCGACAGTTATAGGACAAACTTCTCTTAATGTTATTATACGGAAGATGCCTCAGTGCTTGTTAATGCCTCATCTAAATGGGTTCAGGGTTATCAAAAAGACACACATTGCCTGTGATTACCAGCGTATACATTGGACAACAAATCAAAACTGATAAGACAATAAACGGACGGTTACATCTGAACACAAAAGCAGAGTGCAGTTACTGCGATTTAGGGGTAAGTCAGTAAAGGATTTTGAAGTAAGTAAAATCATAGATCACAGATGTTGTGCTCAACATGACTTCATGAATAGTGCACCACCACTTTAGTACCTATAAGACATGTGTGCTTTTGTCCAATGGTTTGCCATTTTAGGGCTGTCAAATAAATCATAATAAAATGTAATGAAGTAGAAATATAATAGGTAAGTAAATGGACTGTACAAAGCGCTTTACATACTACATGTCATTCACCCATCCACACAGAGCAGAGTACCTTACTCTAGGACCTAACATTCACACACCGTTGGCCATCGGGAGCAACTCAGGGTTAAGTATCTTGCCCAAGGATACATTGACATGTTGACTGCATGGGCTGGGATCAAACCTACAACTTTCTGGTTGAAAGATGACCGCACTCCCTCGCAGCCACAGTCACCCATGAATAGAAATATTTAAGTACAAGAACCTAAAGATTGCACTTACTACAAGTTAATTATTTAACTACATGTCCAACGTTTTGTTCTGATATTATTATGGTATGTTGCAAATGTATTATCTTTTCGATTTACACACGGCATCTATTGCACGTCTGTCCGTCCTGCGAGAGGGATCCCTCCTCTGTTGCTCTCCCTGAGGTTTCTCCCATGTTCCCTTTAAACTGTGGGTTTTCTCTGGAAGTGTTTCCTTGTACGATGTGAGGGTCTAAGGACAGAGGGTGTTGTATTGTCATACTGATATTCTGTACAAACTGTGAAGACCACTGAGACAAATGTAACATTTGTGATATTGGGCTATATAAATAAACATTGATTGATTGATTGATTGATATGTTGTAGTCACTGGATATGGTTTTAGTTGCTGCTGTTGAACAGGATGTGGGTCGCTGTTAAGAGTCATTATTTCCTCATGTTTAAATCATTTGTAAGGCCAATAACGCTAATACACAAAGGGTGCATGGAAACATTGATTGCGGAGTACACGGTTATACAAAAGATTGAATTAGTTTATTGTGTTAGTAAAAAAATGAACTCATCAGTAGCACCAGAGCACATTGGCAATTACAAAATGAAACAATAGCTGTTCTTTGGTTGGGCTGCAGCATATTCCTATGTTCCTCACCAGGTATTCTGTAGAGTCGTTTCTGATTGATCATTGATTCCATTAATATTACATTACATTGCATTTAGCTGATGCTTTTATCCAAAGCGACTTACAATAAGTACATTCGACCAGGAAGAGATATGAAATATATTGACAAATGACCACTGCAAGTTTCCAAAGTCCAACGTTTTTCTTTCAAAGTTGTAATTGTGTGCAAGTTTGAAAAAAAAGTAGTTAATATGAAAGGAAATGCTCACAATAGCTGCTACTTCATTGTGATTCAAACGACTTCTCTTATACCAAATGAGTCACTTCAGCACAAATGACTGTTCATCATTAATTGTGCACAGAAATATAGAAAAAAATCCTCAAATCACAAATGAACAATACCTGATATTAGATGTTATGTTTCTCAGAGACATAATAAAGAACATTTCTGTGAAGAAACTTTTTAATGAATTATCATTGTATGTACTACACACGACAAACCTCAATTAGAAAGGCAGCCCTTGTTATTCTGATGATGTGGAGAAACATGTTTTACTGGCATGTCACATTTCCTTCCCTTCTGACCATATTGACATCACACAGTAAACGTGTTAGCCAATAACTCCTGACAGTGAGTGTTCAGTCAGTGGGAAGGCTGTGAATAAATATCTTATTTAACTTGTAGAGGAGCTAACAAAATGAAAGAGAGGCACACTGGGACACGAGTAACATTTTTGCTGCTGCTTTTAATCTCATGGGAGTCGGATCGGTGGAAGCTTGTGTGTCAAATAGGGAGTCTGTCAAATCGGAGCCTCGGGCTGCCTCTCTGTAAACAACAACATCAAAGCCTCCCCTCTCCGATTCTTCCCCAGCCGTTTATCATCCCCACAAAATTTCAGTCCTTTATCTCCGTCTGTCTCCCTCTCCGCCTGGCTCTCGCTCACTTTCCCAGCAGCTTCTCTCTCCTTCCTGACTCTGTTGTTGACGTCAGTCTTGCTGCAGCTGTTTGAGAGCTGCTTTTCCTCTGTACCTCCAACATGTTATCATGGCTCTCAACCAACCTCATCGCCCCAAACTCTCATGTTACAATACATGGTGCCTTTGCAGTTTCTCCACCACACCCTCTCAGTGGTGTCGTATGGAGGAATGGATGCAGTAGAGGAGGAGATCATAGTCTGCCTGTGTAGAGTAGAGCAAACAGACCGACAGATGGACAGTCCCAGCGACGCACCGCAGAGATAAGAGGATTGGGCCTGCTTGCTGTTGTTGGCCTTGCTGCAACTCTTAATGCAGTTAGCTCACTCTACACTCTGCTGAATGCTCTACACGATTGGATGATGGGGGAGAAATGTGAGCATGACGTGGTTGGAGAAGAGAAATAAAGCTTGTCCTCAGCTCAACTAAATGGACGAAGTTGAATAACATCTCAAGTCCCTGTCCGCCGTGATCAGGCTGCAGTCAGCAGGTACTTCTGTTCAGGCTTCTTCTTCTTCTTCTCCTCCTCCACCGGCATCGCTGTGAAAACTGGCATTGTGTCTTGGTGTGAAGGCACCTTGCAGGCCTTGTAGATGATCCCGAAGAGGATGAGGATGAGGACGCCCACCACAGAGTTGCAAGCGATGGCTATAATGGCCCACACAGAGAGGCCCGTCCTCGGATCGGGCTCCATGGCGGACGGGACTGTAGTCTCCAGACTCATGATCACATCTCAGGTGGATCAGAGGGCGGCAACCGGGGCCACTTTGGGCATTTCACCTCCACGACATGCACCTGAAATGAAAGGAAACGGATGAGTTGATTTAACCACCACGTGCACACAACCCTAATCCTTACACACACTCACACACGCATACTTGGCCACAGTCTGTCACATGCGCCATGCTGAGTCTACTATGAGGTCAGCTCTGTGAAGATGACTTACTCCCTGACAAAGTGGCTTTACACCTGCAGTCGTACATACGGGACAGATATATCCAGTGTCTACAAATGGGTCTTATCTCAATATTACTTCAAGGGGCAATGAGAGCATTACAACGTTTTTTAATAAAGCAACACAAGGGAGTGTTATCACATCATCATCTGGAAATGTGCACGGAAGAATGTCAGAGAGGTTCAGAGAAAACATAATTCTCGTGACTTTGTTATGTATTATAATCTGCGGATGATAGAAAAGTATTAAAGGACAAAAAAGTGCCTCTGGGCTGCGGCGGTGTGTTGAGACATTATGTTTCTGTCTCGTTTCCCATACACAGGCAGAGAGCAATGAAGTTATTACACTGATAAAGAAGGTGCCAGTGTGCACTTTTTCTCGCTGAATTATTTTGAATGAGTTTCTGCAGTAATTTGTTTTCGGGAGGGGATGTAGTTTCTTCAGCAGATATTAAATGGGTCACTGAGGTGTACTTGTGTGTGTGTGTGTGTGTGTGTGTGTGTGATTGACAGCGAGGGAGAGAAACATCAGTGTGAATATTTTCCCTCTCAGAGTCTAACAGATAAAAACTAGAGCTCATCTCCTTGCTTCTAAACCCCTCACATTTCTATAATGAGACCATATGTCCTCCTCTCTCCTACTGAGGGCAACACTGCAACATTCCAAGCTTGCTATTGAGAACTAATTCCTTATTTATCCTTCCCTTTTATAGCTATTTTATGAGTCAGCCAAACAAAGATGGATAGCTTCAAGTCAGAGTTGGTGGCAGTGATGCATTTGAGTGCATAAAGTCGCTTTCTGTTTGTATCAGATGGGTCCCTCTCGAGATGCTGGTGGCATCGCTGCGGGGGAATGAACCCTCATTATCACCAACTGGGATTACTGTCAATAAAAGTGCCCTCACTGCACTGCAGACTATTTCCAAAACATCCAAAGTTCTTCTGCAGACGTCAGGTGACACTAAATGTAAAGTGACGAGTTTATCATTTCAGTTAAAGGGAAAGCAAGGAGTGTGTACTTTAGGGTATAAGAGGACAGATGGATGAAAAGGGAATCATCTGTGTGAGATAGAAATGAGTGTGAACAGAGGGTTTGCATGCTTGGATTGATTTCATACAATCAGAGTTGTGTGTAGCAATAAACAACAACAAATAACACCAAAAGTATGTTGCACCAATTGTCCATTATCCCCAATTATAGCACATTTTCATAACCCATGCTGCCCAAAGTAGAGTGTGCCGCATAATTTGTCCTCATTTGCATGATAAACACATTTACTCTGAATGCAAGATAGCTCTGTTTCACTCGATGGCCACAGTGGAGGAAAGCAACTGTGTTAGGGTCCTACTATTACTCAAAAAGAGGATAGCTTTCCTTTCCATAGATTAATTGGAAATGTTTAGTGAAAATTGGTGTGCATAAGATGTCAAACACACGGCACAGAATTCATACGATAAAGTGTGAGAGAGTAAATGTTTGTTTTGATAGATTTAAAGGTCCAAAGATCGTCAGCACATGACCAGGGGCGGACTGGCCATTGGGAATACCGGGAGTTTTCTCGGTGGGCCGGTGCTAAATCCTACCTGCCCACATTTGTAAGTGTTCCGGCCACTCCCTTTTTTTTGCTTACCTAAATCCTACTGGCCCATACCCCACTGGGCTGGGCTGGGCCGTTTTGATAGGCTACCTATGTTCTATCGATCAGATAGTTTCACTTTCACACATCAGGCCCGTAGCAGCTGTCACTGCGCAGTGAACGGAGTGAGTGACTGAGAGACCTAGCTGGCAGTTGCTTACAGATGGATAAACAAGCTCCAAAGCGTAAAGGCGTTTTTGTATAGTTTGTGTATACAGTATACAGTATTGTAGCGAGCCCTGGGTTCAGAGGGAGGGACTTGCATAGGGGGGGGGGGGGGGGAACGGAGTTCGGGGGAGTGGCTGTACCCATAGGATAGAAAAGGGGGAAGTGACGTCTGACTCAGAGGTCGCGCGGCTGTGGAGAAGAACGTGTTGCCCACATTCTGTTACTGAGTTTAGGCTAGTTAGCTAGCAGGTTTATTGTTTTGGGTGCACTTTTTCCTCCACTAGCTGTTAGCATAATCTGTTAACAGTTTTGTTTCATATGGATGTATCCATAGATTTAGTCCCTAACTTTGCTCTCAAAGTGCACCAGATTGATGCATTTAACTTCAACATTTAAAGCATGCCCCCGGACCCCCCTAGAGGAGGTGAGGTCCACCACCTGCACGCACCCCCTGTTAAATGGTCTCACCCACATTGAGGATGCATGTTATTCCATGCGTCAAGTCAGGCAAATTGGGTCCAAATGTTATTGCATCAATGATCTGTTAACATTAAAATGAATAAATATATGCTGTAACTATTTTGCTCTACTCAACTCAAGGGCTCAGGTAATGTGATGACTATATGAATAATGGTCCAAAAAAACAAACCCTTTAACTGCCAGCACTATCATTTGGTAGAGCACATTTTGTGTCTTGATATCTTGTTGAAAAAAGAAAAAGAAAAGTTGAACTCCATCTGATTCAGCCAGCTCTACCCTTTGGTTGACATGTTATGCACAAAACAACCTCTAGATGTCACTGTGTTTCAAACAGAAAGCCCTTCAGCTAGCTTCCACTGAGGAAGCTGGCAATGCTAAAAATCACTGTTGAAGAAATCACTCTTTTTGGTCAACTTTTGTAAGGTAACCATATCCTTTTTGACATATTTTAGTGGCAGGGCACTGACTGAACATAATTAAATAACTTGATGCACAAAATAAGTTTTAACAAGGGTGTAATTATTTTTTGGAAAATATGCTCAACCAATCGGTCGAATTGGCCTTTTATGGTAAGCTAGCAATATGACTTTTTCAGAGTTTCAGAGATGTTTTCCAATAAAATATGGTAAATAAATGGCTAGATTCATGGTGATATTACTACATCTATTACTGCCTTATGAGTCTTAGTTAGGCCAACACAGGATATAGACACTTCCTGTTAGGCCAATTCAGCATACAGTAAGATGAGCAAGTATTTTTCTTATCATGAAAAACACTTTACATTACTTTTTTCCATTTTATTTTGTATACAATTATAATTTATTATCTTTTATGAATATATCTGGTTGTATATTGCTCATTTTCCATAAAAGAAACAAATGTATTTGAGTTTGTGTTTTATTTGAGTTTGATGCGTACAAATACTGTACTGTATATGATGATTGTTGAAAATGTAATTTTACCATAGAAGGCCAGCTCGACCATTTGGTAGAGGCTCATAAAAACAAAACTGTGTGGTCAGTCAAAAAATGCTTATTTGTGGCCCATTTGATAAGAAAATGCAAAAAAATGTCTTGGTCTGGCAGTTAAAGGGTTAAATGCATAGGGTTTTTTGTTAAGTAACATACGTTCATCCCCAGCCGGCCGATACACGCCGCGCATTAAGTGGGCCTGTCTGTCAATTAATCCCCGGGCCACTTTTTCCTCCCAGTCCCCCCTGCACATGACCCACCACACAAACATGCATAAACACACACAAGCACACATCTCCTCAGGCCACAATCAATACACAGATAACTACAGTCTCCCTGTTGCATTGTGGGTCTGAGCTGTGTGGTTGTAGCAGAAAGCGGTTAAGCTTGAGATTGATACTGCTTCATGAATGCGAGCTTGTGCTTGGATGCGTGTGTTTATGAATGATGCCATTGACAGACATAAGAGACCTTTGTGTGCAGATGCAAACAATCTAATGTGAACGCATGCAAATACAGCCAACATGCAACAAACACAGAGTGCCATATACAACTCACAAACATGTGCCTCCTGCAGTGACCATGTGGCAAACAGGCAAATGTTAGTGCATTATGCATCACCTTGCAGTGGACTATCAGATTGAGTGAGCTCCATGTCATGTGATTGAACAGTCTCCCCTTTCCCAACTTGTGTCAACACCAGCTGCATGGCAACAACTTCCCCATGAGGCTGGGAATCAACAGTGTTGACACTGCTTATGAAATAAATCTACTTCTGCTAAATAGCAGGGCATACTCAGGCATTTCATAATTGATCTTCTTATAAAGGTAAACAGTAGTGGCTTATTACTTGCACATATTATACAAAATTATTATATAGACAATTGCATATGTTCAAATAATTTCAAGCACTTTAAATGGTCTTTATTGCATTTGATGTGCTGTATGTGACATGTATGTAGTAACGTGTGTTGTTTCGCCTCTATCTACTTGTCTTTTGTCCTTTTTTATAACTAATGCTGTAGAGGTATTGTATTTTAAGGACTTCTATTATCATCTGGCCAGGGACAACAGTTGGAAATTAGCAATGTTGGCTATAGCTGCCCCATTTACGCTTTTTTGTGACAGTTGATCAATGGGGACTGTCCACGACACTATAAACAAATACACTAAACTAATTGGGGATATAGGCAGCTGTTTCCAGTACAGACACACATCCAATAACTCCAACATACTGTATATTTTTGTAATACTTATGTGTGGACATAATGAAAGAAGAACTAAACAAAAGTAGTTGTTGTTTGCTGTTTGTACTTGCGGTGTCACTTCAGGCTAAGCACAACACACATTTGATACACCAGCCTACCTAATTCTCCAGGTGTCCGGTATCCATGCGTCTGCACAGTACTGTCCTCTCCTTTTATGCGCGCTTTGGCAGCAAAACGCGTTCATATACAATCAGCGATCCTCACCCAATTGTTTGTGTGGCGGGAACTTTCTGCGAAGTAGGTCACCAAACTCTCCCCGAGCGTTTGACAATATGGCTGGACAGCAGGAACAAGGCGGCCAGCACCCATGAAGTCTGGAGAGGCGCAGCGCGACGGAGCGGAGATGTATCTGTCAGAGTGGCTGCTCATCATCCCCAGCCCCTCCCCCTCACCTCCCTCCCTCCCACCGTCTCCTCTGAGTCCCTTACTACTGAGATATTAATACAAAAAAGCTTGGACATCTCATCAAGGGCTTTTCCTATCAAACACCTCTGAGAACATCCCACCGTTCAGTTTGCTTCAAGAAGTGGATTCAACGCACCGAAATGCACAATGAATATTTGTAATATATTTATGTTCTCTAGTTTAAATAATCATAGGCCTATCAGTATTTAAACAATGTATGCTGTTCACCTGGAATCCTGGTAAGCTTCCAGCATGGTATACTATTATTAAACATAAACTGGTGATAGATGGATGCTGGTGACCGGCTGCTGTTTTAGCTGGCCAGGATGAACCAGCCATCCTGGCCAGCTAAAGTGTCCAAAACCCCTCTAAACCATCCAGGCTGGTCAACTAACTAACTAGCTAAATTGGTCTAAGGTGTTTTTTTCAGCAGGGCAGGATGCTTTAGATACTTATAATAGGATAACATGACTTCAAAAGACAAGGCTAGTTGTGCAATGATCGTGCAGAATCATTAATTTCAACATCATTTTGTCATTATTTTTGTCTAACCCACAGGCAGAGCTGTTGTGCATTACAAACACATTCCCCCCTCCCCGCATAGTAAACTTGAGAAAAGTTGCATGGATCTGAATAGCAGCTGCACAAACTTAAAACAAACGTGTTGCCTCCTCTTGTCCTCATTGGTATTCAGCACAAAAGCGGGGTGTCCCTGGGGGGTTCTGCACGGCTCTCTGTCTCCCTGTCTTTGTGTGTGTGTGCTCTTGTGTGTGTGTGTGTGTGTGTGTGTGTGCTCTTGTGTGTGTGTGTGTGTGTGTGTGTGTGTGTGTGTGTGTGTGTGTGTGTGTGTGTGTGTGTGTGGGGCACCATGACCCACAAAGTTCAAGCAGGGACAAAGCATTCTTTTGAGGCTCCATTTTCACCCATGGCTTTAGAAAAAAAGTTTTCCAGGGGGACGGAGAGAGCAGCGGCTCGTGTCAAAGTGTTTGGCTGGTTGGCAATACTTCAAGAAGTACTGTGTTTTAATTCAATATGAATATAGTGATGATGTGGTAGCTAAACTCAATTAAATGCATACACAATTGGAGAAATTGGCTCACATTGTGTGAAATATTCACAGTCATTATAAAGACTTCAGTTATAAGACTATCAGTTCATCCTCATTTTAACACCATGATTGGATGATTTCAGAAACAACGTAATAAATGTTTAACTTTGTTATTTTATTGCATTTTGATTAATTACTCCACTCACATATTCATGCAGTGTTGCATCAGCATTACTGGAACAAAACAAAGTGCTAGTAAAAAATGTACGGGTTTATTTTTAAGTATCCACTTGAAATATAGACAGGCAATATCCTTGCATACCTTCATTTTTCATCCAAATCAGGCTGAATTAGTCAGGGAGCAGCACTTCTTGAAAGCCTGCATGGGAGAGTTATCACTGATCACAGGCTGATACTCCAGAGAAAGCTTTTTCAGAAGAGTGATTCATCATATCAGAGAAATGCACTCAGATAAAGCTCGAGAGAAACACAGACAAACACTCTCTGTCTCTCCCTCTGCCTGCTCTTACACACTCACACACGCATGTAGGTGGGTGCATACACACACATTCATTATTACTTCCTCTTGCAGGATGTGTCATGTCTGAACACTACCTCTCATGTCAATGAAGATGCTCGCACACCTCCATTACACTGTCAAAAGTTATCAGGGTGTGTGTCTACGTGAGAATGTTTCAAATGAGAAAAAGAGTGGGATAAAAAATAAATAAATAAAGAAACAAGAGGCAATTTAATTTCTCATCACAAAAGGAAAAGAAAATGACAGAAGTGTTAATCTCAACTTTGCCGTGGCCTTTTCTCATTTTCACAGCGCATCACGAGGGAAGATAGACTCCCTAGCATTGTGGTTTTCATAAAGCCCTCCTATTCAAAGGGCACACGGACAAGCAGGTCAGTTTCAAGCTGCGATATTAGATTCATATTTCACATGAAGAGATTTCATAACATTACGTCATTCCCTCATCCAATATGGAACGGTGCTATTTGACCTATCATTGATTGACCATGATGCTTGTTTTATATGAGTTATCGATGTCTGTGTGTTGCTGTTTTTGGCAGTCAAGAACATTGGTCATTCTGCACAGTGTCCTGATTTGGGAAGCTGTCGGAACTAATTTCCTATCATGAGTGAATGAGGACACCTGCTGGATATTGGTTGACATTGTTTCCATGTATAGCTCGCCTCATGGGAAGGCACAGAGTTAGTTCATGTGGCATTCATTATTCATCCGGATGTGAGTTGATCAGATGCGAGAGTCTGCTAGATTTGATTGAACAGACGTAAGGCCAATGCACTTTTCTTGAAATAATTTATTGACACTTCATCTTCTGTAGTTGCTCATCATGACCTGAAAACACAAACGTTCAGTCATTAGGTTGAAACCATGAGGAGCATTCACTGAGGGCCAAGTGGAGGCACTTACCTCGTCGATCCAGTCGTTGAAAGACTGGTGAACACGGTGGGTTTCTTCACAAAGTTGCAGCCAAGACCAGAGACGAAGCTGGCGATGCCGTGGACCTCCCAGGTGCCCTCGCTGTTCTGACAGTTCAGAGGACCACCGGAGTCGCCCTGGAAACACAGTGAGAGAGCAGCAGAGCTCATGTTTTATTCATTTGGTGGTGCTGCTGGGAGACTGGCAGGGCCCAACTGTGAGAATCATTGTTTCACCAAGTGTCATCGACGGGACACAAGGAATATTTTCCGGTGTAGGCAGAAGAGCTTCCCCCCTGATTCCTTGTATAATTGTATTTAAACCCACCTTTTGCCTTCAAACTCAAATGTGCATCACTGAAATAATGACAGAACAGAAAGTAGGGTCAAAACGCTGGACAATGTATTTTGCAGGAAGAAGATTTTACTTAATTAAACCTAGCAATACTACATTTTAGAGATATATTAAAGTAAAAGTCCTTCATTGAAAATATGAATTTAGTGTTGGCATAAAAAAAGAAATCCAAAATTGGGATCAATAAAGTACTGTTTATCTTATTAAATTACCAAAAGTGAAAGTAGTGAAATACTAGATTATGATTATTGATGCATTCATGTATTAATCACAGCTGATAAAAGTAGAGCACTTGAATTAATCAATGTTTAACAATAATTTATATTTATTTTGTATTAACTAATCATTTGAATAATGTAATGATGTAAAATACATGTAGTGGAGCAACAAAGTAGAGAATTGGCTTCTAAAATAGGAGATGGAGTAGCATCAAACTAAAATATTCTGTTAATGTGCAAGGACCCCAACGATGTAGTTAATGTACTCTGTTAAGCTTAAAGATGATCTTAGTCACACAACATTTGAGCAAGGGGAAATCATTCCTTGACACTCACTCACTCACTCACTCACTCACTCACTCACACACACACACACACACACACACACACACACACACACACACACACACACACACACACACACACACACACACACACACACACACACACACACACACACACACACACACACACACACACACACACACACACACACACACACACACACACACACACACGTTTCATCCACCGACGACTCCATCCCCTCCGGCACACACCATGGACCTCCTGATGGCGACGCCCCACCAGTCGGACTGCGTGCAGGTCTCATGGTTGGCCACAGGCATCAAAGCCTGCTGCAGCTTATCAGCAATGGAGCCTCCGGCTGGAACACACAGGCAGAGTTTATTACCATCTTCCACACACACCAAATCTGCTCCACAGCATTTCCCCAAGCGCCAAGTTCACAGACCGACCAAATATATCAATTTAGGTGTAATCTCCCCCTGAAAGAATACAGCTATAATCTCATGCATAGGCTTTACATCCTATCTTCCTATCTATTCCATGGGAAACCACCATCTCTTTCACAGCTGGGTGTTTACACAAACATCACATATAAAACCCTAAAGGACAGTTACATGAAGACATTTCAAATATGCTAAGCTGAAATAAAATGTTCAATTACACATTGACACATAAACAGCCAGCCTTGGGGAGTAACAGCATACATTAAACAAGATTTATGTAATAATCTTAAAGTTACATTTAAGAAGATGTACTCATTACAATACGTTTTAAAGCAAAGAAGGGTATATCACGAAGCACAGGCTTGAGTGAAACCGTAGCAAATCTACAGTCCCTGAAGTTCAAAGAATGTTTCCACTGGGTGGGAAATGTGCTATTATTTTGTGTTAAAAGGAGAAAAGCGAAACATTACTGTTCACTGCAAGCTGTGCCTTCCAGCTGTTAATATTCTGTCAATATCCAAGGAGTCAACAACTCATTTGAAGAAACGTTTACAGGTAAATGCTTTGGAAATACAATGTTGTAGTCCACCACTTAAAATAGTTAAGCATACGGAATGAATTTGCTCATTCGTGTAATTATTTTTTCAAAATCCATTCGGGCGACAACTGATTTGTTAAATAAAAATACGGTGCGTAGATATAAAGATGGATTCAACCCAAGTGTGGACATTTGTAACAGCAGCAGTGTTAAAAGTCATTGCACATGAATTATTAAAAAAGTACAAATAGAATCAAACGAATAGTCAAATGAAAATGCACAAATAAGAAAATAAAGCATCAGAAAGACAACAAATACATAATGCAGGGTGCTGCTGCAACAGGCTGCCACCATGCTTTATGTGTAATATGTATTTTATCCTGTAGTATTGTCTGTATTAGCATTGTATTTGCTATGGAGGGAATCTAACTGGTTACATTTTTATTTGTATCTAGTAATTGTAACTGCATACATTTTTTTAAGTAACCTTCCCAACCCAGATGATATGAAGATATTCCAGAGATGCTAAGCTAAATGTCTGAAAAGCAAACATCCATCCATCCATCCATCTTCTTCCGCTTATCCGTGGTCGGGTCGCGGGGGTAGCAGTTCCAGCAGAGAGCCCCAAACTTCCTTTTCCCTGGCGACATCAACCAGCTCTGACTGGGGGGTCCCAAGGCGCTCCCAGGCCAGCGAAGAGATATAATCCTTCCACCTGGTCCTAGGTCTACCCCTTGGTCTCTTCCCAGCTGGACGTGCCTGACCCTCCTTTCGAGTACCTTAGAGTAAACTTTCCCGGGGAGGCTGAGTAGTGTGATGCCTCTGTAATTGGCACACACTCTCTGATCCCCCTTTTTAAAAAGGGGAACCACCACCCCGGTCTGCCACTCCTTCGGTACTGTTTCCGACTTCCACGCAATGTTGATGAGACGTGTCAACCATGACAGTCCCTCAACACCCAGAGCCTTCAGCATTTCTGGGCGGATCTCATCCACCCCCGGGGCTTTGTCACTGTGGAGTTGTTTAACAACCTCAGTGACCTCCCCCCGGGAGATTGGTGTTGATCCCCCGTCATACTCCAGCTCTGCCTCTAACATAGAGGGCGGAGTTGGCGGGTTCAGGAGTTCCTCAAAGTGTTCCTTCCAACGCCCTAACACTCCATCAGTTGAGGTCAACAACGTCCCATCCTTACTGTACACAGCTTGGATGGTTCCCTGCTTCCCCTTCCTGAGGTGTCGGGACAGTTTTCCAGAACAACCTTGGTGCCGCCCGAAAGTCCTTCTCCATGTCTTCTCCGAACTTCTCCCACACCCGCTGCTTTGCCTCGGCCACGGATGAGGCTGCTGCCCTTCGGGCCTGTCGGTACCTTGCAACTCGGGAGTCCCCCGGGATAACAAATCCATGAAGGCCTCCTTCTTCAGTCGGACGGCTTCCCTGACCACCGGTGTCCACCAGGAGGTTCGAGGGTTACCGCCCCTTGAGGCACCTAGGACCTTGAGACCACAGCTCCCCGCCACGGCTTCGGCAATAGAGGCTTTGAACACCGACCACTCTGGTTCAATGTCCCCAACCTCCACAGGAATGCCTGAAAAGCTCTGCCGGAGGTGTGAGTTGAAGGCCTCCTGAACTTGGGCCTCCTCCAGACGTTCCCAGTTCACCCGAACTACACGTTTGGGCTTACCAGGTCTATCCAGAGGCTTCCCCCGCCACTCGACCCAACTCACCACCAGATGTTGATCAGTTGACAACTCCGCCCCTCTCTTTACCCGAGTGTCCAAAACATACGGCCTCAGGTCCGATGATACGATAACGAAATCGATCATGGACCTTTTGCCTAGGGTGCTCTGGTACCATGTACACTTATGAGCATCCTTATGTTCGAACATGGTGTTTGTGATGGCCAATCCATGACTAGCACAGAAGTCCAGTAACAAACCACCACTCCGGTTCAGATCAGGGGGGCCGTTCCTCCCAATCACGCCCCTCCAAGTGTCTCCATCATTGCCCACATGTGGGTTGAAGTCTCCAAGCAAGACTAAAGAGTCCCCTTCCGGAGCCCCATACAGGACTCTTTCCAGGGTCTCCAAGAAGGCCGTATACTCTGAACTGCTCTTGGGTGCATAAGCACACACAACAGTCAGAGTTTTCCCCCCCCATAACCCGCAGGCGTAGGGAGGCGACCCTCTCGTCCACTGGGGTAAACTCCAACAACGAAGCACCCAACCGAGGACTTGTGAGTATCCCCACACCCGCCCGGCGCCTCACACCATGAGCAACTCCGGAGAAGAATAGAGTCCAACCCCTATCCAGAAGTAAGGTTCCAGAGCCGACGCTGTGCGTAGAGGCGAGCCCAACCAGATCCAACTGGTAACGCTCCACCTCCCGCACAAGCTCCGGCTCCTTCCCCCACAGAGGGAAAAGCAAACAGCCTTCAGTAAATAGGGCCTTACTGGACAGCCTGCCCCAGCCGGTGATGTAGCAGGAGGAGAGGTTAGACAGCAGAGTCTCAGCTGCAGGGATACAGGCCAGCTGCACATGGTCGCTCAAAGTCACAGACTCCGACAGCTTGATCAGGGCAATATCATTTCTGCAAGGACCACATAAAAAAAGAAAAAGAGAAAGTGACTAAAAACGCTAATTGAGCATTGCAATCTGTATTTGCCATATAGTATTAGTAGTATCTTATTATCACAGCTATGTATACAAAGAAATCTCAATCTTACTGCATCTATCTAATGTTTCTAAAGACAAAATCCAGCTGCATATTTGACTATGAATAATACACTAATATGGTTTAGGAGGTCAACTGTTATTCATGTTTCGAGACACCTTTATTGGCTGTGCAGGAATGTGAGCTCTATGAAGATGGAGAACTTGTGTCAAAGGTACGTGTTGAACCGAAGTGAATGAATGGACTTTGAGTGTCGGCCCACTCTATCACCTCGACACAGTGCAGATGAGATTACGATGAACTACATGTCGCGGCACGCTTTCTCTTCGAGCTGTGTTTTAGTGCTTGTTTTACACGATGGCCACTAGGACCGGGTTCCACTGCCTGTGGACGATGATCTTGTCGGTCAGGATGGCCTTGGAGCCGGCCTCCAGCTCCACCAGGTTGTGTTTGCCGACGTGGACTCTGTATTTCAGCTTCTGGCTTTGGGAGGGAAGAGAGAACAGATTGTTTAGGTCCTTGCTAACCCAGCCGGAAGATTTAATGCACAGTTGAACGATGTAATGAGCTCTAATTGATGATTAGTTATGGCTGCAAGATGAGGGACAGTATTTTAATTGGGCAGTGTCCAGATGACCTTGACTGTATTTTCTTTTGAGGATGACATTTGAGTTTGACACTTCTGGACCTTGCCTGATTCTCTTTTCTCGTATGGGTGCAGATTTAGGAGAGTAGTGTGGTGCAGAATATCTGTGAGAATGTGACTTGTAGTAGTGGGCATTGGTGGATGTGTGTGTGTGTGTGTGTGTGTGTTCCTCTGATGCTCATACTTGATGCAGTGAGCAGCAGTCATGACCCAGTTGGCAGCAATCAGAGATCCTCCACAAGTGTGCCTCCACGCACCGTTCCTCTCGTACTGCAGAGAGATCTGGAGACACATAAGGACATGGTAAAGGATGCACCAGGTTGTGAATCTAGAGAGGGGTTTTGCTAAATTAATTCAAAACCATTTTAGAGTTTTCAATAGCCACTGGATTTGGAAACTAATGAGCAGACCCATAAGGTTTACCAGCTAATATGAAAAGATAGACAGATGTGTTTTATATTAGCATACCTGCCAGGGCCAGCTGTGGGGCTTGGCGTCGACTCCATTGACCACACAGGAAGTCAGGGGCTCGATGGCGGGGGGGGCCGCACCCAAGGGCTGGAGAGGGAAGATACATGAGACATAAGATGGAGTGTTTATGAGGTTAGAGAACAATACATGTTGTATTCTTATGCTGCATCATTTGTCTTTTCAAGTGCACAATGCTAGCTCACTGTGTGGTAATATGCAGGCAGGCACACTCTCTCACACAAACTTGCAAACTGGAGAAACAATTACACACAGAATTAGGAGGTGCCAGATGTTCTTACCGCTAGCAATGAGCACTGAGGCCAGCACAATGGGGATCATGTTGATTGATGCTTCTGCTGAGGCACAGCGGGACACACACTCTTTTAAACTTTCCACCACGGGCAACACCCGCTCTGAATGCGGCAGTGCACACTCCCATTGGTTTGCCATGGCCTCCAGGGGATGGGGATGGACCAATGGTGACGAGGGTCAGCGCAGATTAGGTGGCGGATGAAACACACAGGTGTGTATTCTGGAACATTTCCCGTGACCTTCATGTAAAGCTACAGTGTGTCCTCTATGCATGCTACATGTATGCTGATACATGTAGTCATGTTCTTTGTACTGGTATGTGTGTGTCTTCAACAGCTGGTGGAGGTGAAGACACACCGCTCCACATTATTCTCTGTTTTCAATCTCACCTTTGCTAATTTTCACGACACAGTCTCTTAGCTGAAACCTGGTAGCCAACATCTGGATTACAGGAATGTTTTTTCAGAAATGACACAAAACTCAATATAGGGGATATTACTGCGATACATAACCGGGACAATGAGGAACAGCTGGTGTCATCGGTGCAGAAAATATCGACAGTGGCATAGCAATCTTTGACTTCTTTCCTTACTGAGTCCCGCAGCACTAGAAATGTGAAAGATAATGTATGACCAAACATACACATTCTCACCGTCTGCTACCGGCCTCATTGACAAGACCCGGGACCCTCACTGACTTGTATCACCCCCAGACAAACATTTTGCATTACATACTAAATGCACATCCTGGGAACAGCTTGTCTTCTTTTTGATATTGTAAATCCATGTTGCACATTTCAAATCAAATCAAGTTTTATTTATATAGCACATTTATAAACGATTTTTGGTCGAGCCAAAGTGCTGTACATAATAAAAATAGCTATAACATTTCTTCTCCAAACTACCTCTTTTTCAATCTGCACAGCTTTTCACTTTGAATATATAGTATTAGTCATATTTTATTACATTGTACTGTACTCTGTTTCTCACATAATAATATGTTGTGTAAATATTGTCTTTATTTTGTATTTGTTGCAATAGTCTTAAAATAGTTTTTTGAAATGGCGTTTATAACCGTACTGTTTTAATTACGTTTTTTGCCACGTATTGTTCTTTCTGTGTCTTGGTATGCACAATATAAACCAAAACAAATGCCTTGTAATTGTGAAGCTACTTGGTAATAAAACCGATTCTGATTTGGATATTCTTAGTGTTATTCGATGTAGTATGTAGAGTTTTCTTTCAATCAGCCAACATGTTGGAGTGATACCTAACCCCAAGGTGGTCCTGAGGCATGGTCGACGGTGTGTGAATGTGTGTGTGGGTTACTTGTGAAAATGGCACTGCTGTGTATGAATGAGGTGTGAATGGGTTAATGGTGACTTGTTGGATGTAAAGCGCTTTGAGGGTTCGTAAAGAATGGATAAAGCGTTATATAAATACAGTCAATTTAGTAAGAAGTAGGAAAAAATGGTGGTTTGGAACACTGGCTCAGTTCATCATGGCCTTGTTCTAATAACTTGATTACGTTATGAGACTAGGGAGCAATTTCAGGGATATTAAAATGTCAAGTTGGAAGTGTTAATCTGTAAGAGACTGCTTGGGTGGTGTGACATGGCACAATTAAGGTTGGGTGTTATGAGGTTGTGAATAAAGTCACTGTTTGAACACAAAGTGATTGAAATGATTTCCAAGGTGTTTCTGACGAGGACCTGAAATCAGCTCAGACAGAATCAGGTTGTTGAGGCCACACGTTAGGCAGGCACAGGAGCAAGGGAGTAACCTCTCTGAACACACATTGTGTTGTACTAAGCATTTCAGTAATGAGAAGAAATACACAATTATCAGACTTCTTCAGACTGGATGTTCTGTTCAGTTCATGAATCCTTTAGTTTCCCAGTTCACCACTAGATGGGACACTTTATCTGTTTAGACACCATAAGTGGCATTATTTTACATTAAGATAGACATATTTAATGCTACATGGTTGTGTCTGTCTGGAGCGAAATTACATTCAAGCTTTGTATAAAAAAAGGCATTTAAGGAATCAGTTCTGAATCTAATTAGGTTGTACACTACAGAAGCATCTCTAAAGGAGGTCAAGCTAATCTTTGATGTTGGAAATGATAGTCAGATACTCTAATACACTACGGGAAATACCTAACAACATCTGACAGCTGAATCTACAAAACCATTCTATAAATCAAGTTTTAAATCTTATTTTCAAAGAGTGGTTAGAGCTACCCATAGTTTACAGACTGGAGATAATATTTGATAGGTGGATAAAAAAAACACTTCAAAAGCAACGATAGCAACAAACTAATATTAGGGTTGTGATTCTTACGTGTCTAAATGTTCTTTGTCAGTGTGTGAAAGTATTATCACAGTGCACGTGATAAGCTTCCATACAGGTGCAATATGCAATTAATTGAAAGCCAATTAAAACGACTCTTCAAAACACAGTTGAACGTGCTGCAGTGTCCAGAATAGATGACCCCCTCGCCCACTTTCTGATTAAACGTTGTGTATTCATTAAGGCGCCAGATGACACAAGATAATGAACTGAGGTTTGGGCTGTAGTTATACGACTACATTAAACGGGATAGGATAGAATAGGTAATAGGTTAGCTATAGGTAATGCTACTTTTACAGCGAAATCACCCTGACCTGAAATATCTCCGATTTGAGTTGAAAACCTCTGATCTCCGACATCTCCTTTGAAATATGTTTAGGTGCAGCCTGTCATCTTTTGAGATGAAGCTAGTTTCATGGCTTAGCAAAGCAAAACACCTCATCAACTGAAAGCCCCCCGGGGGTTTGTAGCAGGTACACTTCAGCAGGTTTTCCCTCACAGAACAGAAAAGCTGAACTCCAGATGACACTTGAAAGGTGTACGGCAGCAAACATTGTACTTGGACGTGGAGCAAAGGAGATTTTGCAATAATGTATAAATATTATTGTGACACCATGACAATGTACAGCATGCAGGATCTTTTGATTTGTGCTAAAGTCTAATGCTTTATCACATTCTGAGCTCACTAACGTCCATATTGTTAAGCTTTCTGCCTCGAAAAAAAACGACACAGCTGTATTTTCCAGCGGCAGCCTTATTTGCCACAGGCGGTGTGGTTTGAGCCGGCGGGCTGAAGTAAATCCAAACATCGGCTGGCTGTCTGCTGCTGATTTGCTTTTATCATCCTCCTTCCTCCTGATGTTAACAGAAGGCCTTCCCTGCTTTCGCTTTTTGATAGTTGCTGCATATGTTCATTTCTTTTTGATGTCCTTGTTTACTCTGGTTTAATTCAGTTCTTCCTAGCATTTTTGAGTTGATCATATCGTAGAAACTCCTGTGTGGGAACTACCGATTTAATTGAATCTCATAAGCACATCATGACCCAACTGGTCTTCCGACAGGTCTTGTACGTACACGCCAGTTTTAATTTCCCTTCATGTCGAGTGGGAGAGAGTAGCAGCCTGTCCAACAACATGCAGTGATATCGTGTGTTAGAAACAGCTTAAAGCTCGAATATATGATTATTTGTATTGATTGAGTGTTTATGCCTGTATGATCATGTTCCAATTGCTCTTTTTATATATCTATTTTCATAGATTTGCTCTGCCCTCTTTTTGAAGACACAATTATTATCAATCACCTAAACTTGGCATTCAGTCTCCTCAACCCTTTACCATTTATAAACAATTAAGAGACCTTTTGAAATATTTATTTGTCCTCAGGTATTTTCATGTTTTCTATACATATAAGTGTGGTTTCTACTTAAAAGCGGTCCCTCTTTTAGTTTTGTTGTTCTTCATTCACACATGTGTTACACGTATACACACTCACAGTACAGTGTAAGTTGGTTTTGGAACAACCACAACTATTTCCGTTCTGAGAGGCGTGTTAGCAGGGACGTGTTAGCAGGAGTGCTTGGGGTGTTGCATGCAATGTCAAATAACTTGAACGCTATCATTATCAGAATTAGACACACCGACACAATCCTGCACGGCCAATTATCACTGAGGGTCTTAAACAAATCCGTATTACTGTTGCACTGAAGATACTGAGGCATCTGGCTAGAAGACATGGCAACAGGTTTGGCATATCAATTCTGCTTGCCATATCTTAGGAAATTATATTTTACATTATTTAACCGGACTAAATCGTGTAGGAGCCCTGATTGCAGTGTGACACCTATGTGTGACACTAGCCATCTTGAATTGCATTATTATAGAAAGTGAGATAAGATGTGACCAGTACGTTGATACAATGCCAAAGGTCGAAAGGTCATTCTTACACACAGCACACAACATATACAGACAGAGAGATCGAAATAACGTTTCCAACAATCCCGAATACAAAATACAATAATACAAATATATAAATGTGTATATCCTCTATATATACAATCAACAGACACATTTACACATATGCACACATTAAGATAAAACACAACAATCAATACAAAATAACAGTCACTTCAATATGTTAGGGAATGTACATAGTGCAAGATTGTCCATAGCAGTGTAACAAAGTGTCTGGTGCTGGAATTAGACATTAGATACCTTTACATTTACTATTAATAAGAACAATGCAATAATAAAAGTAATATATAATAATATAACACATACAGATTTTGAGTCTTACTGTAAGCATAACAATTTAATGAAATATGTAGTTTTGAACCGATATAGACACCATTTAATTGTGTTGTATCTTTAAGAACTTTCAAATCAAATCAAGTTTTATTTATATACCACATTTATAAACGATTTTTGGTCGAGCCAAAGTGCTGTACATATGATAAAAATAGCCTACAGTAGAGACACTTTACAGCAAATACAACAGTACAGATTGTTCAGAATATCAGTATGAGAAAAACGACACCCTCTGTCCTTAGACCCTCTGTCCTTAGACCCTCTGTCCTTAGACCCTCACATCGTACAAGGAAAAACTTCCAGAGAAAACCCACAGTTTAAAGGGAACATGGGAGAAACCTCAGGGAGAGGAACAGAGGAGGGATCCCTCTCCCAGGACGGACAGACGTGCAATAGATGCCGTGTGTAAATCGAAGAGATAATACATTTTACAGCATATAGACCGAATGTTAGGAAACGCATGTGTCTGTAATAAGAAGACGAATCCACGAGGATGTCAGCTACAATCCTGTGGAAGCCATCAGGGAAGCAGCATGACGAGACCAAGGCAGGACCGCAGAGACAGGTTCAGCCACGACCCGAAGTCCACGACTTAATCCAGAACTCAGGATAGAGGATCCAAGACACAGGACTAACTTTATACTCATGTATTATGTCTCACTATGCTAACAGTGACCTGCATCATGAAATCAATGTCGGTTTAATGACAGTCAACTCTGTCCCACACCTGTTGTTTCAACTTCCTTATCTTGGGGACAAACCAAAGGTTTAAAGGTTGTCCTCTGGCGTTTATAAATCCTCTGCATGTGTCTGATGGTATCTGCAGTCAGAGCAGCCATGTCCACGACCGCAGAGCCTCAGACACACAGCAGTGAGTACACACCACCCTGTTGCCAGATGTTCTTTGTTAGAATACGATTGTGAAGCAAAAAGACGTTTGTTTTTGGGAGAATATTTTAGCTTGACAGCGGTTTTATATGATTCCACAATAACGTGAATACACAATTCCTTTGAGTTAAGCATTTAAGGATCTGCTTGATTTCACACTAGTCTTGTTTGAATGCAAAACAAGAAGCCATTTTTCATTGTTATTGATTTTGGGGGAAATCCATGACTGACTGAATTAACAATTCACACAGCAAAGTGTGGACATTCATAGCGTGTTGGTGTATCTCTCGTTAAAGCACAGATAATGACATTAGCATCGAATCTTGCATATAATTACACACACACACACACACACACACACACACACACACACACACACACACACACACACACACACACACACACACACACACACACACACACACACACACACACACACACAATGACGTGCGTAATGTGGTTTAGACATAATTGTATTTTCTCGGGTTTCAAAATGAGAGCTGCAGTTACAATAGGACATGTTGGCATATTCCATTGTTCCTGCTCCAAGGTCTCCCGTTGAATCAGCGCTGGAGAAAAAAAAAGTCTAATTAACAGCTTTTAGTCATTCTCAGCTCTTAAATGTAATAAGAAAACTGGCTGCAAGGTCCCTGCACAGACAAATTAAAAGAGGTTTATTTAAAAAAGGTGCGCATGAATCTGAAAATGTATTCCAACAAGGCCCTTTAACTTTTACACTTACTCATTCAGACAAACTGCTGGTGGCTTAAGAACACATTGTTAAACAAAGACATGTTACAAGTAAACCAATCTTGCAAGTGTGGTTATACAACAGTGATGTTTTATCATGCTTTTATCGAAGGTATGCTCTCCTTCGGCATTATATGCTGGTTCGGCAACGCAACTGAGGCACAGACAAAGTCAGTCAGGAGGGCCGTAACATTGTCCAGTAAATTGACAGGAATCTCATTTGCTAATATAGAATGCTTATATAAGGACAGAGTTTTAAAATTGGCACACAGTATTGTGAGTGGCCTGAGGCACCCTCTTCCCTCTTTCTTTGAACTGTTGCGATCCGGGCGGAGATATCGTGCCCCTTTTTAAGAAAGAACAGATCTAGGCTGTCTTTCGTCCCACAAGCCATCAAACTCCTGAATAAATGGTGGCTAGGACGCACTGTGTACCCAGCTGGTCTGGCCCTGTCCCCCCTATTTCGCAAATGAGGGCCCCCTTGTCATGTCTGCCGATATCTGGTTTTCTTATGTCTGTTTGTTTTTATCTGTGTCTATGTTGTTGTTAGTGATGTATTGTCTTAACTTTTTAAATGCCTCTGTGACGTGCTGCAACGCATTTTCCCCTCAGGGACTAATAAACGAATACTACAGTGTTGGATAAAAGATACCTGAATATATTTCCACTGCGTTTGTTTTCAAGAGACTCCATTTTGAATGCAGCAGAAGGAAAACACATGGAATCCCCCTCCTTTTAGAAATGACAGCAAACATTGCATCAATGCAGAAATCACAGTCTACATCCAGGTAGCCTGTTAAAGCCTGCAGTGGTTACGTCTCTATTGCACATTCTCGTTCTGATAGTCTGTTATGAGAATGAACTCAATTCTGCCTCAACTGATCGGCGGCAATAACAATCCACGTCGTCCAAAGACTGTGATATTGAAGCCTGAGTTCAGCATGGGCTCCGTATTGAACCGGAGCGATTTGCTTTTGCTAATCACGTTACTATTACTGTATTTTACAAACGCCATTATGTGTGGCGAGAAGTGGGAATTGGTTATTGGATAAAAGATAAGAGAGTAGATAACGCAGGTGTCATTCAAAGTGCATGACCCCATGAGCCATAAGAACATAAATATCTCTTAAACGCCTTTGCTCCTACCAGAACAGTTTTTTTTCACTAAACCATTTTTTATTCACAGTATTAATTGATTCAAGTGTTGATAGCATAAAAAAGCGGCAGTTGTGTGAATAAGGTGTGAAATGTAATGTTCTGTTAATTTAACACTCAGATGTCTCATGATCGTTTTCAACTTAATTAGGAAGATAAAGCTGCTTGTTGTTAACGATTGTGTTCATATCCTTAGTCCCCGAGTGAATAACAGATTACATACTTAAATCACTTCCTCGTTCCCAGTCGTGCAAACTGCACCACGCCTATGTATGCATGATGAGGTGATATACCTGAGAGAGGTGAGGGGAGGTGGGGCCAAGAGTTCAGCTGCTGCACGCGTATTACATAAACCAAAGTGACATACATGCAATTCAATAATGTTAAAATCCCCTCAAGGTGTTGACGACATGTTGACTGCAGGGGGTGGGATTCCAACCACTGACAAAGATTGAACAGCATACTAATACAAAGCAACCCTCCTCTCCTCTCTTCAGTTTCCAGCGGGCAGAAATGTCCGCCGGGCAAGGGGCTGGAGAGCATAGCCCCTCTGCTGCAGACTGTGGAGGAGACCCCTGATCCCATCCCCACCACCATCAAGGGAACCGTCCCAACATGGATCAATGGGAGCTTCTTAAGGAATGGTCCTGGGAAGTTTGAGTTTGGGAAGGACAGGTAATACGGAAACAATAACAACTTTTAAAGGTCACCTATTATGCAAAATCCACTTCTTCATGTCTCTTCTACATCAACATGTGTCCCCTCTTCTTCATGTCTCTTCTACATCAGCATGTGTCCCCTCTTCTTCATGTCTCTTCTACATCAACATGTGTCCCCTCTTCTTCATGTCTCTTCTACATCAACATGTGTCCCCTCTTCTCCCTGTCTCTTCTACATCAACATGTGTCCCCTCTTCTTCATGTCTCTTCTACATCAACATGTGTCCCCTCTTCTTCATGTCTCTTCTATATCAACATGTGTCCCCTCTTCTTCATGTCTCTTCTACATCAGCATGTGTCCCCTCTTCTTCATGTCTCTTCTACATCAACATGTGTCCCCTCTTCTTCATGTCTCTTCTACATCAACATGTGTCCCCTCTTCTCCCTGTCTCTTCTACATCAACATGTGTCCCCTCTTCTTCATGTCTCTTCTACATCAACATGTGTCCCCTCTTCTTCATGTCTCTTCTACATCAACATGTGTCCCCTCTTCTTCATGTCTCTTCTACATCAACATGTGTCCCCTCTTCTCCCTGTCTCTTCTACATCAACATGGGTCCCCTCTTCTTCATGTCTCTTCTACATCAACATGTGTCCCCTCTTCTTCATGTCTCTTCTACATCAACATGTGTCCCCTCTTCTTCATGTCTCTTCTCCATCAACATGTGTCCCCTCTTCTTCATGTCTTTTCTACATCAACATGTGTCCCCTCTTCTTCATGTCTCTTCTACATCAGCATGTGTCCCCTCTTCTTCATGTCTCTTCTACATCAGCATGTGTCCCCTCTTCTTCATGTCTCTTCTACATCACCATGTGTCCCCTCTTCTTCATGTCTCTTCTACATCAGCATGTGTCCCCTCTTCTTCATGTCTCTTCTACATCAGCATGTGTCCCCTCTTCTTCATGTCTCTTCTACATCACCATGTGTCCCCTCTTCTTCATGTCTCTTCTACATCACCATGTGTCCCCTCTTCTTCATGTCTCTTCTACATCACCATGTGTCCCCTCTTCTTCATGTCTCTTCTACATCACCATGTGTCCCCTCTTCTTCATGTCTCTTCTACATCAGCATGTGTCCCCTCTTCTTCATGTCTCTTCTACATCAACATGTGTCCCCTCTTCTTCATGTCTCTTCTCCATCAACATGTGTCCCCTCTTCTTCATGTCTTTTCTACATCAACATGTGTCCCCTCTTCTTCATGTCTCTTCTACATCAGCATGTGTCCCCTCTTCTTCATGTCTCTTCTACATCAGCATGTGTCCCCTCTTCTTCATGTCTCTTCTACATCACCATGTGTCCCCTCTTCTTCATGTCTCTTCTACATCACCATGTGTCCCCTCTTCTTCATGTCTCTTCTACATCAGCATGTGTCCCCTCTTCTTCATGTCTCTTCTACATCACCATGTGTCCCCTCTTCTTCATGTCTCTTCTACATCACCATGTGTCCCCTCTTCTTCATGTCTCTTCTACATCAGCATGTGTCCCCTCTTCTTCATGTCTCTTCTACATCAACATGTGTCCCCTCTGTGGAAAGAGACTCTGAAAGTTTCAGGAAAAAAGATTCTCTCTCTTTTTGATCCATTTCTATAAAAACCTGTCTGAAAATGAGCTGATCAGATTGTGGCCACTTTATGATGTCATAACCATAGGCCGCGCGTGAGGCTCAGGTTTGGGAAGGCTAAATAACTTTTTTTACCTGACGCTACCCGCCTCCGGCGTCTATAGAAAAGAGATCAACTCAGTGAAAGCACCGCCTGCTGACCAATCAGAGCTCAGTGTGCGGAGTTTAAATCTATCAAGTCACATTACAGGATAAAGGGAATTATACAGTTTAAACTGCCGTATGCAGAGAAGACGCCGACGTGTCGCACTTATCATTCATATCACATCATCAATCAGTACATCGATATAACATCATAACATATCATATATCTCCTTATCTGAGTCAGCTTCTCAAGCCGTATCATGGCCGTGCAACACTTACAGTGTCACATAGGCTACTGTATGCAGAAATATTATTTTAAGCAACACATTAAGTTGACGAAACACTCAACTCAAATGTAAAGTCAGATCCACTCGTGTCTTAGACGGGGCAGTGATATCATAAACCTGTTGTACGCTTTCAAACACTCGGTAGTTATTTTTTAACCAGTTGTTCTGTATTCACCTTGCAGGTGCAACTATGTGGCTTGTATCCTGGATTATATGTTTAAATCATGGATGTTTAAAGTTCATATTTGTCTAATATTAGTTTATTTATCGTTAATGAAGTATGACGCTGCGCTGTCAGTACACTTGTTTGTGATTGGTCAAATGTAGCTAACCCCGCCCCTTTCACGTGAACGCGCTCTCAGCTGGAGAGAGAAACCCTGGCTTGATTTACCGAGTTGATAACCAGCGTCATATGACCGCTTAGCGAGATCTCGTTTGTTAGGGTTAGTTAAGATAACTCAAACACATCCAGGGTATGTTGAACTGGCTTCGTAGTGCACAGGTGGCTGCATAGCAGCGCTAATGTGAAAGACACAAACATTATACATTATATTTTTATTTTACCAGGATGCAGTGACAAAAATATTTGGGAAGGCTTAGCCTTCCCTAGCCTACAGTACGCGCCGCCCCTGGTTATAACGATGTTTTGGCTTGTGTAACCATTAGCCAATCACCAACCAAGGTAACACCCCCCACCTTATCACCTGAATTTCCTCCGAGAGGGGTTTATGGGATGCTACAATGCACGTATGGTTGGTATTTGGAGCCAAACACTTCAGAGACATGTTTTGTATATATCTGAGACCTAATATATTGATGAAAAGCAGTATAATAGGGGACCTTTAAAGTGCAGAGGTTACTCAAAGCAAATGAGCCTTATTAGCATGACAGCTTACAAAAAAGGAAATATAGCAAAGACACATAGGAGTTATTGTAGTATTCAGGGTTAAAACCTGTATCACTCCCACACTGATTTAAAGGCTTAAATAGTGTGTCACAATTTGCCCTAGGCCTATGACAAGCCTTATGACATATTTCTTAAAACCCTGTTCTCAAAACAGTGAACACAGCAAACTAAAAAAGTCAGACACAAAACACAAAAATGTGTATTGCCAAACAATACTGCTTGACTCGTTAAATGACAACAACGGTTAAATAAGAAAGGAACAGAGGAACAAATATGTGTCAGCCAACTTTACCATATATATACACATGTCACGGTTTGGAGATGTTCAGTGAATTATCTAAAAATATATAATAATATACCTTGGTTGCTGATTGGCTAACGGTTACACAAGCCAACAAATCTTTGACATCATAAAGTGGCCAAAATCTGATCAGCTCATTTTCAGACAGGTTTTTATAGAAATGGATCAGGACAAAAAGAGAGAGAATCTTTGTTCCTGAAACGTTCAGAGTCTCTTTCCACAGAGGGGACACATGTTGATGTAGAAGAGACATGAAGAAGAGGGGACACATGTTGATGTAGAAGAGACATGAAGAAGAGGGGACACATGTTGATGTAGAAGAGACATGAAGAAGAGGGGACCCATGTTGATGTAGAAGAGACATGAAGAAGAGGGGACCCATGTTGATGTAGAAGAGACATGAAGAAGAGGGGACACATGTTGATGTAGAAGAGACATGAAGAAGAGGGGACCCATGTTGATGTAGAAGAGACATGAAGAAGAGGGAACACATGTTGATGTAGAAGAGACATGAAGAAGAGGGGACCCATGTTGATGTAGAAGAGACATGAAGAAGAGGGGACACATGTTGATGTAGAAGAGACATGAAGAAGAGGGGGACACATGTTGATGTAGAAGAGACATGAAGAAGAGGGCACCCATGTTGATGTAGAAGAGACATGAAGAAGAGGGAACACATGTTGATGTAGAAGAGACATGAAGAAGAGGGGACCCATGTTGATGTAGAAGAGACATGAAGAAGAGGGGACACATGTTGATGTAGAAGAGACATGAAGAAGAGGGGACACATGTTGATGTAGAAGAGACATGAAGAAGAGGGGACCCATGTTGATGTAGAAGAGACATGAAGAAGAGGGGACCCATGTTGATGTAGAAGAGACATGAAGAAGAGGGGACCCATGTTGATGTAGAAGAGACATGAAGAAGAGGGGACCCATGTTGATGTAGAAGAGACATGAAGAAGAGGGGACACATGTTGATGTAGAAGAGACATGAAGAAGAGGGGACACATGTTGATGTAGAAGAGACATGAAGAAGAAGGGACACATGTTGATGTAGAAGAGACACGAAGAAGAGGGGACACATGTTGATGTAGAAGAGACATGAAGAAGTGGATTTTGCATAATAGGTGAGCTTTAACTCGATGTGTTTGCTCTCAGATACACCCACTGGTTTGACGGCATGGCCATGATGCACCGGTTCCACCTGTGCGAGGGGAACGTCACCTACAGCAGTCGTTTCCTGCAAAGTGACTCGTACGTCGAAAACTCAGAGAAGAACCGCATCGTGGTGTCGGAGTTCGGGACATTAGCCATGCCCGACCCCTGCAAGAACATCTTTGCACGCTTCTTTTCACGCTTTTCAGTCCCTAGTATGTGTGTTGTCTTTACATATTCCCATGTGTAAACCATTTCAGAGCAGCATAATATATCACCAGCCATGCCAAATGCATTATTAAACTACCCAATTCATTATTGCATGAAGGTACCTCACCAGCTTTGATAGATTATTACAGGCCAAGTAAATAGTCATAAAAAAAAAAAAAGTTTTCTTAAGGTTTTCTTTCCTCAGTGCTCACAGCCTTGACTGTATTGTGTATTGCTTGAGCAGTCTAATGAAAGCTTGTGTTACATCATATTGGGTGTTTGATGTTAATGGACCGCACAAGCCGGTGTGTGTGTGTGTGTGTGTGTGTGTGTGTGTGTGTGTGTATGTATGTGTGGCCTAGCATTACTATACTTGTGGGGACCTAAATCTGTCACGTGTGGGGACTCGCCTCCCTTATGGGGACAAAATGGAGGTCCCCATGAGGGGAATCATTCATTTTAGGGTGAAGACTTGGTTAGGTTAAGGTTAAGGGTAAGGGTTAGGGTTAGGCATGTGTTGGTTATGGTTAAGGTTAGGATAAGTCTCCAGGAAATGCATGTAAGTCCCCCCTGAAGTGATGTATACATGGTATGTGTGTGTGGGTGTGTGTGTGTGTGTGTGTGTGTGTGTGTGTGTGTGGAGGTCTGTGAGGGAAAGCATGACTCAAGATTGTGAAAAATTAAGCAGAAGAAAATGATGGAAAAAGTGGTTCCTGTGAGTTTGACTTCTATATTTAAGAAGTTCCTGATATGTTTGTGTGTGAACAGAGTCCACGGATAACGCCAGTGTGAACTTTGTCAAGTACAAGGGAGACTATTATGTCAGCACAGAAACCAACTACATGAGACGAGTAGATCCACAGAGCCTGGAGACAAAGGAGAAGGTGAGTCGGTGTAACAGTCTCTTCTGAATACTGGTGCTGATAAAAGGTCACAGGGCAAAGAAAATGAAAGGTGGGCGACTCTTGATCATGATAATGAGGACAATGAAGATGATGATGCAGTCTGTTTTAGGTGGACTGGAGTCAATACATTGCTGTGAACTCGGCGACAGCTCACCCACACTATGACCGTGACGGAGCCACGTACAACATGGGCAACTCCTTCGGAAAAAACGGTAACCTTCGTTTCCTCCCTTCCCATCTTCCTACCTACCAACAGTGTTTGGAGGGTTACTTAAAAATTTAATCCGTTGCAATTACTAATTAGCTGTAAAGCAACCTAATCTGAGTACCAACATATAAAAGTATTGCAACCTGATTACTTTCCGTGGATTACCTGATAATCAAAGGACAATGTAACCTTACAAAGAAGAAACCAAGGTATTCAGTATAACAACTGTGTCCTCTACTCAAGATTTTATGTATAGAAAAACCTGCCTTTCCTGAAGCATTTAAACACAGCAATGAAACACTACAGTTTAGAAAAGCAGAAATGAAATCTGAGCTACCAGAAAATGCTTTAAAACATACCGTTACACTACAGACACTATTTCATGAACACATCGGTTCACCTACTGAATTAAGTACCAAAGAAAGTGAATACCATAAAGCAAATTCAGGCAGAAGGCGTGGAGATTCACTTAAACACTTAAAATATACTTCTCACAATATTCTCTCAGTTATTTTTTACTAACATTGTAATCCTGCTATATCCCCAATATTTAGACATTTAACAGTAATCTAAATATATTACTAACTGTAAGGGAATACAGTTTTTCTGTATCCTATACGTAATCCCGTTACATGTCGTTACTCCACAAGCCTGCCTACCAAACATTATATGTCAGTATTTACATAAATATCCCTGTTATCTATCCCAAATAATGCTGTGCAACATCACTTGTTTTTGGCCCTCCTCAGGTTTCTTCTACAACATCATCCGTGTTCCTCCTCCTGAGGAGAACGCAGCGAAGGAGGATTCTGCAGATCTGACTGGAGCCAAAGTGATCTGCTCCATCCGTGCAGCTGAACCCAGGAAACCTTCCTATTATCACAGCTTTGGTGAGATACTGTCTTCAGTATAACAAAGACCTTCTTTAAGTTGCATGCTGGATGTATACTGAAGTGGAATTAATGAGTTCTATGCAAGGCTTTGTTTTCCGCCCGCACTGACAGGGTAAGTCTATTTCACTGAAGGCGAGCGTCACCCTTTTTCCTCCCGTGCTCTTATTAATTACTCATTTGAATTCTAGTCTCGCCCTGCTTCCTTTTGACAATCACAGCTCCTTTGTCTTTCTGTTCAGCTTTCACTATCTCTCTCTGTCTATAACTTTGCTTCTGACTCACACTCAAAAATACACACTTTCTCGTACCCTCTGTGTCAGTCCTAGAAACATTTAATCTGTTAGAAAAGACATAATTATAACTTTTTTCTACTCTAGTTTCTTCCATTGCTTAACTCCAAAAAGAACGGCTACCAAGATGCTGGTATACAGTGTGTAAAAGTCTTTGATGCTTTGTTTTTGTAAATCAGCTTTTACTGTTATATGCCGTCAGTCAGTAACAATTAGGTTATTGATAGATAGATATAATGGGAGGGATGAAACCCCTCTTTAATGCTCACACATGCAGAGCACATAGCACACACAGTGTGGCCTCTGCATTCAACCCATCGCATGAGTCTAGTACTAGGAGCAGTGCTTATAAAGCTTTTTGGGGTATTTCCCTTTCCTGTAGTTATTATGTAGGTTTTTGTGAATGTAAATAGTCTGCAAAGGCTAAAATCCCAATGTCCCTCCCCCCTCCGCCTGAAACGCCTCCATTGGACTCCTTTGTTTACTTCCGTACATCGTGACATCACTATGTAACACTCACGCTTCTATTGGCTAGCGCTCCAAGACATTTTACATGATAGGCTAAGGGGCGGGACATCTCTAAACAGTTGGCCAATCACAACAGAGCCGGCCAGCTAACCAATCAGAGCAGACTGGGCTCTGGTTTCAGACAGAGGGTGAAAAGAGGTGCTGCATTGAGAAAAATAAAGAGCTTTTTGAACATTAAAGCATGGAGACATGTCTCAGTTACCTCAACTACCTGTGACGATATGATTGGATGTTGCTGGTCAGCTGGCCAAGCAGTTGATTAAAAAAAACGACTGATAGTGAAGCATATGAGCTGATGTCAATCGGCTTACGCAAGCACATCCTCATTGTTCTGCCTGATGTAGCACTATGTTTGGTTGTTGTACTGCATCAGTTCCATGATAACATCTCAGTGTATATTTCCGGCAGACCACCCTTGCTCTGCCAGACTGTCTGGCTCCACAAATCTCAAAAGTGGTGGACCATTTTACGGTTAGACAAGGCACCACCTAATTACTTCTGTCAGTATGGTTACAGTGGATAGGGGTTATGTTTAGCCCCTATTTCAAGTGTGTATCTGCTACAGTAGCACAACATTTTGTCTCGAAGGTCGGTGCTGAGACAGAAATGTTTTAGTAGCAGTGGCCTTCTGAAAAAAAGGATTTATCATTTATGTAAACACTCTTCCAACATGATTCAAGATTCAAAGGCTTTACTGTCATACAATAGAAACAGCGTGCTTTTGGCAATGAAAATATGAAGTCCCAAGCTCCTCCAACAGTACACAATAAATATACCGAACACAATACAGAAACAACAAAGATTTTAATTATGTCAAGATAAGAAATAAATGAGGTCGAAAAGTGTAATTATGTTAGCATCTCATCATCATAAAGTAGTGCAAGGAGAAACTGAAATATAAATAAAGCAAAGTTATCAATATGCAAGTAAAACACTGCTTACTGTTATAATAAATACGTTAGCTGTATACAGATGTATAAACATATGAAGGTGAAGGCAGTTAGAGCTCAGGAGTTTAACAGTCTTATAGCCTGTGGGATAAAACCAAGACAAAATCCGTCTCACATAATTCTGTTCAGTTTACATCAAGACATTAATGTCCTACCACTTACCCCGCACTGTAATTTGGTTCCCAGCTAACTAACTACTGAAATATTAACAGTTAATGTGTCCTTGAAATAATACGCTCACCAACTTGATGCGTTTGTAAAAATGTAATGATATCTGTGGGGTAATGATAAAAGAAGAATTTGTCAAAATCAAGAAAAGAATTATAAAAAAATCGAACTGAAATGTATAATCCCACCGTGATTAAGAATTTACTTTATTAATCCCAAAGAGGAAATTCAGTTTTTTACTCTAGGCTTATTTACTTTACGTCACAGACAAAGCCCCAACATTATACACATGCACACACACGACCCATACACATGATCAGTGGAGAGGTGTCAGAGCAAAGAGGTCGTTTCCCTTGCTAAAGGGCACATCGGCAGTGAACTGGAGGCCAACTTGCACCTCTCTAACTACCTGTCTGCACTTTGTATTTTGGTCCGACTATAACGCCTGACCCTTTGGTTCCCATGCTAAGACAGGGCTAACATGATTGACACTGCCTTGATTAGTCAAGCTTCAAAACATGATATATGAGAGAGGCTGTGGCGCAGTGGCCTAGTGCGTTTGTGTTCGGGTCAGGGTTCCGACAGGTTCAAACCCCACTGCAGTCAGCATGTCGTTGTGTCCCTGAGACACTTCACCCCAAGTTGCTCCTGTGGGGATTGTCCACAGTATTGAGTATGTAAGTCGTTTTGGATAAAAGCGTCTAACAAGTAACATGTACTGTAATATGTTACTGACATATGATTTAAAAAGACGTGTCAATAATGTGTTTTTGTATTGAATAAATGTCCTCCCGTGTGTCTCCAGTCATGTCGGAGAACTACATCGTGTTCATTGAGCAGCCGATCAAGCTGAACCTGCTGAAGTTCATGCTGTACAAAATCCAAGGAAAGAGCTTTCATAAAGTCATGACCTGGGAGCCTCAGTACGAAACCATCTTCCACCTGGTCAACAGGCACACTGGCGAGGTGAGTTAATCCGGCGCTCAGCAGCAGACACACAGGAAAGTGTGAGGTAGAAAACACACGTTTGCTGAATAGCCAGAAACAAAAAAAGGAAAGCTGCGAGCTAATCTCTTCACGCCTGGCTGAGCTTTGTCCTTATTTATTTTGATGAAGTCACACTCTGACGGTGTAGCTTTTCCTCATACATTGTTACTCTCAATTTTCTCATCTCATGACACAGCATACCCATTAAGAATTCTATATCAAACGTTCATAATGTGAAGGTAACACAATAACAGCAGTGAGTGGGAGGGGGCTTGTCCTCAAATGTTAAAAATAACCAACAAAAGAGAAAGCTTTGTTTATTCGAAAGCATTTATTATCCTTTGTCATTTTGGTAATGTTTTGCTGGTTGGTCCCACAGGAGAGTGAGGTGAGGTACCGGGCAGCCCCCATGTTCACACTGCATCAGATTAATGCCTTTGAAGACAACGGGATGTTGGTGATGGACATGTGCTGCGGGGATGATGGTGAAGTCATCGGAGACTTCACACTGGAGAACCTCAGGAGAGACGCTGGAGAGGAAATGGACAAGGTAAATACATGTCAGCAGTAGGTAAGGGTATCTTTGGCTCTAACTAAATGATTTCATCTTGAATGATTGTCATACACTGAACAAAAATATAAACGCAACACTTTTGTTTTTGCTCCCATTTTTCTTGAGATGAACTCAAAGATCTAAAACATTTTCTATAAACACAAACTAACCATTTCTCTCAAATATTGTTCACAAATCTGAAAAAATCTGTGATAGTGAGCACTTCTCCTTTGCCGAGATAATCCATCCCACCTCACAGGTGTGGCATATCAAGATGCTGATTAGACAGCATGATTATTGCACAGGTGTGCCTTAGGCTGGCCACAATAAAAGGCCCCTCTGAAACATGCAGTTTTGCTTTATTGGGGGGGTCTGGGGGGGGGTCCGACAACCAGTCAGTATCTGGTGTGAGGGTAGGGTTAGGGTTAGGGTAATGTTGTGAATCGAGTGGCCTGTGTTCGTCGTCCATAACATACGCCTGCCCATACCATAACCCCACCACCACCATGGGCCACTCTATTCGCAACATTACCCTAACCCTAACCCTACCCCTACCACCAGATACTGCCCGGTTTTTCGGAACCCCCCAATAAAGCAAAACTGCACGTTTCAGAGTGGCCTTTTATTATGGCCAGCCTAAGGCGCACCTGTGCAATAATCATGCTGTCTAATCAGCATCTTGATATGCCACACCTGTGAGGTGGGATGGATTATCTCGGCAAAGGAGAAGTGCTCACTATCACAGATTTGTTCAGATTTGTGAACAATATTTGAGAGAAATGGTTATTTTGTGTATATAGAAAATGTTTTAGATCTTTGAGTTCATCTCATGAAAAATGGGAGCAAAAACAAAAGTGTTGCGTTTATATTTTTGTTCAGTGTATAATGGTGTTTCTGTTAGACCATTATGCCACCATTTTGCTGCTAACATGTCTGTTTGCATTCTTAACATTATCATCAATTTATTCATCAACTTAGTTTTTACTTAAATCATTATCTACAAAAAATAAATAAAGAAACATGAATCATGAGCTAGTGCTGCAATTTTACTTTAATCAAAACATCCTCCAGACTGTCATAAGAAAAGCCAGATTTCTTTGTCAGTATTTTGTATCTGTTTGGGTCTGAGTGTTACTGAGGTTGCATTGCAGCTTTCAGTCAAATAAGCAACACTTCTTTAATGTCTGTCTGTCTGATTTCATCTGGCAGTTCTACAACTCGTTGTGCAGAAACCTCCCGAGGAGATATGTCCTACCCCTGACTGTGGACAAGGAAACTCCTTTGGATCAAAACGTTGTCACTGGGTATAAAGCCACAGCAAAGAAAACAAAAGAAAAAGAGGTACAATTAAACAGAGTGCTGTACGGTCACTGAATATACAAGGTATTATGTTTAACTGTACATCACATTCAAACTGGTTTTCCTTAAGTCAAGTAAAGATGGAGGCCTATAATCATGAAAAATACAGCTATTCACTCCCACTCTGTGCAATTATCTGGCACGCTGAAACACTGAAGGTACTTTAACAAGATTGTTACTTCATGACTTTCAGCAGATAAATATGAAGTCCACTGTGCGGCTGAACAATTGCCATTTAAAAGCTAACACACACACACACACACACACACACACACACACACACACACACACACACACACACACACATTTTCTTGTGGCAGAACAAAGCTGAAACGTTAAAAGGAAATGTGATGTTTTAGTTGTCATGACTACCCGAGTGAGACTAGCCTCAGTGAGAGTGGACCGATGTTCATGTAACGAATTAGTGGAAACACAGCTGTGAACATGGCTACCACAGTCCCTGAGGGCAAATATAAAAAAAAAAAATATTTGTCATTGTAATTGAAGGAAGATATTTTTTTTTAAATAAACTAATCGATTTCTAACTCAATATGGAAATGAATTTCTGTCACCTTGTGCTGGTATCCATTTACTGAATTGAGAGAATAATACAATATTAATTCCAGCATAGGTGTCATTTTTTTTACTCTGGGGACATTTCCAGGTCGAAATGTTGTCAAAAATGTTTAACATACGTTCTGAAAAAAATACTTTCTCCAACAAACGCTAACTTAAAACATGAAATAATAAACCGATCAGAAACTTCAAACATTTCTTGACTAAGTGTTCTTGTTTTTCCCAATCTTGGTAAATATATATGTTAATCTGATCCCCTTACATTGCCTAAAACTGTATATGTTGAAGACCATTTAAAAATCTTCTGACCCCCCTATCCCCACCACTTCTCACCACAAAGTGACTCCCTTGATTCCAGCAACAGTGTACATTAAGTCAGGTCTACTTGGTTGCATTTTTGTATGTAAAAGTTGAAGTGAAAGTGATAAATGTCACTTTGTTCTGTAACCCTCCAGGTTTACATGACCTACGAGGAACTTTACGATGATGAGCTGCTGCAGTACGGGGGCCTCGAGTTCCCTCAGATCAACTACGACCAGTACAACGGAAAACCCTACCGCTACTTCTACTCCTGCGGCTTCGGCCACTGCTTCAGTGACTCCCTGCTCAAAATGGATGTCCACACCAAGGAGCTTAAGGTCTCTATTAATCAAAGAGTTCTAGGGAGACTTCATTGTTAGCTATTCACATCAAAGTTACTTCTACTGCTGCTTCTCTATCACTGAGAGCAGGAGGTTGGGAGTTGGTTTATAACATGAAACGGCTCAGAGTGAAGGGGATGTTCATGTAATCTTCCCTGTCTAGGTGTGGCGTTATCCCGGTCTGTACCCGTCTGAGCCTGTCTTTGTTGCGTCGCCCAAAGCTACCGAGGAAGATGATGGAGTAGTTTTGTCAGTCATCATTACACCCAGAGAAGTATGTTCACAAAAATCACAACAGCAAAACAATCCACAACAGAAGCAGCACATAGTGTTGACTTAGGCGGCAATACATTAAATCATTATGACGTTAGAATGTAGCAATGCACTTTGACATAGTAATTAAAGTATCACAATCATTTTTACATTTCCATAGAGAAGACCAACAGTTTGGTACTTTCCCTATCATTTTTGAGACAAGGGTGTTCTGTGACCTGTCTATTTACATTACCTATTTCATTTCTTCTGTTTCCAGGAGAAAAGCACTTTCCTGCTCATTCTGGATGCCAAGACCTTCACTGAGCTGGGCAGAGCAGAGGTCCCCGTCAATATCCCGTACGGGACCCACGGCGTGTTTAACCTCAAGGGCTAGACGTACCACCGTTTGCAGCTCTGTGGAAAATTAAATCTATTTATCCACAGAGCAGTCATCAAAATCAATATGATTTCTGCCATTGATGGTAAAATTCCTAAACTGTAAAAGAAATCAAAACAGAAATAAGAACTGCAAGGAAATGCTGACTCATGCTATTTGTTTGTGCCTCCTCGATAAGAACAGGTACATGTCCTCGCTGTGTACTTCCATTACAGTCAGATAGATAGCAATCTTTAGGAGACTAACAACACAGAAAGCCCAGCACACTGATAAAATGTGTCCTCTAAGTGTTTTTACAGTATGTGCTCTTGTAAGATTTTGTAACAGCCTTTAGACGATGTCTAGAGCCCCTGGCCGATAGCGCTTATTTTGAAGGACTGCTACTTGAATCATCTTGAAAAACCATAAAGCAAAACATAAGTCAATACTTACATCGAAATAAAACCCATTTCCCCCTTTTTTCTGTATAAACCCAAAGTGTTTTTGCATCATCACACCACTGGAAACGCTATACTCCCACTGAGAACGGTGCAGCACTTAGGATACATAAAAATGCATCAGAGGAAATTCAATTTCTGTCAAAGTAATGTGATAGAAATGGACAACGTCTGAAATGCCTGGAAAACAAATGGATCTAACTGGTCGATAGCCTCCAGAGAGTCTAGCGGAGGTCATATCAGAAATGGAACGCTTTTTATACGCTCAAAACAACCCAAAACAAAGTTGACACACACATAAACACTGACATGTAGGACCTTGTGTGAGATGAGTTTGTTGTTGCATTGTATTCAACTGTGAGCCAAAGGAAGAATGCAGAGTGAAGGGAACCAACTGCACAGAGAATAAGAAGTAGCCTACAGCTGCACCTGCCACTCCACCGTATCCGCAGCCATCAGTTATATTTCCCCTCACTTTGATTTAAATAGATTGATTTTAAATGACTTATGGCTTTGCACCTGATCCAGGCACTAATGGCTGTGTGAAAGCAGAGAGGTTTCACATATAGTATGTGACCCATATCATTTTTGTCTTTCCCAATATTTCAAAAAAACACTTTCAGTCAAGAGTTACAGTTTTAAAGATATTTTGCAACCTATCCGTAAAATGATTCAGGACGGTACAGTGCACACACAGATATTTCATTTCTTGCTTCTACTTTTACACTGAACTCAATAAAAAACAGGGAGGAAAAAGAGCTGTGGTGCACTGTTGGGAATTCATATAATTAATGTAATACTGGGAATTAACTACACTTATGTTTTTGTCATGTTCCCTGCTCAGCCTCGGGCTGTGTCTCCTCATAAGCATGCTGCACAGATCTCCCCAGATGCACATTAATTAGCCCATAATTCCTAATCTAATCAGTCATGCGTTAGCTCTGTGTGATTTCCTGAGTGTGTGTGTGTGCAAATATTGTATGCTTAGGTTCATTAGTACTCTTTCCAACGAGCATGACCTGCCGAGAGAGATACCGCGACCTTTGCCCTCAGATAAATCTCAAGCTAAATTTCTTTTTTCCGCAAATCTGGGAGGCGAAGCAAAACCTTATCAATGTTGCCTAACACCCTTTCAATGCAAAGTATTATAGGGTGAGACATTAAGCCCTTGGATCAATAGTTTGTTCAATGTGTTGCTCTAGATAGTTAACACTTTAAAGGCTAAATGTGTTGGATTGACCTGGGTGGAGTTTGAATGATTGCTAAACACGCTAACTAGAGTCCTTCCAAATCACTTGTGAATGCACCTTTACTGCAGCAGAAAGAAAATGTGCATGCATCACATTAGTATGCATGTTTTTCCTGTCCTGCATTCACAGTTTCAAAATATCCACGCTCTTATTCGACCCCTGAGAGTATGCCTGACTCACCCCGCCTAACCCCCCTGCTGTCTCACTAAGCACAAGTTATTGTACAGGGTCTTAACTCTGACTGCCATCTCTATCATTATTTCATATCCGATGAATTCATAATGGTATCATCTATATTCACCATATTAGACACACTTCTCAGAGACGGGCGCTGATTTCCCTCAATAGTAAGAACAATGTCTTCAATATCTAGATTTGTCATTCCCTATCTTCACGGTCTTGAGTTGTCACAGAGAGAACGGTTATCTGACATACAGATTGTGTGTAAGTATATGCTTATTTATGAAACCAGTATGGAGCCGTGCATGTGCGTGTGTCTCTCTGTGGGCTGCCTCTAATCGTACACATAAAAAAAAATGAATACAGATGCTTTATGAAGTCAGAAGGGAGAAATTAAATACCCATAGAGGGCGTGAATCGTGCAATGTCATCAAGAATAATGTCCCACAATGGACCTAACAGCCTGGCTCAAGAAATGTCTTCTTCCTCCTGAGCCCACTGCTCAAGCAACTGAAACTTGAACTGGTTTATATAACTCTTTTTCAGTCAGAAATTACTTGAATAACTTTACAGCTTCTTGTTTATATCCGTTAAATGAAAAAGGGAATTGCTCCGGTTTTGGAAAGGTTGCCAATCTGTGTTGAAAACTACATTCCTGCTTTAAAGAATTGAAGAAGAGGCTGAATCAGTCACTGCAGCACCATTGCAGGACAGACAGGATATAGTCATGGGGGAGGATGATGCTTTCAATGTCCTCATAATGACAGAGACTTCAAAATCTTGGGGGGAGAGGAGAATAAGCCCGGGCCAATATAGGCAGAATGAGGCTGATTTTGCATTATAGCAGCGATCCTGTTTTCCCTCTTGGATGGGAGCCCGGGCTGACAGTCAAACGTCATTATGAGCCAGTGGCCTTGCAGTTTGTCACTGTCAGAAGCCTCTAATAGAGACTTGTTTTCAAGATTTGTAGAGATTTATGACATTCCACTATTTAAGCGATGATGCAAACAAAGTCATTTTGTCTAATGCAAAGCCACTTTGAAAAATGGCAGATTCTTGTGGGCTTATTTCCTCCGAGCACATATATAATACCAGGCATTGTGCCTGGTTTTTTTATCTTCCTTTCAATCAGAGGAAACACAGATGTCACGAGAAATTGCTGGACTCTCGCTGTAATGAATGATGACATTTCATCATCTTTGTTGAGTCCACCCTTGAACCCTGTCCAATACAACTTATTAGCATATTTCTCTAAGTTGTCGGTAAACCACTAATGTCAGCCAAAAATGAATTTGCTAAATAGCTGAATAGAATTAACCCTTGAGCTGGAACCACTAGATATTCTTGCTATTGATACATGTTGCCAACAAATTCCTTCCCTTGATTTGCTGCAGTTTACTTCTCATCTTTCTCTAAAAGACTGTGAAGAAGCTTAAACGAAAGATACAGCAATCTTGCAAGAATGATTTAGCACATGAATCTCAGAAATTGTTTCACAAAATGTATAGGCTCTCACAGAAAATCCTGAGGCAATACCCCACAGGAAATACCTCACAGGCCAAGTGAGGTCACTATAATTTCACCGCTGCCGAGGACCGCAGGTGTATTTCTCCCCAACTCCCTGCAGATAGATTACAGACATATCCTGGTGATTTTTCTATAGGGTAACATTTGTTTTATTGAGCCTCGTTGACGGGTTGTGACCATGGTTGTGACCATAGACCCACGTTTTCCAATGAGAGCACCCTCCCCACAGCGCCCTCTGCTGGCGCACAGAAACTCCTCTTTATAAAGTGCCGTGATGCCTCGACACACATGCAGTCAGTGCAAAAGAAGCGTTCACTCCCTCCAGAGGAGCGCACTGCTTTCTGAAGGACCCAGTGGTTGAGGAGAAAACAATCCAGTCAGCGTTTTGTAGTCACTTTCAGATGACTTCCTCTGCCTCGTTAGAGATATTGTTGGCATAGTTGACAGATCTTTTCACGCCAGTTTAAGGAATGTTTTAGGGAGAAATTGTCTCCAAGGGGCAATTGGAGCGGGCAGTGTGAGCCCTTATAATGCGGAGAGATCAAGTCTCAGTAGTTTGTCGGAATGAACGCAGCGCGGACGGACCCTGAGAAACTGCTCCATGGATTGACTGATTGATTGATTGGCATTTGATTTGACATTTTTCTTCAATATCAGAGGATTTCTTTCTGTGTCGTGGTTAGTGTATTAATAAAAAAAAATCGTGGATTACTATTGGGGGTCGAGGATATTTTTTCCGGAGGTGCGTTTTAAAGAGGATATTTATTTGTATTTGTTTTTTAGTTAGGTTACGCACGGGTCAAGGATCCGAAGAGGGGAATTAACCTTTGACAAGGTGGAAATATTCATCGTTTGGACCCTAACTCATCTCTCCAACATGAAGTCTGTCACTGTGTGGATGTGCGTTCACATCTTCCTCCTGCTCTTAGGTGAGAAGTGAAATATGGAAAACATGTATAATTGTGCGCAAATGTGATCAATTCAGGCATTACAAATGCTAGGAAGGATACATTCTGACATTATTAATGATTGCCAAAGGGCATTTTCTGCTGTGTGCACTTTTCTCATGTATGAGTTGCTTGAGGGCAAAATATTCATGCTGTTTTTTATAAATTAATATGTGTGGTCAAATACTGTTATATTTTAGGCGGATCAATTATGTTTAATGTCAAAGATACAAGGCGAAGTTGGTGTGTGCGAGTGAAACACTTATTATTATTTTGATTCATTAAAAACCCACAGGATGGATTTCATTATCGCCACAGCTTTTAGTCAGTAAAGGAAAATAACTGAGCATTCACCACACTAGTGTTTGGTTTAATGTGAAAAAATATCATCATCATCATCACCATCATCATCATCCTAATTACCATCACGAGCGTCGTCCACAAACGCCAGTGCGTCAGTTTAAGTCGTCTGACTGATAACATATTTTCACAGTTAACTTCATGTGACTTCACGTTGCTCTCTGATACTGATGCAGTGTCCCCTCCCCTCTGAGGGTCGATGCTCAGTATCACCACACGGGGTCTCTCTTGTCATTTCACCAGAACCGCCTGTAGTTAGTGTGTGTGTGTGTGTGTGTGTGTGTGAGAGAGAGAGAGAGAGAGAGAGAGAGAGAGAGAGAGAGAGAGAGAGAGAGAGAGAGAGAGGAGAGAGAGCGATAGCTCTCTCTCTCTATCTCTCTCTCTCTCTCTCTCTCTCTCTCTCTCTCTCTCTCTCTCTCTTCTCTCTCTCTCTCTCTCTCTCTCTCTCTCTCTCTCTCTCTCTCTCCTCCTCTCTCTCTCTCTTTTTTCTACTCGAGTTTGCTGTCTTATTCCCACGCACCTGCCTTTTCTGCTGTGCACCATTTTTTACTCCAGCCCGTGTCATTTTCTGGATGTGATATTGGGAAGCTCACTTTTTTTTTAAAGGTGAGATAATTAGATACACTTAATTGATCAAATCTTCCTTTAATTACATGTAATAGAAGCCTGAACGCCGCAGTCTCACTTGTTTTTAAAAGCACTAAAGCGAGAACAGAAAATCACTGAATATGAATTGAACGGGAACTCAACAAGACCCCATGGAGAGATTTCTATGTGTAATGTGAACATGCGGAATGTAACTGAAAGACGCCTTGGCCTGTGTGGGCGTGTCACAGGCCATGAAACATGTTTATGGGTCCCATGTCAAAAATAACCCAAAATGAAAGCAGGTTTATGATAGACTTGCATTCACACACACACACAAATCCAAAATTCCCCGTATTCAAGTGTGATTTCTGAGCCCTTTTTGTCTTGTCACACCAGTCTAGTCCCCCAGATGAGTCAGCGAGTTCCTGGGAGACCTCCCTCAGCTTTGTTCCGTTTCCCTTGGCCAGTCGTTCTCCAGGATCTCCGAGCACCGGGTCTGGGCCTGGAGCTCAGCCGGTGTGGGTGGACTGCATCCAGGCGAGTGACATGTGCAACCAGAACGCTTACTGCAGCTCTCGGTACCTGGGTGATGCGTCAGTGCCTTGTGGGCAAGAGAAGGAAGCCATGCTGGACAACAACAGGGAGTGCCAGGCGGCCTTGGAAGTGCTCCTGGTCAGTCCTCTGTATGACTGGCCGCTGCAGAGGGGCATGAAGAAGGAGCTGCAGTGTCTGCAGAACTACTGGACCATCCACATGGACTCACTGAAGGTAGGAGGCAGACGGTTTTACTATGGTCTGTCTCACAAATTCACATCATGTTTAAACTGTGTGGCAATTTCACAACCTGCAACATATTACACCTCTTTAAATCATGCTTTGTAAAACTACCAATGTATAACTTAGAACATTTCCTCACCGTCAGCTCATTATGAACGACCTGGAACTTTAGTGTCATTTGTTTCCTTCTGTATTCCCCTGTGGCCGTGAATCCAGCTCACACCATGCTAAATGGTTTTGTTCCTGAAACTGCATAGCAGGGCTCTTCATGAGCCTCATGGTCATGCACAGCTACTAGAAGAAGCACTCGCACTGCGGCAGTAAGCAGTCTGTCAAAGTGCAACACACCTCTATAGATGTTAATGTATGTGACTTAGGGTATTCTTTAGCATTATAACATTTATTTTAAATGATTCTTCCAATCTCAACTAAGAGTGTACTTTCCGGGCAAAGATAATAAGAATGAACTTCACACCCTTGTTGATGCCTTATTCCCTCATGCCCTCTTGTAATGATACCCAGAAGCCCTTGAAGAAAAATACATGCTTTCCTTCTTTCCTCACCCACTCTAAGGCAATGGAGCTATAATGGGATTACATCACAGATACCTGTTGTGGTGCACTTATTGGTTTTCACCTAAAGTGTTCCATATTAGGTTACAATTGTATAGCTCAGTGGCCCTTATGTGTCCACTTACACAGCACGTTAAATAGCACTCTTATTTGAACCTTCTTGTTTGCACGTTGTGACACATTTAGAGAGCATAAGGCAGCCTCCTGGATTGACATGTCTCTTGGTCCATATGTTTCACATGAAAACATAACTGACTAAATCAGAGCTGATGGAGATGCAGGGCCCATGGGGATCGGGCTAAAAGTGAGTCCTTAACCCAAGAGCAACATTACTCCATGCCTACACATGGCCCGAAGCTTGTGTGACTGATGTCAAGTGTCATGCCATGTAAACATGGAGGACATTACGTGCTCAGCAGTTTTTACACATGTGGTGAGAATGTCGCACAGTCTCACAGCTCAGAGCATTCAGGGCCCTTGTGCGGCGATCCGTGAAGTGATTTGCCAGGACGACTGCTCATAGCACCAGCTATACACTTCATCAGGCTGATGGCAGCAGAGGGTCCCTGACATGAGTTCAAGGAAAATGTAATGACATGGACGCTCCCCAGGCCTTCTGCCTTCCTCCCTGTCTTTCTCTCTCGTTCTGAACATGTCCCCCCCCCCCCCCTCATGATGATCTTTCTGGTCTCCCTTTATATATCTCTTTCTCTCGCGTCACCCAAGAAACATGCGGGCGCTCGGCATCACTCCAACAGTTTGAGTGCATTGTGGAAGTTGTCTAACTGTCAGGGATAGAGACCTCCTGTGCTTGCCCTTCACAGCGTTTTTGTTTCTTTACTCAGCAGATGTCTCTCAGCACTGTCCTGTTTTGGCCCTGTCGCCCTCGGAGATAAAACCCGATTTAACACAAACGAAAAGCTCCTAAAGTGCAGCTTTAATCTAATCACGATCCACTGTGCAGTCAAGCACGCTGTTGTTAACTGGAAACAATTTATGTACAACATCCATCTCTGGAAACAAACACGAAGGGTCAAATCCCAACACACCCTCTCCAAATGGTGCTGAACCACTTTGAAAATGATTTGTGGACAAAGCAGGAAGGTTTGGATGTAGTTCTTGGGTAAGATGATGCGTACTGTAGTTTTGACAAATGTTCTTCTACTCTTGTTAAGATATGAATGGCTCGAGAGGAGATGAGACAGAACGATAAGAAAATTGAGGAACTAAGGTCTAAAAAAGAGGAGTAGAGATTGAGAAGGACAATGATGACAGACAGAAGAGGGCGGAGCTTGTAAAAGACCTGGACATATTTTTGTATTTATGTGATTAAATCAATTAAAGAAAGTTATCTCTTGTGCCTTAAGCATACACATATACTGTATAACCACTTTGCTGCAACCATAAGCCATTATAAAGTGTTCTACTAATTCAATAGAATATTAATACAAACAATCCATACAGAGAAGGTACTAGAAAACAAAAGTAGTAGAAGCGGGAGGGATCATCCAATTTTAACGTCAAATACAATCATAAATAAATAAGAAATAGACATATATAATATATTCGTCTACACATGTCAACACCACTCCCATGCTCTTTGAAAAAGAATCATGTAATATGTATATAAGTTCACTCATAATGGGTTTACATACACACCCGAACTTCTATATTCAAACACAACACATACACATATATACTCATCCATCCATCTTCTCCCGCTTATCCGTGGTCGGGTCGCGGGGGTAGCAGTTCCAGCAGAGAGCCCCAAACGTTCCTTTCCCCTCATCAACCAGCTCTGACTGGGGGATCCCAAGGCGCTCCCAGGCCAGCGAAGAGATATAATCCCTCCACCTGGTCCTAGGTCTACCCCTCGGTCTCTTCCCAGCTGGACGTGCCTGGAACACCTCCCTATATACACATATATAGGTTTTGAGGTAGAACATTTAAAATCCGGCCACGGCTCGAAGTTGGGCTGTATCTGATGACCCGTGCTGATCGGAGCAGGGAGTCGGCCTCTCGGCTGCTTGCAGGGCTTCAACATCATGTCTGTGAAGAGAACGCTGATGTTGACCAGGGACGGACTGGGATTTGAAACCATGCCCTGCTCCCAGATCAGCTCAACGCAAAGCAGCACAATGCTCCACTGCCTCGGGCAAGGTCATACTGTGGCAATACCTAATTGAATGCGTGTATGTTGTTTATTTCTAAAACAGAACCAAGGGGATGTTGTTAACAGTTCAATACAAGTGCACACATGAATGTGACTAACCATGAAAGCTCGGAGTAGAAAGATTCAGTATGTGGGAACAAAATATTACAAAAAAGGGAATTTATGTCAGAGTAAATTAATTTAATATTTTTTGCTATGACTTCATAAATATTAAACATAACATCATACAGCTGAGCTTTCTTTAGAAGCCTATCTTCTACTAGGCTGCATATTTGATACCAGTTTTGTTGTTGAACATTTTTCAGTTTTTTCTGAAGTAAGAAAGGATAAGAAAATGTTTTTTCCGAAATTTTAAATAGTGATTACTTTATATATAAAATAAAAATGTGCATTAATGCATTTATGAGGGATCGTGTGCACTTCTTGACTTTGTCCTAATTAGACCAAACTGTTTCCATTTTTTTTCCCATTTGTGAATAAAGGAAGCACCGCCCCTACGCCTTGAGCGTTGGTACTCGAATAAGAGAGAATTGAATTTGAACTCTGCGCAACTCTTTTATCTAGACAATCATTATTTTCTAGATCAAAAGGACTTCATAAACCAAAAGACTTTACCACATAGAATAATGAAAATGTTGATTTAAACAAGCTTTGAAGGATCTTCATTTTTAAATTAATTGCCTCTTTTTTTATTCCACTGATGTCATTCAGCAAACATCAAAATGGATGCTGAAGCAAGAAGTAAATACTGAGAGATAGGATAGTGTGTTTTTAGAGGTAAGCATCAAGTCTCTTGTTGCAGTATTTTATGTTAGATGTTGCGAGTTGCCTCCACTAATAAAAGACTTGGAGCTTGGATACATTTATGTGTTAAGTTATAATTAAGATTAAAACATAAAAAAGGCATAAACAACCTGCCTTTGTTCTCCTGCTGATGAAAATGAATCAGTTATACTTTGGTTGTAAACTTTTGTTTATTTCAATTCTCAATTCTATTATGCTAATTTGCAGGTGCTTATTTGTATTTTGTTCCTCTCCTGTGACATGTCTCCATGCTTTAATGTTCAAAAAGCTCTTTATTTTTCTCATGCTGCCTGTGCTGCCTCTTTTCACCCTCTGTCTGAAACCAGAGCCCAGTCTGCTCTGATTGGTTAGCTGGCCGGCTCTGTTGTGATTGGGCAACCGCTCCATAGCCTATCACATGAATATTAAATAGTGATGTTACTGAAGAAGAGAAAGGAGTCTAATGGAGACTATTCAATAATAATATTGAATAGTCATTTTGAATATTCAAATCCAGGAAGGAAGATTTGAATATTTGCACCATTTACATGGATAACTACATCCATATAACACATATAGGAAAGGGCAAACACAATCAAACTTAATCGGGCCCCTTTACATTTCAGAAAAACAAAGGAGAGAAGGGACGTCACCTTGCATGTGAGATGTGTGTTAATCATTGCTAAACCATCACCATCACCAGCCAATCAACAATCACTTGTGTCCCAACATCAGGTGGTGGGGCATCAGTTGGTGTAATTGTGTTTTTCTGCAGCCAGTGAACCGTTATCCTTTACCAAAGTACACTTCAGATAACATAGATTTAAAATCACAACCACTGCGTCGAACTGGGCGACATGCACCTCTCTCTTTTCTCCAGAGAGTTCTCTCCTGCTATGGTGTGATAACTGAAAATATCATACTTAGTTGAAAGCAAACCAAAGAGTCTACCCTGAGACTGAAAGGTAATCAATCTTAAGCCAAGTCCAAGCAGACTCACCGTATAATGCCCTGGTGGAACAGGCCCTTAAGTTGCAGTGTGTCCTCTGTCCGTGAGATGGAACTGAAAGTTACATTAGCTACAGCAAACAAGGTTCAGACACTTATGAGCAGCATGAGCGTCTCCGGTTGCTAGGTCCATTGAGAGGCCTGAATCTTTAAGTGTTTCAAAGTTGAATTTATGTGATAAAAACAATGCCCCGCTGCTGAGAAAACACCTTACAATACAGAGTGTGGCAACAATGTGAGTTTGATGTATCCTCTTGAAATACAAGCACCTTTCAAGTGGTGGTGGGCGATATATTTCTTTCCCTTTTAAAATACATTATATTCACTTTACTGATATGTGGGGCCAGATTTCATTCTTGATTTCTAAGCTGTTATGGCCCTGCCTTTAGGCTAAAGCGTACTGCGCTGAAACCATCAGTAATGGTGCTAATTGTTTCCTATTAATTCTGTTTTCTAAAGGAAAAATGGCAGCTAAATTCGATGTGTCAGTGCAGCCGTCCTTGATGGATAATGGGTGGTTTCTGCTCAGAATGGGCCTGAGTTGGTGTGAGCAATGAGGTCTTGCAGTTTGAATCTATAAAAGAAGTAATTACTAAGAAAGAAACATTGGCTGCTACACACAGGGATATTGTATAGGCAGCTGCGGTTCTCTTACAACCGTGCCCTGGGACTTGTGTGGATATAGCTTTGCAGGATTGCAGTAGAATTAGTAATTTAATCGATAAGTTCCACACCTCTAACATGCATTATTTCATATGCATTAAACCTCAGCCCTGGTCTTCAAGAAGCAATCAAAGTTCTTTTGTGGGGGGCTTTCAGAGCAGTTTAATTAGCTGAGCCAACTTTCACTGCAGGGAGAGAAAAGAGAGCTCCCCCACCGGTCATGTGTCAGCTCATTGTGGGAGGAGACTGTATCTTTGCATGAGATGACGAGAATACCAGACAATTTCATGGCATGATTTATTTTCCTCACTTTTCAGAATGTCACAGTAGCAAAGGTCACCCATTGAACGTATCACCACACCATGCTAATACCACAAGTATGGCCCAAATGCTGTGTAAAGTTACCTCAAATGGACAGTGTAAGAAGCTGCACACTTCATGATTGACTTAGGCAGGGAGGGAGAGAAATGGAGAGAGCGAATGATGGGACTCAAGGTGAGGAGAGGACGGTAGATAAATGATAAGAGAGAGAGACAGAGAAACCCAAAGGGTAAAAAAAGAGAGTCATAGGGGAAACGAAGAGGTGTAGGGGGGGTTACAAAGGTACACAGTATTCCTGGGTGAACCCATCATTACTATGAGCAATGGTAGCAGTCACCGGCCATTACCTTAGCCATCCACTGTCATAAGCAGAACATTTTTCCAGCCAGCCCGGCATGTCAGGGGAAAGGGAAGCAGGCTCCTGCATGCTGAATATGTCCTCTCTGCTTCCTCCCTCCCCTCACACTCGCTAGGTGGCTACTTCATCATCAGAGGAAGGCCCCGTCGATAGCCTCTGGATGTGATCAATAGGATCTTTCAGAGCATTCCCAATCTCTTCCTTCTCCTTTTCAACCTTTTTTTATCTTCCATCCCAAAAAGGATCAGTGAAATATGATGACAAAATAGGCAGTGTTTGTCCGCGTAAATCTGTCTGATGATTTTCCACACTGAAAGGTGAAGTGCTGCAGATCACTCCCATTCACCAGGAGGCTGTATAGAGAGTGTGACAGAGCGGCCAGGTATAGCGGGGTTTAGATTATAGCGGAGTGAGTTCTCAGGCTCTCTCTATCAGAGGGGAGAGTGAGTGACGGCCCATTCTGCTCGGTGAATGCTGTCATGATGTGGGCATTAAGACTCACTCATGGCAGGAAGGTTCAGGGCGTCTCTGAATGAAAGTGCGTCGCTGAAGTCAACTAGCAGGCCCGGCGGCTGTCATCTCAGCATGGGGACTTCCATTTCTCTCTCTGTGTTTCTCACGCTCCGCATCATTAATTGAAATAGCTGCTTGTTGGAATAAGTCAGCCAAGTTGTTCAGAGCTAGGTGCCAAACACTTTTTATTTATATAGATAGATCATTTGGATCGTTATCATTCTGTTATCTATGCTATACAGCGGCAGTACTTACATTTCACAGTTAATGTTTCAGTTGCTTAATGTCGATAACTCAACATAAATATACAGTATCCAAAATGGGGTTTTCTATTCTTTCAAATGATGGAAAATGTTTAATTTTGAGGCTTATATTTTGCTGCCTGTTTTTAATGTTCTTCCGAATATGTTGCTAAGCAGTGTCAGAAGTAAATTCTCAAGTATGGTACTTAAGTACTTTTTTGACACATTTTTTACTTTACTTGAGTATTTCCATATATTGCGACTTTATACTTTTAACTCACATACCACATTTCAGAGTAAAATAATGTACATTTGACCAATTAAATGTATTTTAACACTCACAGTTACGAGTTACTTTGTACATATAAACACATTATATGGTATAATGCAGTACTGTGCTACTGCACAGTATTCCTAGTATCTACATTTGGTCCATGTCAACAAACTAAAATGATCTTACATGTACACAACAGGATAATATGATACTGTAAACGGATCCATTCTGCATTACGAGTACTTTTACTTTCGATACTTAAAATACATTAAGCAGATACTTCAGTACTTTATATTATTGTGAAATGGGTTATTGTGCAGAATGACTACTTTTCTGCACAATAATTCTGCACTACTTTTTGTACTTTAAGTATCTTTTGATGTCAATACATTTGTACTTTTACTTAAGTATTATTGGAAATCAGGACTTTTACTTGAAGTGGAGTATTTTAAGACCATAGTATTTGTTTGTTTTTTATCAATATGTTTATTGATTTTCAGCATACAAAAAATCACATACATAGGACGAAGACATAGAGCCAAAAGCAATACATATATACACAGGACAACTACATTACTTTACATTAAAGAAAAATAACAACACTAAATAAAATTGGTACATACGGTAGACCATAGTATTTGTACTTTTACCTAAGTAAAGGGCCTGAGTACTTCAAACACTGTTGCTAAGCTATGACGATGCTATTTACTGAAGCTGTGCAGCATGTACACAAGATGAAGCGTTCAGTACCAGACACCAGGTATTAAATGCTGATTTAAGTGAGCAGGTGTGTAACTATTCATACTAACATACATCCACATAGCCAACAGGCATGTCTGAATGCTTCAGCACTCATTTCCTCAGCTGTGTTTGCCCACCACGCCACACGGACTTGCAATATTATTCAGAGCTAATCCAATATTCTATTTGTATGGTTTGGAATTGAGTTTAAAATGTCAATACCACTTCAAACGCTAAGCCGCTAACTGAATTTATGCCTCAACTTGTGTTCTGTTAAACACTATTCGAGAAAAAAAATGCATTTGTATCACTTTATCTTTCCCCTTCTTGAAATGAGCACATTATGGGAGGGAGTTGAGAGGAAACATTAATGCATTTTTATCGTAATGCAATAAAAATGTGAATTCTCATTTCCCCAGTGTTCCGTCTAATACGTTCCTATAGCATACAAGGATGCTTTGAGGAGTGCTTTAAAGAGGACGCTGTTGTGATAAGCCTGACAGCTCGTTGTGATGAGAAAAGGCTCGGTCACCTTTTGTCACCGTCCGAGTTCGTGCTAAAACCAGCAGGACTCTGAAGGAGACCTCCGGCGGCGCTCCAGGCTGTGCTTTCCTTTATGCGATTAATGTAACAACAGAGGTGATGTTGCAGTACATTGTTATTATTTTAATAACAAGTAATATTACAATTTGGTATTTTCACAACATTGCCTGCAGCAAAACCGGGCTACGATATTAAATCAACATTCTAAATAGTAACACAATCAGCAGAGGACACCTTTAAAAAACAAAGTAAATGACAGTATTTAAAAACGACTCAAACACGGGTTGCCAAGAAAGTCACTAAAAAAATCCATATAGGATAATTTTCATCACCCAAGGAGTTTAGCTTCATTGATAATGCATATGAAAAGGATGAGTGATGGCGCCTAACGGCTTCATAAAACCCCGTATGGCGAAGGAGGAGACAGTGAATACTCTTAAAGCAGAATTCCTCCCTCGCTGTAACCAGGGAAAGGCCTGTCTGAGCCGTGCCGGTCATGCTCCACACTGTCAGAGCAAATGAAGTCAAACGGAGGCTTAATTACAGCGATAAGTTGTTGCCCTGTGGCTGAAAACATCGTATCGCTAAACAGCTGGGAAGAATGTTCTATTATGGATGCATAATTGGGTCCAACATGACTGTCAAAGAGCACCTTTTGGATAAAAGTACAACAAGGCCTCCTGCTGTGCTCACAACCTACGGGTGTGTGTGATTATACTGTGTTTTGCACTTTTATGATTCAGTACGGCTCGTCGTAACATCCATGTAAATAAGCTTTTCATATTCAGTAACTACAGCTACTATTATAGTTTGACATTGTTTTATAGGATCGCCACATTACACTTCTGCTCATGAAGTTTAATGTGCCTTAACACTTCTTGATCCCAGGCTGATTGTGCACTGAAGCTGCCAGAACAAAATGCTAAACAACCTCACAACAATTTGTTTTGCTCCTGGCAAAAGATAGGGCATCCTTTATGTCCATGTTGCTCTGTGCAGCACAAAGTGTTCTTGTAATGGAAGAAGCATTGCACTTTTCTGTGGAATATTTCCCTCTTTTATAAATGAAATTACACAATAACTGGCAACTGCTGCAAAAATAAATGTGTGTGTGCTTAGCTGAACTCTTGAAAGGCTTCAGAAGGTAATGGTTGTAATTAGACTTACTGAGAGATCTCCAGCATCTGTCTCTTGGCAGAAACGTTAAAACTAACATGAAATGCTGGAAAACATGAAAACAGAGATACACTTTCAAAGAAATGATTGTGTCTATACATCTTTGTGGTTCAGGGAAGAGTGGTGGTTCGATCCCCAGTCAACAAGTCGAAGTGTCCTTGTTGAAGTTATTTCAGATTAATCCCAGATGTATCCCCGTATCCAACAGTGTGTGAAGTGTTTGAATGTTAGCCTCCTTGAGCATTGGTGGAAAGTACCACTAAGTATGTAAGCACATTTACTATACTCAAGAATCAGTTTTGAGGTACTTCTACTTTACTTGAAGATTTACATTTGCTGCCAATCTATACTTTTACTCCACCACATCTCAGAAAGAAATATTGTATGTTTTGCTCCACTTCATTTATTTGACAATTCCCGGTTACTAGTTACTTTTCACACAATTAACATGATGTGTTTATGAATACTATCTACTCAAAAAGTATCCAAAAGGTGTTTATATTTATTTGTTAGTTGTTAAAGGTGGGGTAAGTTTGAGAAACCGGCTCGAGATACACTTTTTGTTATATTCCGATAGCAATAAATATCTGAAGTGCTTTGACAACAAATCCATAAAAAATGTAATGTGTGGAAGCTGTGGTGCTGTAAAAAGCACGACCAATCATCTGAGCCGGGCAAAGTAACTGGATGGCCTACCTGTGTCACAGTTCTGTCTAGGTTTGGGTGTTTTCACTGTTCTCTGTCATGTTTTCCTCCTGTCGTTAGTGTCCCTGTGTGTTCTCCTCCCTCCTCACCTGTGTCTCGTTAGCTAATTGTGTTCACCTGTGGCTCTTGTGTTTTTCTCCTCCCTCCTCACCTGTGTCTCGTTAGCCGATTGTGTTCACCTGTGTCTTGTAATTATCCCTCCCTGTATTTAGTCTTGTCTCGTGCTGTGTTCAGTGTCGGTGCTTCTTTTGTTGGTGACGGACTTCACCGGTGAGTGTTCTGTTCTTGTCGGTATTCGTTCCATTTAGCCTTGAAATAAAGGTTTATCAAAGTTATCTGCGCTTGGGTCCTGCTTCCTTCACTCAACCGTGACAGAAAGCACCGACCAGAGATGGACCCAGCAGATGACCCATTTGAGGTGGAATTACAGCATTTTTCCTTTGCTTTGGCTTGCTGCTATGATTGGTGGAGGGGAGCGTCCAGTGTTCGGCAGAAGGAGGCCGCTCTGGTAGAGGCGCACCGGTTGGCTATGGAGAAACCGGACTTGGTGAAGTTCTTACCTGACTGGATGTTGAACTTCATCTGGGTGTGTGATTTCCAGCCTGCGGACTATAAACGTCAACCAGTGCTTCCGCCCCAGTTCCTGCTCCTGTCCAAGAGGCGTTTTCTGGAACTCGGCTGGCTTTTGGAGGTCCACGGAGCCTTCAGGCGGCTTCTAGGAGAAGGAGTCGCAAGTCCAGGCTAGCAATCCGAGCCCCAAGAGTCATGGTTCCGGCTACAGAACCGGCCCACACAGCCATAGTTCCGGCCCCAGTACAGGCCCCAGCAGCCATCATTCCGGCCCCAGTTCTGGCCCCAGCAGCCATCATTCCGGCCCCAGTTCTGGCCCCAGCAGCCATGGTTCCAGACCTAGTTCTGGCCCCAGCAGCCATGGTTCCAGCCTTAGCTCTGGCCCCAGCTGTCCTAGTCCCTTCTCTAGTCCCTTCTCCAGTCCCACCTCTAGTCACTTCTCAAGTCCCTCCTCGAGTCACTTCTCTAGTCCCTTCCCTCATCCCATCTCAAGTTCCCTCTCAAGTCTTTTCTCAAGTCCCCTCTCAGGTCCCCTCTCGAGTTCCCTCTCGAGTCTTTTCTCGAGTCCCCTCTCAAGTCAACTCTCCAGTGTCCTCTCGAGTCACCTCCCAAGTCAACTCTCCAGTGTCCTCTCGAGTCACCTCTCAAGTTTCCCCTCAGGTCTCCTCTCGAGTTCCCTCTCAAGTCCCCTCTCTAGTCCCCTCTCGAGTTCCCTCTCGAGTCACCTCTCAAGTTTCCCCTCAGGTCTCCTCTCGAGTTCCCTCTCAAGTCCCCTCTCAGGTCCCCTCTCGAGTCACCTCTCGAGTTCCTTCTCGAGTCCACTCTCCAGTTTCCTCTCAAGTTCCCTCTCAAGCCCTCTCTCGAGTCCCCACTCAAGCCCCTACTCATGTCCAGTTGGAGGTCCCGCAGACTAGTCTTCTGCCGGGGGTCCTGCCAACCCCATGTCCTGTACCGTTGGAGGTTCCGCTGGGGGTCCTGCCAACCTCATGTCCTGTCCAGTTGGAGGTCCCGCAGACTAGCCCTCTGTCGGGGGTCCTGCCAACCCCATGTCTTGTCCAGTTGGAGGTCCCGCAGACTAGCCCTCTGCCGGGGGTCCTGCCAACCCCATGTCTTGTCCCGTTGGAGGCCCCGCCGACTACTCTCCTGCCGGGGGTCCTGCCAACCCTTTGTCCGGTCTCGTTGGAGGCCCCGCCGACTACTCTCCTGCCGGGGGTCCTGCCAACCCTGTGTCCTGTCCCGTTGGAGGCCCCGCCGACTACTCTCCTGCCGGGGGTCCTGCCAACCCTATGTCCTGTTCCGTTGGAGGCCCCGCCGACTACTCTCCTGCCGGGGGTCCTGCCAACCCTGTGTCCTGTCCCGTTGGAGGCCCCGCCGACTACTCTCCTGCCGGGGGTCCTGCCAACCCTATGTCCTGTCCCGTTGGAGGCCCCGCCGACTACTCTCCTGCCGGGGGTCCTGCCAACCCCATGTCCTGTCCCGTTGGAGGCCCCGCCGACTACTCTCCTGCCGGGGTTCCTGCCAACCCCATGTCCTGTCCCGTTGGAGGTCCCGCCGACTACTCTCCTGCCGGGGGTCCTGCCAACCCTATGTCCTGTTCCGTTGGAGGTCCCGCCGTCTACTCACCTGCCGGGGGTACTGCCAACCCTGTGTCCTGTGCCGTTGGAGGTCCCGCCGTCTACTCTCCTGCCGGGGGTACTGCCAACCTTTTGTCCTGTCTCGTCGGAGGTCCCGCCAACCGCTCTCCTGCTGGGGGTCCTGCCAACTCCTGGTCCTCTTCCGTGGCGGATCCTGCCGAAGCCTGTCCCGCCGGCTCCGGTTCCTGTCCGGCCGACACCGGGTCCTGCCCGGCCTCCGGAGCTGTCTGGTCTTCGCCCTCGATCCCGACCCTCTGTGAGCCGCGGTCTTCGTCCGCGGGCCCGGCCCCCTGACTCTTCCTGCCGCTGCCCTCGTCCTCGAGCCCGGCCCCCTGACTCTTCCTGCCGCTGCCCTCGTCCTCGAGCCCGGCCCCCCTGACTCTTCCTGCCGCTGCCTTCGCCCTCATGCTCGGCCCCCTGAGTTCGCCCGCTGTGGCCTTCGCCCCACCATGGACTCTGCCTTGCCCCCGGGCCGTCCGCCCGAGACCCCCACCATGGACTCTGCCTTGCCCCCAGGCCGTCCGCCCGAGTCCCCCTTCTCGGCTTCTGCCGTGCCCCCGGGCCGTCCGCCCGAGATCCCTTCCTGGTCCCCTACTGGGCTCCTGGGCGGTCAGCTTAGTCCCGTCCTCCGGACCCCCTCCACCCACCCTGGTGGCCTAGGGATACGTCCCTCCTCCGGACCCCCTCCACCCACCCTGCTGGACTTTTTTGGATTTTTGTGTTGGGGTTTAGGGACGTCTGGAATCCGTCCCTTGAGGGGGGGGTTCTGTCACAGTTCTGTCTAGGTTTGGGTGTTTTCACTGTTCTCTGTCATGTTTTCCTCCTGTCGTTAGTGTCCCTGTGTGTTCTCCTCCCTCCTCACCTGTGTCTCGTTAGCTAATTGTGTTCACCTGTGGCTCTTGTGTTTTTCTCCTCCCTCCTCACCTGTGTCTCGTTAGCCGATTGTGTTCACCTGTGTCTTGTAATTATCCCTCCCTGTATTTAGTCTTGTCTCGTGCTGTGTTCAGTGTCGGTGCTTCTTTTGTTGGTGACGGACTTCACCGGTGAGTGTTCTGTTTTTGTCGGTATTCGTTCCATTTAGCCTTGAAATAAAGGTTTATCAAAGTTATCTGCGCTTGGGTCCTGCTTCCTTCACTCAACCGTGACAACCTGCCTGTCAGCCTTCCATCTGTGCACAAATTTATCTCGTGCCCTCATTGGTCATGTGCGCGTTCGTGTGTGTTGGAGGAGGGGCTCTGTAAGGAAGTGGCAGATTTGTTCCGGCTGTGTATTTTCAAATTATAGCGCACTCGAGCTGGTTTCTCCAAAATGACCTACCCCACCTTTAATGTACATTTTTAAAAGAGACATTCTGCACTATGAATACTTTTACATTTGATACATTTTGTTGCTAATACATCTGTAACTTTTTGGGACTTTTGTCTTATTTTTAGACTGTGGTATTAGTACTTTTACCTAAGTAAGGTATCTGAGTACTTCTTCCACCACTGTCCCTGAGCAGGTGGAACCTTTAATGGCAGCTTCTGCCTCTGTATGAATGCTGACTTATATAAAGAGCTTTGAGAGGTTGCAAATACTGAACAGAGCTCTATAAATAGTCTATTTACCGTATCCTTCAATACACAAACCGAACACACAAACAACACATGTACATTGAGTACACACAAAACGTTAAGTGATTCAAGTTACAATGTATGTGTTACCCCTCTCCCCTCCGATTGTTTGCCGATGTTTGTCTTTATCTTCTCTCCGGTCTGCCTCTCCTCCCCCCTTTTCTCTCTCTTAAACACACTTACCATCCTCACTTGTGCCAGATGTCAATATGTGCTCAGAGAATGGCCGTCTGAGCTGTCCCATCTTGTTATGATTATCATTATTGATTGATAGTGGAGATTTAGGGCTCGGCGTACAGCGGTACGCTGGTCTGAGGCTGTTTTTCTTTACTCTGTGGACACATTATGATAGAACATTCCCTTTCTAAATTCCTTTAATAATCCAACTTTAGTCATTCCTTTTAACTGTGTGCCAATGTACATCATTTCCTGTGCTTTTGATTAGTTTTAATGGAGAACATACTGCCCCACACGCACACACACACACACACACACACACACACACACACACACACACACACACCCCAATATCCCAACCTATTACCCAACTGCTACGAGACTACATTTTATCAGTTTGCATCATCTTCTATATGTACTATATCTATTGTTTGGACGTTGTAGAAATGCGTGTGTGCACCACGACAAAGGAGCCTCATTCACTTTACATTGGGGTTGTTTGCGTGGTGCAGACACGTAAATGTAGCAAAGTCCGTGACTCCACCACGCGCGTTCTGGTGAGATCAGGTTGATTGTTTGGATGTAGTGATTGGTAGGCAGACTGCAGTGTTGTTCCAACAGGTTTCACATTTTCTCATTTGTAGCAGCGGGCCTCCAAACCTTCCTCACAACACCCTGGCTGTGTTTCTGGTGGGATCAGAATGCAAAGCTGACACACAGGAGGGGTTGTCTCAATCACACCGAATGGCTATGAATTTTAAATTCCGGATTAGGGCCTACAGAGAAGCAGGCACACGGGACAGACTCAGTCAATTGAGTGCTAATCTGATTTAAAACATTTTCTTTTCTCTACAAACAGCTCTGGAAACACATTGTTGCCGGGGCTTTAATCTTTCAGCTGCTCCCCCAAATCAAACCACAGCACAGACAAAATACTCTCTCAAAAAGGGAAATGATTCGACCATGATGAACATCCTGTTTTCCATATGAAGAAAATACCAAACCGAGTCAACTGTATACCGGGAAATGACATCATTACAGTTTAATGTGCACTCTCATGTATTACACTGTTCATGAACTGAATTTCCTTTGAGTTGTTGTGTGTTATTTCAGGTCCTCATAGCTGGAATGAATTCTTATTTCTGTCTTTGCTAATGCTCTGCTGTAATACTTGAGTGTTAATTCATCTTTTTACTGTGTTTACAGATGGAGACATGGATGACTCATCCCCGTATGAACCTGTAGCTCCAAGCCGACATCACGATGCATTTCGCCTGGCCTCCATCTCTTCAGGTACCTCAGGTTTAATCTTGAACTAAATACTTGGCGGTTTATTATATAAGTGGAGACTTTTAGAGAGGGTGAAATAAAGGTTCCTTGGAATGAATAAGGAAGTCTAAATAGCCTGGGCTGATCATTCCTCACAGGCCTTTGAAGGGATCGGTGCTTATCGTTTGATCTGTCTTGACATACGACAGATGTTATGGGCCTGTGGGGTAAACCATATACCCAGTTTATTACTGCACATTTTTCCCGGCTATTGACTCCGGTTTCAGTTTGATTACTAATTAAACAGCCGAGCACACAGCAGGGGATCTATAGTCTACGATTTAATTTACTGGTTATTACCGTCATGGTATAACTAATCAATGTGGATCCTATTATGAGACACAGCTACAATGCTTAATGCAGTGCATATAGAAGCTAGTTATACAAAGGGTGTGATTGGACACAGGGACGATGTCTGTCCGTTGCCAGAGCTACAGGCATTGTCACTTGAAAATTCAAGTTTTCTTTTCATGTTCTGAGAACAATTTCTCGAGGATGTTCAATTTTTTTTCTTTTTTGCCAAAAGCAATTTACAAACAGGGAGAGCACATTTTCCTTTTCATTCGGCTGATGTCTCTTGCTTTGTTTTATATCTGGGAGGTACAAGAAAGACACGCTTTTGGTATAATCCCCTTAGCTTGGAATCAGCAGTGTATCACTTATATGATATCGTTAGCCTAATAGCATAATTGCCCAAGTCATATTTGAATGTTTTTGGAAAACAAGGAAAAGTGCCCTGCAAAAATGCCTAAGTCAAAGCGATGACTTAGGCAGATAGTGATTTTGGACTCTAAAATGCATTCTGATAGGCTGTGGACATAGGCAATAAGGCAGGGTGATGCAGCAGTGGTAGGAGAGTAAAGTTAGGCAGATATCACAATTTGGCCAAAAAATGACTTAGGCAATTATGCTATTAGGCTAACGATATATTAAAAGAAGAAGAAGAAGAGTTCAAGATCAAATATGAAAAGGGCAGGCTTTGATTACTTTGGAGTTTTGAGAATCGATGGCACACTGTCCTCGCTGAACAAAAACGTGTTCATCTAGAAAGCATTCAATAAGAACATTCTCCGCCAAGGCTGCAGATAAATGGGAGGCGTGTGGCGCAGTGGGTTGTGCGTTGGTGTTCGGATCAGGGGAGCACAGGTTCAAACCCCACTGCAGTCAGCATGTCGTTGTGTCTCTGAGACACTTCACCCCAAATTGCTCCTGTGGGGATTGTCCACAGTATTGAGTATGTAAGTCGCTTTGGATAAAAGCGTCTAACAAGTGACATGTAATGTTATTTTAAAGATATAAAATGTTTAGATGTTGTATCTACACCAAAATACTAATACTGTTATCAACAAATCATGCTGATTAAATACATGCTTTGTACTAAGAAAAACGATCTAATTAGTAAGCCACCTGATAACTGAGTGAAGGCCATTTTAATTGATTTCAAATTGCAGAAATTATGTTACACTCACGCTTCTATTAGCTAGCGCTCATTATTTTGTATATTGATCGTGTTTTTATTTAGGTCTTAATGCGTACACATGTACAAATGTGTCTTTGACTGTTTATATATATATATACATATTTTATTATTTTATATATATTTGTTTTTATATTCAGGATTGTGGGAAACAGTATTTCGATCTCTCTGTCTGTACACACTGGAAGATTGACAATAAAGTTGACTTTGACTTGTACGTGATAGGATTAGGGGCGGAACATCTCTAAGTGGTTGCCCAATCAGAGCAGACTGGGCTCTGGTTTCAGACAGAGGGTGAAAAGAGATGCTGCAGCACAGGCAGTGTGAGAAAAATGAAGGCACGGCAAGTTTATTTATATAGCACTTTTCAACACAAGGCAATTCAAAGTGCTTTACAAAAAATGAAATACATTAAGAAAATGGCATTTAAAATCAGAAGGAGCTTTTTGAACATTAAAAAAATACAGCAGTTGCACCATATGCTCAAGAAATATAGCCATACGTATGTCAAAAATAGTCCACATTTTAATGCAACTAGTCGCAATATCGAAACATTTAAAAATACATTTTCATTGTTACATTATTAATCAAATTTGATAAAAGGTTGACGGCATTTGTTAAGTGAATATTTATAAGATTTTGGATTATCTGTGTGGGCAGAAATGTTCAAAGGGCAAGAAAGTACTTTCCGACTTGTTATTGGCATACGTTTCGTTTTTTTGAAAAGCCATGCTCACAAACAATCCAGTGAGATGATATCAAAGTACAGACGCTCATCCTTAGCCAAGCAGCGTAGGAGTGGGATGGTAAAAGGGTCGCAGTAAACATATTAAGATACAACAGGGGACTCATTAATTCATCCGCTTGGCTTTAGCTGTTTCCTCCAATCTTCCTAGGTGAAATATTGGAAATCTGTTTAGCCACAAGCTTTCCTCATTATTTATCATTTCTAAGGACAGTGTAATTGATCTGACTGAGAGAAAACCACAGGCAAACTGATAAGTATTACACACTTGTTTTATGAAAATAATTCTTACTTCGATTACTAAACCACACCAAAGTGTTTAATCACGTCCATAAATGTTAAACGGCAATGACACTTGGGGTATATATGATATCTGGCTGGTTGATGAGGACAGGGGAATGTATACTCTCCGAGAGGAAAGGTAGGAAATTGAAAAATAATCTCTACCACAGTTTTGTCTGGGAGCAAGATAAGGGACAGCAGTTGTGATAGAAAGGAATGCACTCACACTCTGAAGTTGAAATTAAACAGTACATATGGAGACTCCGCTTCTGCATTGCCCCAAGTGATACAAACTTTTTCACACAGTCCTTCTTGAAGGTCTGTGTGGACACTCTTTTATGCATATCTTCAAACTGAAAATATGCATTCACTTTACAAACAGACAAAAGGACAATGAGCACGTAAGGTCTATCCTTGAAACTCTAAATGATCATTTGTGTATCAATTGCCTACCCTTTTTTACCTTGGATTCATGAAGTAAAGTTCTTGATTGCCTCCGTGGCATATGAAGGGACTAAATAGTGTTAAAGAGAACAACAGTCTACTTGTCCTTGTTATTGTTTATGTGGAAGACTTAGCAAGGATTCAGTGTTTGTGAAACGGTAAACATACCACTGGATAAATGAGACTGAGAATTATTATCCACAAGTTTTGTGAGATTTTTTAGAAGGAAGATGTCAGTCGCGTTGCTCTTGTTGAACACTCATTCATGAAGAATATGCTTTTTGGATATTTTGTTCGAAAAACAACTTTTTCTTAAAGAAGTCAAGGCAACAATTGGTGTGAATAATAATGTTGGGGATAAAGAGTACATACAGTAGAGTGGTGCATTGATGATGTCTTTTTGTAGGCTGACCCGGAAGTTAGCATCGCAGAGACGGGTCTGCCTGCAGACCTCCACTCTCAGGACAGTTCCGGTGCAGACCTCCACTCTCAGGACAGGAAGTGCACGCTAAGAATTCACGCAGAGTGGGGGAAGTCCCCCACCCCAACGCAGCACACCCTCCCGGCCATCAGAGTCGAATCCGCAGTTCGGAGGAACCGACCGCCAGAGCACCGGCACTAGGCCGGGCCGGCGTGGAGGCCCTCCGACAGTGGGTCGCGTTTGCCATTCGATCAGTGAGAGGAGAGGAGAAAAATGCATCAAAAATTGTCAAAATTCGTTAATATATGGATGAGTGATGAGTCTCCATTGTGATTTGAAAACTTCCATCAAACGAGTCCTTCGGTGGGCGGGAAAAAAACGCGTCAGAATCGTCACTTCCTGTACTGACAGTGGAGGTGTCCTGAGACTGGAGGTCTGCACCGGAACTGTCCCGAGAGTGGAGGTCTGCAGGCAGGCTCCCATGGCATCGCAGAGGGTAACTTGACAAAAAGCAGCACGATTTTTTCATTGGATTTTTTCATTGGAGAAAATAAGATCGATGGCAAACAAAAGTTTACTTACACATTTTGTGTTTAATCATACAGCCCATGTAGTATGATAATGAATTACAGCAAACATGTGCAATATATCCATTATTACAGCTCCGTGGGCTGGCAGTAAGACGATATGGGTCCGTTCTTATTGTGCATCCATGGGTAAAGATAAACGCAACTCACATTGGTTTCTCAAACAGCATCTCTGAAAACGACGTGTTTTGTATTCACTGAATTTCACTCTCTGCCTTTAACGGCTCGTTGTAGCTTCAATAGTTCCAGCCCCCACCCTTCTTGTGAGCACAGTGTGCTCTGATTGGTCGGGACACGTAACATGAACGTGCCGGGCGGCGCGGTCCCGTGGGTTAGATGCGCGTTCATAATGCAGAGGGAAATAACTCTCAGAATAACGTTATTAGCACATTATTACAACTTGAGGAACGAATGTTTTTAATAAGGGCTATACAAGTGTTCATACTGGGTAGTTTATTTAGTTTAAAAAAAATTATCCAACGATTTACAGACCACTCTTTCCCCATGTAAGTCAATGGGAAAAAGTGTTTCTGGGCCTGGCAACCAAACGGAAGTGTAGTATCGCCGTTTGGCCAGCACGAATATTTTCATCTGAGTCCGGTGCACATCCTGGGGGCTTGAAAGTAACAGACAGAGAATCAGCACTTTTGAAACAGGGCTGAAACAGAGGGGATTATGGGATGCTGCAATGATCTGTTTGGTATTTCAGACAAACCCTTCAGAGACATGTTTTGTATGTATCTGAGACCTATAATATATTGATGAAAAACAGAACAGTATAATAGGGGACTTTTAAAGACTTGTTCTGCCCCACTCTATATATCTGAGGGTGGCTTCGTTAGAGAGAAGGCGATTAATTCTCTCCTTGTGTCCTGGCTTCACTGGCACTGCACCTGCATCAGCAGAGTTTCATCACCTCAGCGCTCAGCAGCGTTCCCACATTGTCCTGCTCAACATCAGCCGGCCTTTTACCACTGGCCTCTTTGTTGTGATGGCAGCCAGGCGCAGTGTTCTGTCTCGTGCAAACCCCCTCCACAGAGAGGGGGGGGGGTGTAGATTGTGTTGTGATAAGGTTGACTGCTTTCATTGACACAACAGAAGCACCGTCTTACTGTCATTGTGTTGCAAGCACTGACAAGCTGTTAGAAGTAACTTGACGAAGCAAGCGAGGTTACTAGCAGGGGTGGAAGAAGTATTCAGATCCTTTAAAAGTAGTATTACCATACTGTAGAAGCAGTGGCGTAACAAGGTTGTGATTGGCCCGGTGCAAATATTGTTTTGGAGCCCCCCGATCGCCCCAAACATAAGCGCACACTGTTGCGCTCACACACGCACGGACATCAGTGGCGGCGCCAGAGATTTTCTTTTGGGGGTGCTGTGGGGTAGCTTGACGTTTCACAGAGGGTACTCAAACATTTAGAGCAGGCATCCTCAAAGTCCGGACTCCGGTCCGGGTCCGGACCGAATCACAACTGTCTCTGGACTCTGAGCAAATTATACTTTTCATATGTATTATCTGTGTTATCTGCGAGACATCGCCACAACACAACGAGTCAAAATCCGCTATGTCCACTGCAAACAGCGCTCTGCATGTCCAACTGTTCCACTGTGTGTGTCTGTCAACGCATTGGTCCAATCACATTCAGCATCCCGTAAGTGTTTTTCCCCCCCACCAACAGTCTGCGAATCAGAGGCACAGTAGGGCGGGTCTTCGCGGAATGACGGTGGGAAAAATGCTAATGCTCTAATGTTCGAGTGCAAGTGAATGCAGCACAAGACGCACGTCTTGTAGCCCGTCCCCCGGCCCTGGCGCGAGCGTGGAAATATGATTGGCGGCGATTTCATTTGAACGGGACGGTGCAAAACGAGAAGCATTCAGACCCAAGCACTGAAGGAATGAGGTATTTGCGGCTGTACTCAGCATTGAATCAAAACGCACTTTGATCTTAATAAGTTTGTGAGGCGTTTTGCTGAACAAAATGGTAATCGCAGCATTCAGCTGTACTAGACATGTCAACTTGATGCTCTGCTCACGGATGAGCATACAAAACTGATGATGGATGATAGATGATGACCTTACGTGTGTAAATATATATTTTTCTTTGAGTGGGTCGGCCCCCAAAAAACAGTTTTAAGTCCTGAGAAAGTCAAATAAGACGGTGTGTAAAACTACACTGCCCAGCCAAAAAAAAGTAACCACTTTGATTTAACTAGGCCAGTAGGTAAGGGCTTTCCACTGGATCATAACTGCAGTATAAAAGAATGCATGACTGAAGTGATGGAGACGATGATGAAGGCAAACAAAAAGGAAATAACAGGTCAAATCAAGCAAATCCCCCTCTCAGATTCCACAGCAACCAGAAGAACAGAAATACTGGCTGGTGATTTGATTAATCAGCTTTGTGATGGAATAAAAAATACACAGTGCATTTCCTTAGCTGTGGGTGGGTCCACTGACACCGCTGACAATGCTCAGTTGCTGGTGTTTGTGAGTTTTTATGATGAGGGAAAGGGGGAGTTTGTTGAAGATGTGTTGGGCCTGACGAACCTCAGTGGACACACAAGGGGGCAAGACATTTATAAAGCAATAATGGGAATGCTGAATGAAAGAGGGTGCAGCTGCCTTTATTCATAGCTGTGCAGCTCTTACACTACGACTCGGAGGGGTCAAGCACAGACACATAACAATGAAAACTGCTGCATACAGATTATTTTTGTTTTTGCAACCTCGTGTTAAGAATCTTGTTGCAATTGTTTAAAGGTTAAAATGACCGTAATAAACGGAACTTTGTCTTATTGAAAACATTTTTTTGGACCTTTTAAGATTTGTATTTGAGTACCCCTGATTTAGGGTTTCCCTTAATCTACCGGGCGCTACAATGGAATGTTCTAATGCAACACTCCCCACACGCACCTACAGAGTATACACTTGTTACAATGAAGGCTCGATAATCAGCTCACGGCATATAGGTGTAAGCAGGGGTAAAGTGCTATGTTTATAAGTGGAGGGTGGACCTAATATCCTCTAGGGGGGGGGGTCCGGGGGCATGCTCCCCCGCGAACATTTTATTTATTTTTAAATATTGAAGTTAAATGCATTAATCTGGTGCACTTTTCAAAATGAAGAGATCTATGGATACATCTCTCAACACCCATAGGAAACAGAACTGTAAACAGATTTTATTTTTCTTTATGGATATTTTACTAATCACTCCCCTTTTAAAGTGTATTCTTGTTTTACTGTCATATAGTATTTCATAACTGTTTTTCATTTATTATCTTGTTGGTTTATACCTATAATGATCATATGAAGGTGTGCCTCGGAAATAATTTCCAAAAAACAGCAAACGTTTGAGACCCACTGAGATAACTTAGACTAAAGTTAACTACTGTTGTTTTTATGCAAAAATATTAATTTGTAAAGTAACGTGTCAGATTAATAATGTAAAAATATATTTCCCTGTACATTTTAGTGGAGTAGAAGTATAAAGTAAATTGCAAATACCTCAAATTACAATACTTGAATATGATACATTCTACCACTGGTTAATTGGTTGATTATATTAGATTAGATTTTAATAAATAAAAAAATACTATTTTCATCCCAAAATGGGAAATTGTTGTGTTGCAGCAGCATGAAAAAAGCATTGCATAATAATTAACAATGTAAATGAATATATAAATTAAATAAATACATACTAGCAAAGGAACAATATATATATGTAAAATTGTAACTAATGAGCACTCAACATAAAAATATACACAAAAGAATAAGCTAACCTATCGCTAAAGGAACAGGATAAACACGGGAATACAAACAGCACATATTATAACGTATGCAATGTAGTTTTACATGTAAATGAATTGAAGAAGAGTTTAACCAAAAATGTACACATTGTTCTGTGTCATGCAAGGGAAGGGAATAACACCGTGGAGTCTTGTTATAAATAAAATAAGAACTATGAAGCTGGGAGTTTCCTGTTAGAGGTTGCATGAACAATGCTTCCTGCTATGTTGTAGTCCAAAGAGAAGGCCTACATGTTCTTGTAGATCCATATTAATGCTTCAAAAGTACACACGGCTCAGTTGTCACAGCACGATGAACCTGGCACAGTTAGGGGTCGCTATCAGCGGGCTGATGCTCGCTTCACATCCTTACCATGAAGCACCTCTGGGACCTGTCTCCAGGTGTGATGCTGCACACCTGCCCACCTCTCTACACCCTGCTTAAGAAGTCTGGTTATTGCCGCGTGTTGCTCACTCCGGTGACCCGTGACTCTGAGTCGCTATGTCATGCTGTCAGTGTCAGGGCAGAGGGCATGGATGTCTGATAGATGATGGAGATGATAGATGGAAGGAGAGTTGAGGTTATAGGGAGGCCAACATGTCAATAAGACAATACTGAACACTGGCTGGAAGTGGAAGGGAACGCTCTGTACCAGAAAGTGAGGAGGCTGTAAATAATACTTCTTTCTACAGAGTACAGTCAAAAGCAAACTAAGCCTGTACAGTATCTGAAATCTGCTGATGGTCACGTGTTGCAAACCATTTTGTAAAAACTAAAAGCTTCAGTAATCACATCCTGTTTCCAGCAATATCCTGAAAGCTGAATGATGGATTGTCACTATGAACAGACACAACATGGGAGAGAAATGGAGAAGCACAGAGGATTAAGAACATACAATCAAATCAAATACATTTGTTATAGCCCAATGTCAAAACACATTTGAGGGCTTGACAGATCAACAGACATGAATGACAATATAAAACAAATATAATAAAATAAGAAGAATATAATACAATTACAACATAGACATATAAAATACAAATAAGATAAGAGTAAATTAAATGAATCAAATGCAATAAAAAACAATGAAATGTAGGATCCAGGAAGCTGTTTTAGGGAAGCCTGAAACCAGCCCAATTACTATAGGCTTTATTAAAAAGGTCTTTAGACTACTCTCACATATGGGGACGCTGTCTGCCTCCCTGTCAAAAACAGGAAGCTGGTTCAAAAGAATAAGAGCTCAGTAGCTGAAGCTGTGGGTGTTTCTCAATGTCGAGGAAGGCTGCTCCAGAGCCACTATTTCAAGGATGCTACGCCATCGAGTCCCGCCGAAGGACTGTTCCAATGTCCAGGATGCTTGGTATTCTACCGAGGCCGGCGTCCTTCGTTGCGGGAAATTTCGAGGCTGCACATGTGTATCCTCCGCGGTCTTAAAGGTCCCATGTCATGCTTTTCTGGTTATTACCCGTCCCCTTGTTTACTTCTTGGGTATAGTGACGTATTTCGGGTATAGTGGTGTAACGTAACGTCCGCGGAGTCGTTACGTTTGGACCAATCCACGGACTTCCTCACACACACACACTCAGCGGGATGTTGCGAGGCTCGCTGCTGCGAGGAGCGGGACAGTGTGAGCTGGCTCACTGGTGTGGGGTCGGCGAGACAGCGAGGCACCGCGGAACTCAGCCTGGACACACACACAAACTCCCAGCCAGGTTGCGGGTGTGTGTGTGTTTCGGGCTGGGTTTTGCTGTGTCTCGCAGACGGCCACTGGGCTCACAGGGAGGGGGGGGGGGGCAGGAGCTCCAACAAGCCGTCCATTTAGGACAGAGAGTGAATATACATACTTTACAGAGATGCTGTATGAGAAACCAATGTGAGTTTGGAAAATTGCACAATATAAATCTATTTTAGTAGACCTCAACAATGGAATTATGATCAGTAGAAATGGCCATGACACGGGACCTTTAAAATCGCCTCAATGCTTTGCACACGGACCAATTTCCAAATCTTTGGCGAAAATCGCGCTCCATTTAAGGCGGGGCCTCGCATAAGACGCACACCTGCTAGCCTGTTCCACCACACTTCGTTTTCAGAGGCTAGGATGGATTCTTGCCTCGCTTCTGAAGGACCTGACTCGGAGGGACATGTCCTACCAAGGAAGCGTCCTCGACATTAAGAAACATTTTGGAACAGTGAGTTATTCTTCTGGTCGAGATGTGGCCAAAAGGGAAAAGATTCAATACAAAACGACTCCTTTAGGCCACTTTACAAAGTAATGGAGTGAGAAAGAGTGAGATTAAACTTGATCTGTATCATCAGTGTCTGATCTATAGTACCATCATGATGAAAATATTGATGCGTATCAAAGGATGCATGTCAAATGCCCTTTTTCAGATGCTCTCCACTGACCTGGAGATAAGCAGATATTATAGTTTTACATATTGCTCTTCTTTTATAACATATAGATCACACCAGTGTGTCAAACTCACAGCATCATGATTATTTCAGACATGTACCCCAGAAGAGATGTTCTTGTTACAGCAATATATTGTGAAAGGAAATACACAAACAATTATTAAACCTGCAAATAATTATTATTAAAAAAATAATTATTAAATTATTCATGTGTCTTCAAATATTTATAAAAACACCAACACATTATTAAGGATACACTTCCTTCTTCTTCACTTGACATTGAGGGACACTTACGGTTAATGTTTTGTCATCAGTGGAGAGCTGAGATTTACAAGGCTTACATTTAGCCTTGCAAAAATAAATACACATGCATGGTACTGATTGTGACTTGAACAAAAAATGATCGACTGGTGATCACTTCTCAACCCCAAACCCCTGTAGTTGCTGAGCTAATTGAGTGCAACGAGAAATAATAATGTTTATTCTCCCTATTCTAATCAAATTTGACTCAACCAATGGGAATCTAACAGCATCACACAAATTGGCACATTTGTCTTGTTTACTGTCCCACACCTGCCAATGACAGACACCTCCTGTTCCTAGCTCAGGAAAGGCATCACATTTGGAGCCTGAGTTGGTCCTAATAGTTCCTGTTATGCTTGCAGATAAAGAGTAGTGCTTCAACTTATTTCTCTGGTAAATGTATTGTTGACGGGAGAAGAGCACAAGGCGATATCTTTTAAAAGCTTGTTTTGTCTGACCAACAGTCAAAATGTCAAATGCATTCAGTTTGCTATGATGGAAAATAACAAAGCAGTACATTTAAGAAAACTGAATTACTTTTTTTTTCTTGCTTGCCGAGCCCCACAAGAGAGCTCTGGCGATGTTTAAAGAGCTATAACCATTGTTTTCTCCATTTCACGGCAGAGATGCAGTGCAAGTCAATAGCTCTCTGCTCGAATCAATAAGACATCATGTATGAAGGATGCGAGGGAGAAACGCTCCTACACAATGCACCAGGACCCTCAGCTAAGCCCACATGAATTCCATATAACGTGAGGCATACAAATATATAATTAACTGTAATTTTTAATATGCTCCGTGTGAAATGTATTCTGTTCTCTTGACCCAGCGCTGAGCTAATTAACTTATTAGGAGCAGAGGGCAGCGTAGAATCCTGCATTCAGAAGGTCCCTCCAGGAATTAAGTTTAACATCCCTGAGTTAGACCTTCTAACTCTCAGCTCTAAGCCTCTCACCTCTCAGCTCAGCGTGCCCACCATCCAATTAAATCCAGAAAGCTGTTTCTACAGCCGGGGAAAAAAAGGACGTGTGCAACAGCCGTGCTTAGCATGCTAGACATGTTACAGATTGTTCTCCTAACAATTACTATTACTTAGTCTAACACTAAGATCTTTCTTGTTTGCAAGCTTACCGTTTTTTTTGTTCGTTGGGTATATGTGTGTTTTGTGAGTTATTTTCGTGTGTTTATATGACTTTGTTTATATGCTTCATTATTCTGTATGAATTTCGTAATGAGTTTACCCTAACCAAAGCCCCATATTGTCTCTCTGTGGATCAGTAATGAGTTGTTGTTCCTAGCACAATTATCCTTTGTTATAGTCAGCGTTTTTCAAACTTGTTTGCATTAAATAAGAGTTAATAATCCAGGGAACACGTTTGTAGTTAGTTTGTTTGCATTTTAAGTCATTCCCTGCACGGCGGCAATTAAAAAGCAGGTAGTTGTAAGTATTTTGTAGGTTCACCAAACAAACCCAACTCGTTTGCTTATTTCAACGCGCAAATTAAGACTGAAGATGATAAAGCTTTGAATTTCACCAGAGGCATCCCAACTTAAAGGCAGACCCTCATAAAAAGCTGAAATAATCAAAGTGTGTTTGGAATGATTTAAAATTCCTTTGGACACCGCTCTCCCACCGCTCCCATTTATATCACACACAAATATTTAGTTCCTCTCATCATCCGCATGCGTATTCTCTCTCATGTGCATGCCGGTCGATTTTGCACCAATAATTTCCTGCTCAGAGGTAAAACTCACTTGATCACGGAGAACAGAAGACTTCATCAAACCCCGCCAGTCTTCCTCTGATGACGTCTATCTGACTTGCTCAGTAAGGCTTAAGGGGAGGATGAGTTTGTAGATCTTGTGCACCCTCTTCCTGCCCTGTGGAAGCCCCACAGCGACACAGAGTATAGAGCTAATCACTGATGAACCCTTTGACACAGAAATGCTTGACATGCTCCTCGGGGTCCGGACTAAAGACTTCCCTAACAAGCTCTCGCACGCTCACCCAGGGCCGTATTAAATCCAAACGTTGGCACCTTTCCTAATTACTGAGCACATACCCGGAGCCAAGTGGCGCTTCCTAACCTGGGATGAACCACCCTCTGCAGTGCAGCGTCCCCTGAGTATGTGATGATATATGAAATGCAGAATTCAAATTAGGCTGACAGAGAGCAATTACCGCGGAAAAAAAGATCCCTTACTCTTTGGGGAGAAACACATCAAAATCCAGATACAGTGTATGTGAACTTTTCATCCACTTCCTCTCATTCCTACGTGCTTCGTCCACCGCCCTCACTCCTCAATCCCTTTTTCTGTTTTCTCACTGGAACACTGGTCTTATATAATTTTCTCCATCTCTCTCCCGATAGGTGTCTCTTATCTCACATTTTACCTTCCAGCTTATTTTTCACTTCTTTCTCTTCAATCTCCCCTGTGTGTGTGTTATATGTGTGGAAATAATAGATGGTTGTTTCCACTGCATTGCCATCAGTGGGCTATAATTTATGATAGCCATAGAATAGAGAGCCCTATTAAAAGCCTATTTACAGGATCTCCGAATGCATCGACGATGCTTTTACTGTTGTTGACATCGACTTAACAGTTATGAGATTGCATTTTCAGGGGCTACGCGAGGCAGTTGTGAATAAACAACATAGGAAACTATTGTTTGTGAATTCCTGTTTTGTATTCCCCAAATTGATGTCACATTGTGCTTCTTGTACTCGGTAATCATTCATATTCTGCGGCCAACAGGTTCCAGGATATAATAGGAAAAATATTATTTATGACTTGCACTTAATCACCTTGATGTGCTTTGTTCATTACTGTACATCCATTTATCAATCAATGCGGCCTCTCTATCTGTTCTTTCATTCAGTCAATGCCTCTCGTGCTCATTAATGTATAGTATAGCCGGCAAGGTGAGGTGAGGTGATAGATATATGTAAAGTATTGTGATGCTGTGAGCTGTTGATTACACTGCCAATTGGCCGGGTTCATTATTCTGTGCAAGAGTCACACATCTCCGCTGAATTAGGCTGGATTAATTGAAAGCTCTCATTCTGTGTAAGTGGCTGTCCAATCTGTGAGTCCGTGTCCTCTCATGTCATCTCTCTATCGCTCATCATCAGCTGCTGCAATCAATCGCCCTCCTCTTCCCTCTTAAAGCTTTTTCCATTTTTATCCGTCTCGTATCATTAGCTTATCAACCCCTTCCTTCTCGCATTATGGCGGAATATGTTTGCTGAAAACCTTTATTGTAAAGCACTTGGAAAATCAATTATTACTCTGTAACACAATACGGCACATTTCCCCTCCCATCTCCACTCCTTCGCTTCCTTCCTCGTCTTCTCCATCAGAGCCATCATGTGGGCTTTGTGTCTTATGTTCGCCCCAGGATATCTTTTTGGGATGAGCACCAAATTCAATCTCAAGCGCCCCAATTCAGCGGTAGTAAAAAAACCCGTCCGTCGCTTTGGCCTCAAAAGCTGCTTCAGCCTACGCTTGGTCAGATAAATCTTAGTAGCTCATCCTTCTCCTATTTTCTTTTCATCCTGGACCCCCCGGTGGCCCACATTCGAGCCTGCAGATGGCCAGGGGAGATTTAGGCGGTGCAATCCATCAACGTTATGTAGCCTGAACTACTGGACGGCCGCTCCGCTAACCTCTGCTCCAGCTGGACCGTCCGGCCCTCCTTCAGGCCGGCTTCAGCCAAGCTTGGCCCACTTTAGTAAAACTTTGGCCCCGCTCTGGCCTCTTCACGCCCGGTGCCAAAATCAGCTCTCCTTTCAATTCTTATTGAACCGAGCTGCTCTCTCTTGACAAGGTCGACTAATTGTCTCACATCTTGCCTTTAAGGTTTGTCACTGTCAAGTAAGAACATGATCTGAGCACAATTCTGTCGGCCCTTTTTCTTCAATCACGTACACTAGCAAGACTCGGTTTTGCCAGACATCTGCTGTGGATCATTTATCCGCTCCCCTCAGAGAGTGCCAGGGTAAACAAGTTTCAATTGACGATACAATGATGTGTTATTCTAATAAGAAAGTGAATGTTCTTATTATTTATTATACGAAAACAAGCGGAGGTTCTCACACTGGCCTGAGACAAACATGAAATGAAATACAGGACTACTTTGAACACATCAAGCTGCCGGTATCTGCTACATTTAACTGTGTTACATCTGAATTAAATTAATGGTCAACCGAAAGCTTAAATGTGCTCTGTGATGAAGTCCCAATGCTTCTGGTTTTCTTCAGTGGCGGAGAGTTTTGTTTTATCAGATGTTCTCTGAAATGGCAGTAAATCATAAATTATAGGGGAAGGCTTAATATTGTATCCCCCCGTTGTGATGTAACCAGTTTTCTTTATCCCCATTCCTAGGATTGATAACGTGGTATGCACCACTTGCAAACAACACAGCATCTCGAGCACACCTCTCTAAAATAAATGGTCTTCTTCCCGCTGCAGGCTGATAGACACGGAGTTAGATTGGTTCTGTTGAATAAGAGATGAATCTCTTTGGGTGTCACTGTGCAGCTACGACCTCTGAAATATCATTATCTACAGGGGGAGGGAGGTTAACCTCTCCAATATAGCCTGAATACAAGAGAGGGCTTCCACAAGTGAACATGATCCTGCTTATTACCGGTATATCTCGTGAAAAAAGGGTTTTATTCTACTGTCACTGTGATATGCAGTATGTGAGAACGCCCAGACACACCTAATGACATCATTTGTTTTCCACAAATATGATGTGCAGCCGGAGGGGTAATTGCAATGTTTCAGTTTGTGATTACAATGGGAAGAAATAAAAGGGAATGTAATCTTGTTCTTCCGTCCAATAAGTGGATGTTAGCAAAGCATGTGAAATAGCAAGTGGTCAAAGTGGGAGAAAGTCCTTGAGTTGTGCACGTCTTGGGCGGATGTATTTAATGTTTCCTCCCAATGACCAATTAGCATTTTCCTCTATATTTTCCCAGGGACTTGTTTGCTTTCCAATCAACTTAAAAACATATATAGCGTTCTTCTTAAACTTAGACCCACATACTTAAGTCAAATGACGAAAGAATATTCAGCTAACCTGCTCAGACAACTTGATAATGGACAGATATAATCACATCATAGTTTTACCTGGAAATGAATCATTTATTAACGTGCAATTTCGAGTCATCGCTTAATTGATTCATATTTCACTCAAGGTCTGAAACAGACGGAATCAATAATTCAGCTAGAGTGGATGTCGGCTACCTGCAGGCATTCCTCCAGTGGCTTACTGATGGATGATATCGAAGAGTCTCCTTCAGCATTCAAGTCAAACATTTGCTATGAACTCCCTGACGTGAAGACATCCAAGAATGATTGTTTTATTCGTTGACTTCGCAACCGGGTTGACTGTAAACTAGGTCAGATTGATGGTGTTGAGTGTCAGAGGATCAATGGAAAGATTTGCTTTCCTTAGATTGTGATATTGGTTAACCCTTAAAGGCAAGCACTTGGCAATAAAAAGAAAGCCTTAATTGCTATTGTCTAATTTATCTAAAATGACTAAATGTCCAACTAACAATCTGAATCTCTCAAGATACATGGCCCATTTAGGGTTTTCTTTTTTATTTGACCCTTATTTGACCCATATTACATTCATGGTAAACCCACTTTACCCCCAGTTTACACCTATATTACACCCATGTTACCATGTTACACCAGTATCACAACCATTCTACGACAATATTTTACTGTTATTCCACCTTTTGATCTGATATCTGTAGAGCATAGGCATCAAAACAGTATATCTGTAAGTGATTGTCCCTGTTGTATAACCGTATCTGAACAATGTATCCTCCACGATGCAGAAACCATTTAAAGGTCCCCTATTATACTGTTTTTCATCAATATATTATAGGTCTCAGATATATACAAAACATGGTTCTGAAGTGTTTGGCTCGAAATACACAACACATCCTTGTAGCATCCCATAATCCCCTCTGTTTCAGCCCTGTTTCCAAAGTGCTGATTCTCTGTCTGCTACTTTAGATGAAAATAAGGTATAATAAGGTATGTATATCAGTATGTAGTGTCTCTACTTTAAAGAGTCCTCTCCTGCTGATGTTCAGGTGTATATCAGTATGTAGTGTCTCTACTTTAAAGAGTCCTCTCCTGCTGATCTTCAGGTGTATATTAGTATGTACTGTAGTGACTCTACTTTAAAGAGTCCTCTCCTGCTGATGTTCAGGTGTATATCAGTATGTAGTGTCTCTACTTTAAAGAGTCCTCTCATGCTGATGTTCAGGTGTATATCAGTATGTAGTGACTCTACTTTAAAGAGTCCTCTCCTGCTGATGTTCAGGTGTATATCAGTATGTACTGTAGTGACTCTACTTTAAACAGTCCTCTCCTGCTGATGTTCTGGTGTATATCAGTATGTAGTGTCTCTACTTTAAAGAGTCCTCTCCTGCTGATGTTCAGGTGTATATCAGTATGTAGTGTCTCTACTTTAAAGAGTCCTCTCCTGCTGATGTTCAGGTGTATATCAGTATGTAGTGTCTCTACTTTAAATAGTCCTCTCCTGCTGATGTTCAGGTGTATATTAGTATGTAGTGTCTCTACTTTAAAGAGTCCTCTCCTGCTGATGTTCAGGTGTATATCAGTATGTAGTGTCTCTACTTTAAAGAGTCCTCTCCTGCTGATCTTCAGGTGTATATTAGTATGTACTGTAGTGACTCTACTTTAAAGAGTCCTCTCCTGCTGATGTTCAGGTGTATATCAGTATGTAGTGTCTCTACTTTAAAGAGTCCTCTCATGCTGATGTTCAGGTGTATATCAGTATGTAGTGACTCTACTTTAAAGAGTCCTCTCCTGCTGATGTTCAGGTGTATATCAGTATGTAGTGTCTCTACTTTAAAGAGTCCTCTCCTGCTGATGTTCAGGTGTATATCAGTATGTAGTGTCTCTACTTTAAAGAGTCCTCTCCTGCTGATGTTCAGGTGTATATTAGTATGTAGTGTCTCTACTTTAAAGAGTCCTCTCCTGCTGATGTTCAGGTGTATATCAGTATGTAGTGTCTCTACTTTAAAGAGTCCTCTCCTGCTGATGTTCTGGTGTATATCAGTATGTAGTGTCTCTACTTTAAAGAGTCCTCTCCTGCTGATGTTCAGGTGTATATCAGTATGTAGTGTCTCTACTTTAAAGAGTCCTCTCCTGCTGATGTTCAGGTGTATATCAGTATGTAGTGTCTCTACTTTAAAGAGTCCTCTCCTGCTGATGTTCAGGTGTATATCAGTATGTAGTGTCTCTACTTTAAAGAGTCCTCTCCTGCTGATGTTCAGGTGTATATCAGTATGCAATAAAATTGTTATGACATCATAAAGTGGCCAAAATCTGATCAGCTCATTTTCAGACAGGTTTGTATATAAATGGATCAGGACAAAAAGAGAGAGAATCTTTGTTCCTGAAACTTTCAGAATCTCTGAAATGAATACATGACTAAGTGGATTTTGCATAATAGGTGGCCTTTAAAGGGTACATAGTATGAAATCACAATAAAAAGGTAAATCTTAAACTATTTGGAAAAGACATGTCTGACATCTGTTGATTTCTCTCTCTTCTTTGATTCCACCATCAGGCATGCTCACAGTGGCCCCAAAAGGTTTCCAATGTGTCGATGCCGAGAAAAACTGCAACCCCTGTCTGGACGCGGCCAAAGCGTGCAACCTGAACAACAGCTGCAAGAGGCAACGCTCCGCCTACATCGCCACCTGCAGCAAGGAGGACACCAACAAGGGGGAAGTCTGCAGCCAGAAGCGCTGCCACAAAGCGCTGAGGCAGTTCCTGGACCGTGTGCCCCCAGAGTTTAGCCACCGGCTGCTTTTCTGCCCCTGCCAGAGCGAGGGCTGCGCAGAGCGTCGCAGGCAGACTATCGTTCCTGAGTGCTCGTACAAAGATAAAGAGAAACCCAACTGTCTGGAGCATCGCAGGGTCTGCCGCCAGGACTCTCTTTGCAGGTGATATAAAGGGAAATGTTGTGGGTCGTACTGCATGTGTGTTTATTATGAGGGGTGGAAGGGCAGACATTAATTTGATTTGCATGCATGTTTAAGTTGGTTTGATTTGCAGAGTTTTATGCTGTGAATATAGGCAAGGCAAGTTTATTTATATAGCACCTTTCAGCACACGGCAATTCAAAGTGTTTTACAAATGAAAATAAATGTAAAATGGCATTTAAAAACAAAGATAATCAAATAAACACAACAGGTATAGAATACATGAATACACGCCGTACTGCAGTCAGTGTAAATATGAACAGCTCACTCAAATGTAGCGGCAAAAAGATACGTTTTTAGTCTGGATTTAAAAATATTAAGAGTTGCAGCGGACCTATAAGACCTATAAGAAGTACTGACAAACATTCATTGAAAAAAAACTGAATCTGTGTGTTAGACGTGATTGAGACATTTTCCTCCTTTCCATGGCTTCCCAAAGTTGCATATTTCTTTGCTGTAACTTTGCCAGTGAAGTAATTACACTTTCCAGGACACTGTGGCTATTAGATGAAGATGTGAGGCTAAGTTGAATAGACAATGCTCAATTAAGCTGAACACAACATTAGTGGATCACGCTGGCTGCATGGGGCCTCTATTGGATTCAAGCGGCCGGATTCATTTCACAGCTACCCATGCGTGACATGTTACCTTGTGTTAGTGCTCCGGAGAGCAGGTGAAACACAGCGGTCGTACTATCAGCTGTCAGGATCTTTATACCCTGCGGTACCATGTGCTGCGTCTGGCTGTCAACAGGCTACACATCCAGCCTGTTGGAGGAGATACTCTGCGTTCATTAGTCTAATAGCATAACAAAATGTGGGACATTTAAATAATTCCAAGCATTTAAAAGCTCATTTATAAGCCTAATGGAGTTCGACCAAGTATTAGACCCCTGAAAGCTCACCACTAAAAATAATACTTGTGATGTATGAATTATAAAGAGGGGAAACATTAGGTTACTTTTTGATGTCCCAGTTGGACGGATGATTAGGCAGCTAATGCAATAAATACAGAGACAGGCTGACACAGGTCTTGTGACAAGTTTAGAATGCATTTAGTAAGGCTTTTGTGGCACAACAACCAATACATAAGAGAGGATTACTTGAAACGGATTTTTTAATAATTATTTTGCATTAAAGTGAATAGTATGTTCCCAAATAATATCAGGCATAAGCAAGCCTGAAAACATTGTATACCACTTTTGAATTATTTGTTGTTTAGCTCTCTTTTGGATAACACGCCAGGATCATTTGCTTAAAGGGTCCCTATTATGCTCATTTTCAGGTTCATATTTGTATTGTGTGTCTCTACTGCGACATGTCTCCATGCTTTAATGTTCAAAAAGCTCTTTATCTTTCTCATACTGCCTGTGCTGCAGCACCTCTTTTCACCCTCTGTCTGGAACCAGAGCCCAGTCCGCTCTGATTGGTTAGCTGGCCGGCTCTGTTGTGATTGGTCAACTCTTACGGCCCGTCCACACGGCGGCGTGCGTTGAAGCTTCAACGCTTCTGCCCATTCACTTTGAATGGGGTGACGTCACGCTTTGCCGAACTGCATTGTGGGAGCGTTGCTTTGCTTTGCTCGCGTTGCTCGCTTCAAAAGTTGAGCAATGTTCAACTTTTGAAGCTTCGGCGGAATCGTCAGCCAATCATATGCCAGTACAAGCTCTAGCCAATCAAACCACGTGCTTGTGAGTCCGGGGCGGGAGATTCATGTGATTGGTTGTTGGTCGAGTTTCAGACACGCCCACCGGCAAGCTTCAACGCACGCCGCCGCGTGGACGCTGCGTTAGAGATGTCCCGTACAACGTGTTGGAGCGCTAGCCAATAGAAGCACAAGGGTTACATAGTGATGTCACCATGTTACGGAAGTAAGCAAAGGAGTCAAATGGAGGCGTTTCAGGCAGAGGGGGGAGTGTGTGGGAGAGAGACTCCCTATGGAAGGCCTTAGCAGACCATGTACCTGCACAAAAACCTCTGTAACACACTACAGGAAAGGGAAATCCAAAATAGCTCCCCTGTAAGAATGAATAATAGTCACATAAAATGCAAAGTACTCTTGCTAGCCAAGCGCAAAAAAATCCTCGTGAAAAGTATATCTATGGTGCTTCACATTTATCCTGTTTCTATAGAGGTAAGCAGCCTTCAAGCTGAGCGTTAACGGCAAAAACTCAATTCCTCTCCACTCTCCACCAACACTAAATCCAACCAGCGCGCTGCTAAAGCAGGGAAACTCTATCGCCTCCTCTACGATTTATGATTGTCTTGATAATTACCTGCTTGCCTGCATTGTGTAATCTGTTTTCAGGCTGAGTTGCTTTCATGACCTTTAGGCCCTCTGGTGTCTGCTGTGCACCTGCTTATTGAGAAAGATGAAATAGAACGTTAAAGCTCATTATCTGTGGCTGCATAATGCCCCGCTGAGGTCAACAGCTCGATGAGCCGCACACACACTCAGTGCAGCGCGGACACATGCTGCTTTGTGCACCAACAACAGCCATTCAGAAGTCACACACATAAAACCACACACTCGTACACAACCACTTTTACCTTGAACGTGATTCAAATAATGTACTGTTTAGGTGGTGCATTCTCCTGCAGTGAATAAGCGATGCCGTGCAGGCGACTGTCACCACGATTCAATTAAAGTGAGATGTCATTGGTCGGTGCCGGGCTGACAGTGTGCTTTGATTGGTGATGTTTATCCTGCCTTGAGGTGTCCACAATGACCACTACCCTGTGAGATATTCCTTAAGTGTCCTCTGTCTGTCTCAATGTCCTCTATCTGTTACATGATGTCACCACAGGATATTTTTCTATGCAGGGTACACTGTCTTCATATTGATTTAATCTGATGTATCGAGATGTTGCACTAACCAACACGTTATGTTCTTAATTTGCTCTGCACCAAGCTTGTGTTCACAAGCAAATTGAATTTAAAACCTATTTGTCATGCTAATTTAACAGATTAGAGTTTGTTTTCATGCCACCTTGGTGATAAACACCATTGAAAACCCCTAGAAGGAGCCCGGGCAAAACTTTTTAACACAGAAGTCACAGCACTCTGAAGAACTGCAGCATAGGAAACTTTTACTGGCTTATTTTTCCCCTCTCAGAGATGAGTTGATAAAAGCAGAGGAAGATCTTTCCACCACAGGCCTGTCTCTCCTGGGGACGCCTGTCTGCCTCCAAACAGGCGATACACAGCTAACTCAAGCCTATTTCATTTGAACTCAAGGGACTGATCGAGCGAGAGCGAGGGGGAGGGATTGGGAGGAGGAAGAGAGGAAAGGAGGAGATAATGAGAGGGAGAGAGGGAGGGTCGTAGAATCGATCCGGGCCGTAACTTCACTCCAGCGGGATGGACGTCTGTGATTCGGTCGCACAGCTGATCTCTGCAGCAGAATCTAAACGACAAACTCAGCTCCCTGCAACGTGCTGTGATGAAGAAAGGGTCATGATTGAAAGTCAAAACGGATTTAAAAATGTATACTTACTTGCTTTATTATGTATTTTAGACTTTGAAAGGCAGGCAGTTCCCTGCTTTACACCAGGAAATTCTTTTTTGAATTGTTAGTGGATGCCAGATTGGCTTTGATTTCACCTTTGAAGACTGTTCAGATTGTTCCAGGTGGAGCACAGAGCTCAATCAAACAAAAATAAATATTTGAAAGGATTTCAAATACAAAATGTTGGCACGGGCTTAGGTGGCATATTGCACTGGAAGATTTCATTCTCTCTTTGGTCTTTGGGGAGGCAGTTGTTGACATACTCTGGAGATCTAGGTACTGCAGATGGACTGAGAACAACCAATACATGGTACAGCTCCTATTTCTTACACCTGGTTGTACTTCTGCTTCAGTTATTTCCTTCCATAATCATGCTCACACACAGAAAGGCAAGACATACAACAAACAATAGACCATATATTTGTTACTGTCCTGCATTTATATCCACTTCCTCTTCTCTCAGTGTTCTCACCACCCTTCAAATGCATCCAATATCTATTCATTAGGGACTGCTGAGTCCACAGAGTGACAATAGGGCTATATTTGGATGTGCTGTTCGGAGCATGTGAGTGTGCATGTATGCAAGCAGATACATTCCCTGTTCTATTCCATGTGAGTTCACGCAACGTAAGCCTATTGAAGTGTAGCCCAAAGAGCATTGACTTGTATGTGTACTGCATTGATTGTCCGAAGATCAACGCAACACTTCTATCTTTGATTAATATCACTGCGTCTCCGGGCTCACGGGGTGCTCTTTGATTGAGTTATTTTGCCACTGGTTATCAAAGTGGGGAGCTGAGAGACAATCGATCACTGTACAGGTAACCTGACCCAGTTTGGGAGATGTATCAGGCTGCCTCTGCACACAGAAAACTCACAGGGTAGCACACACACACACACACACACACACACACACACACACACACACACACACACACACACACACACACACACACACACACACACACACACACACACACACACACACACACACACACACACACACACACACACACACACACACACACACACACACACAGTCTTCTCTTCCGTATCTGACTACTCAAGCCTCCACTGAGGGGAACAGTGTAAGGAGACTGACTGGCCATGATGGCATTACTCTGTGGCTTCGGAGACCAAGTTGAAAGATTGTTGTTGCGTTGTTCATCGTCCGTTTCTCTCACTTTCCCTCACACACAGACAGTATATACTTTGGTGCGCTTGTACTTGTGAGGACCCTCTGAGTATTCCCAGGACACTCACCGTTCGCTAACCTCGTCTTCACGCATGCAGTCCGTTCGCTATGATGTACTGTAATGAGCAGCCAATGCGTGGAAACCCATTGCCCAGGAAAGGAATGAAGATATAAAAGCACATTCTAAGCTCAACCCAAATACGCCCGGAGCTACAGACTCATATGTGAACAATGGGCGAGCAAAGCATCTACCATCTCAGCTCCGGAGCTAAATCCTTACCCTAAACATGGATTGATTATTGTCTCTTTTTGTTATGGCGTGCAGCAGAGCTCATACACATTATCCAGCTTGTGAAACGGAAGAAGTGAGCATCCTGACAGCAGCCTTATTCCTACGTGTTAAAGCAGAATGCATTCAGGCACGATATTGTGCAGACAGCTACGTTTTAATACAAATGTATGACTTCCAGATTCTGGTTATAGTTTTGAAATTGTGGTTAAAGTGCTTGGTAAGTTTAAAGGGGCTGTATTATACTTCTGGGGGTTTTCCTTTCCTGTAGTGTGCATGTAAACGGTCTGCATAGGCTAAAATCCCTGTGTACTACAATAAATGTGATAGTTACGTTAATTCGGTAATTAAGTTACCCTCCGTATATAAATTGAAAGAAATCAACGTGTCTCCTGTGCTAGTTTCTCAACCATCCTCACAACCTCTTCCTTACACAGACTAGTTACTATGATTAGAAAAGGTTTTGTGATATGAAAACAAACTGAGTTTTGGAAAAAATCGTTTTCTATCCAAGCATAATGAGCAATGCGGTTTGTATTTGAGATGGCAGAAAAGAATGGGGCAGAAACACAGAGTCATTTGATCCTTTTTTATATAAGAATATGGACTAAATCTAATTAGTGCACATTTCAATCTTTCTAATTCTAATGTTTTATATAAAGCCAAGCTTTTACATTTCCTGTTAATGAAAGTAAGGACTAGCCAAAATGTCCCTACATTAATGCCGGCCCGTCCACACGGCGGCGTGCGTTGAAGCTTCAACGCTTCTCCCATTACTTTGAATGGGGTGACGTCACGCTTTGCCGAACTGCATTGTGGGATCGTTGCTCGCTTCAAAAGTTGAGCAATGTTAAACTTTTGAAGCTTCGGCGGAAGCGTCAGCCAATCAAATCATAAGCCAGTACAAGCTCTAGCCAATCAAACCGCGTGCTTGTGTGTCCGGGGCGGGAGATTCATGTGATTGGTTGTTGGTCGAGCTCACCGGCAAGCTTCAACGCACGCCGCCGTGTAGACGCTGCGTTAAACGTGGGGTAGGTAAGTTTGAGAAACACTTGTTGTTATATTCCATGGAATGCTCTTCATCCCAATAGTAATGAATATCTTAAGTGCTTTGACAACAAATCCATAAAAAAATGTCATCTATGGAAGCCGTGTTCCTATTTCCCCGGTTACATTACAAGTGATCCAAGTGTCTTTTCTGAGCGCTAAGCTCTGGTTTTGCAAGCGAAGCATGTGTCAATATGTGACCTTTTCCTCATACATAGTACAGTTTGCTGCAGTGTGTGGCTTTAATCAGGCCTTAGCTTCAGTGGAGACGTGCTCAGCCTGCTGGCTACACATGAGAGCCACAAACGGGCTAAGAGGAAATTGAGAGAGGAAGACAAGTAATGGGACAGATGGGGTCGGAGTTGGAAAGAACGAGTAGTGCATTTCATTCCAATACATGGATTAGTGTATGACCATAGTTTCCTAACCGTAATCTCCAACGGAACATGGTATCGGGGAAAACTGCAGTCATTAGCGACTAGGCCTCTCATTCTTTCCTTTACAATCCCTTAGCCAACAGCACCTTATCCATTATTAATGCCAACATTATCAATAAGACTTTAGCCTTATTTACAGAATAGTCAATGTGTGGTTTTGAATGTGTCAATTAGGGCCTGCTCTTCGGCTCTTCATCATTCTTACTCTGAACTTCTCTTCATACTTACGGAGTCTCATTGATAGCTGCAGCTTGTGGCTTCCTTTAAACTTGTCCCATGTAATATGTCTAACGGTTATTTAATTACTGCTAGTAGCTGTTCTTTAGCGCACTGCTAACTGTGTAATCCTTTTAGGGCCAGTTCATTCCATTTGTTTGACATGTACACTTTGTCTGGAGGCCGATGTTTGCCTTGTTCGGAGAGTATTTAGGGAGTTCAGATAACCTTGAATAATCTACTCGCCCCTTATCAAACAAACAGTACTGGGTTTTATGTGTGGCACGCTTGATTTAGCATTCATCCCGGTGTTATAACATTCACTAGGGGGTTGTAAGACATCTGCAGCGGGTGGTGTTCACAGAAAGGGAGAGAAAGCTAAAGAAACAAGACAATTTTCTGGTTGCCAAACAAGGAACATTGCAATCATGCATAAGTAAATATAATAGAAAGTGGGTTTCAAAACATTTCATATGGTAGCTTTTTCTGTGTGGAACTTCTGATTAAAATGCACGGGACGTTGTTCCACCAGACAGTTTTTGTTGGTTTCTATTCTCTGCTGAGTCAGGGGGTGAAAGGTTTTGTCGTGTGACAGCTAAGCTAAACTGCCTTGTGTTTTGACTGAATGCCATCTGTCCACATTGCCCTTTTAGAGTATTGACTGTGAATCCTAATGAGTACAGTGCTGCCAAAAGAGGAAGGCCTCTCTCCACGCACATCCAAGAGAAAATAGCTGTGGGTAAAATGGATGATCATCTCTGACCAGAGCAATCTCTAGGTCACCGGCAGAAATGTGGAAATGCAGGATCAGGATGACACTGAAGCTCAGCAATTCATAGTATTGCCTTTTAATGGAAAGACAAAAATAATTGGCTTTTAATCAAAAACGTATATTCATAGCACTCGCCTCACAAAATCAGGGCTTTATTGTGATGTAATAAACCATGCCTGACGAAATAGAGTGATCTCAGCTCTGCCAAGACTCGGTTTGCTTTTAACATCAAGTGACAAACGAACACACACGGCTTTGGAGCCTATTGATTAGTCCAGGGTCAAACCTCCTTTGCCGTGAGTTTGCACACGAACACTCAAGGCTGCAATGACTATCAGTTTTATGACAGAGACAACAAGACGTTATTGAGAGAGGAGGGGTGGCGCGATGAGGTCGGAGGAACACAACAGAGGAGAAGATAGCAGAGGCGGGAAAGCATAGCATCGAGAACCATCTTGTTTTTTTCAAATTCGCTACATGCAACCGCTATTATGTCGGCAGCTATTGTGTCAGGGTTATTGTTATGCTCTCTGTCGATGAGTGAGAGATATGATTTCTAAAGCCTCTCTAGGCTGAAGACTGCAGGAAGCGATAAGAGTACAAGGCTGCAACATTTAACTGAAATTATCATCAGCAGAAGAGCTGGTAGTTTTAGACGGAGCACAAGGAGAGGTCTCTCAACAGTTTTTAACGTAGAAAGGAAGCTATTAGAGACTTAGGAGACTGTTTTTGCTCCTGCTCCTCCTCTGTCCTAAGGGAAATAGTTTACAAGACTGACACTCATCTGATTTGAGTCACGTTGTTTGTCACAGGCATCAACTGATAGGAATAAGAATCCATATAAAAAGCCATTAGTTTTCTATTACTGCCAAGCTGGATGGACATGCACTCAGTGCTCAGTCAAATCACTGTGTTTAAAGTGTCAGGTTGGTTGAAAGGAGTCTACCTCTGTGGGGGCTCCCCTGCCACTTCCCTGGGGGCTGAGTGGCTGAAATGACCATAAAACTCTGTTGAGCTAGACAGCCTGTAATTTCAGCAGCGAGTGGCGCTTTGCCGGGGTATAATGGAAAGACCATGGAAGCCATGAAATTTGCTGAATCTCAGTCTTGGAACACCATTGTCTGAACACTCAGGACACCTCTCTAAACTTTAAATTACTATTCTTAAGCCATCATTGAATGAAAAGGCTGTGCATCTAAAAAAGAAACACAATGCTGGTTCACTTTCTTTAATCTTCTTGGTCTTTGCCTTTCCGGAAGAAAAAAAATCTGACATTCACAGTCTTTGTTGGCATGAAAGGACCCTTTGCCTGTAAGAAATATAAAAATGGGAAATGTGGCTGTAGAGGTTGCTTTGTATCAGCACACTAGAGTTCTTCTCTCTCAGTGTGTTGTATTTTTTTTTTATATCATCCGTGGCATGATTGTGGGTACAAGTGCCTTCTTTCACTCAGAACAGGACTGAATGACGAGGGCTTTGAGTTTGGAGGGCTGCTGTGGAGTGGGATTGGTTTGCGGGCTTATTTGTGTGTGTGTTCTTCTTTGTGGGAATGTTATGTACCGTGTATCATTAGAGTGTGTGCGTGCATCGGTATACATATTTGCAGCCATGGAAGAGCAGCCATACGTTTCCTGAAGCGTGGCTCGCGATGTGATGTTAGCAGCACGTCACATCGAGAAGCTCTCCGGCTGATTTGATAGTGGGGCGGATGGAGATGGAGTTGGAGTAATGAAGTGAGTCTGAGTGGGTTTTGCTGCTCGAGGCCCAAGCCCATCACACCACACTGGCTGCATCTCCACTGTGGCGAAAGACTGCGGGAGAGAGAGGGAGACGGAGAGATTGTAACCTTATCACCCCATGTTCCCCTCAGCCAAATCTGCTTGTCTCCGCTGTCTTCACAGAGCTGAGATACAGAATACATTGGTTTTAAACTTGCTGCAACAACAGAAGAACTCTCTTTCTCTGATACAGGCTACATGTACCCTCCTCTCTGAAGCTCAGAATCATTCAAATGCATCTCATCTAATCCAATGACTTCAGAAAAGGCACACAATTATAAGGTACAAATACAAAGTGGCGCAATGCATATTTAAAGACAAGGCAGTATGTGAATGTGTTTGACATTAACGCAAGTAGAGTTGTTATAATTGTTAAATTTTCAGTTATCACATCTATTTTGAGACATCGGGATAATGACTTAACTGAAAGAAATTAGCACCAGACTGCACATTTCTGACACCTTGTCTAAACCTTGCACAGCTAGAGATTGGCTGTGTGTGTCTTGTATGGACAGCTGCATGCTTAAAAGCACATAAGTGTACCTGCTGTCAGACAACTGAACACACTGTTTAAAACATGTCTGACTCAAGAGCAGATAGGTTGTTAGCACTGTGAAAGAAAAGTACAGATGTAAAAACTTTGATGTCTGCATGACGGAACTAAACTAGCCTTCTCCTTAATCAAGATACTGTACATATCGTACTGATGTGGGAGCGGTATTGAGTGGTTGTTGGTCTTTACTTCCCAAAATAACACAAAGAAGGATTTTTCCAAAATGTTGAACAGTTCCTTTAATTTTGAGGAACAGCAGTCCCAACACCACTGGCTTGAGACACAGTAAAGACTTGAACTCCGGCTAGCGCCTGGATAAATATCTTAATGGTGTTTCAATGTCAATAATGTTTATATAAATCCCCCACATAGCACCGTTTACAACACTGCGTCACATTGTTTTTAAACAGTACATCCCTTCCCTTACAGATCATGTTTCTGTGTTTCCTTGTGTGTTTGTGTTAGTGTGCGTGCATCCCAAGAGACAGCCTGAGGAACAATTCAGTACCTTTGAACTTAAGGCAGCAGAAATTGGTCAGACCAGGTCACAGAATAAGTCATGGCAGAGCGAGATACAGAGATACAGAGGGGAAGACATGTGCAAGGGTTTGTGACTCACTTAGTGGGCAGCTGTGATGTGAACAGTACAGACAGACCAACTTTGCACACGCTACTCCCAATAAACCTGCTTAAGTGGATTAGCAATGCTGCCCCGGGGGCCTCTACAGACTTAAGCTCTTATCACAAACACACACCGAAACAAAAACATACTATTTTTATCAGCTCCCTTGGTTTGTGGGGAAAGTGAGCGTGGGAAACAGTGGAGATGTCCAGGATAAGCATGGAGGAAACAGCCAATATCATATCTTTCTCACACAAACTGGGTTCGTGTTGAAAATAGTAAAAAGCTTGTTGGTTCTGAGGTGTGAGCGAGACCTGGTTTGTAATTCAGGACACCTGTTGTCATGGCCTAGAAACAGATGTTGCATATACTATCCCAGTTTGGCTATTGGCAGATGCTTCAGAGTGAAAACGGTGCCAACAAACGCGGCCCTGTGCTTAGAACTCTTATGTGCATTCATCTGTCATTTGCTTCTTACTGAACCCGTGTTTTGATTTTCAGTTCTGTGCTTCATGTTGTTGTCCAGGTCTAGGCTGGCTGATTACATGGTGAACTGCGAGGTGACTCCGCAGACCGTGAGCACCTGTCCCAACCAAGACAATCACCAAGCCTGTTTGGCCTCCTACGCACGGCTCATCGGTGAGTTCCTTTGAGTGTTTAAGAGAACATATGGCAGGGGAAATGGTGGGCTTTAAATCCCACAATAAATTAGACAGATTCCAGGTATTAGATGAGATAAATATTGATGGTAAAAGACAGGTCAACCTTCACTTTTTTCCCCTCCTGGCCTACATCTCCCAAAGCACACTGGACATCAGCTTGCTACGAGAAGTAATTAGGCAGGAGAGGCACAGAGAGTGTTTACTTAATTAAAACACTTGATGACCATCTGTTTGCTCATAGTAAATGTTGCTCAAACAATGTGCTTGGACTAGTACATGCACGTGTTTCAACCCTGGCCAACGTTTGATAACGGTCCCTTGGCGTCACGGAGCTCGGGAAGATTTTTTAAATGCAAATTTACATACAAATATTTTTTTAATACTGCATAGAGGTTGCTGAAGTGTCCATAATTCACAGTCTGTCACGATCTGTCCGTGTTATGTTTTGTCTGTCTGTTTCTGTCTTTAGTTTCCTGTTTTATTTTGTAAAGTGTTCACCCCCCGTTTCCTGCCTGTTGTAATCTGTCTGTGATTCCCTGTCAGTTTCCCTGGTGTGTCTAATTTACCCGATTGTGTGCACCTGGTGTTCCTGTGTTTTCTCCTCCCTCCTCACCTGTGTCTTGTTTGTGTGATTAGTCTTGTGTGTATTTAAGTTCTGGTTTTTCTGTCTGTCTTTGTCGGTTCGTCTTGTGTTATGACCTGGTCTGCGGTGAGTGTTCTGTTCTGTCTTTATGATTATGTAGCCTTGAAATAAAGGAGTCATTTTGTCACTATAATCTGCATTTGGGTCCTACTTCCCACACACACCGTAACATTACGAACCGACCAAATATGGGCCCAGCAGATCCGTTTGAGCAGGAACTTTTGGATTTGACCTTTTCTTTGTCTGTCTGCGCTCATCGATGGATGGGAGCGTCCAGTGTTCGGCAGAAGAGGGCCGCTCTGGTAGAGGCGCACCGGTTGGCAGCAGAGAGACTATGTTTTGTGGAGTTCTTACCTGACTGGATTTTGGACTTCCTTGAAACATGTGATTCCCGGCCTGCTAGCTCCAGGCATGCTAACTCCATGTCTCCCAATTCCCAACCTGGCACCATACGCCTTGGTGGGTTCCGCCTGAAGTCAACCCGTGCTTCTGCTCCAGTTCCTGCTCCTGTCCAGGAGTTGTATTCCGGAACTCGTCTGGCTTCTGGAGGTCCACGGAGTATTCAGGCGGCTGCTAAGAGGAGTCGTCGCAAGGCCAGGTTAGCCCGAGCCCCAGCAGCCATGGTTCCGGCTACAGAACCAGCCCATACAGCCATGGTTCCGGCCCCAGTTCTGGACCCAACAGCCATGGTTCCGGCTCCAGTGCCGGACCCAGCAGCCATGGTTCCGTGCTCCAGTACCATCCCACATAGCCATGGTACCGTGCTCCAGTACCATCCCACACAGCCATGGATCCGTGTTCCGGTTCCTTGCCCAGCAGCCATGGTTCCGGCTCCAGTGCCGGCCCCAGCAGCCATGGTCCCTGCTCCACAACCGGACCTTAGAGCCATGTTTCCGGCTTCAAAACCGGCCCACACAGCCATGATCCAGGCTTCAGCTCCGGACCTTAGAGCCATGTTTCCGGCTCCAGAACTGGATCTTACAGCCATGTTTCCGGCTCCAGAACCTGCCCATGCAGCCATGGTCCCTGCACCAGAGCTCGCCCATACAGCCATGGTTCCGGCCCCAGTTCCAGCCATGGTTCCGGCTCAAGTACCGGCCCCATCAGTCATGGTCCCGACTCCAGCTCCTCGTCACCTGCTGACTCATCGGCCGACGCCAGCTCCCCAAGTCCTGTCGGCGTACCGGCCGACTCCAGCACCTCGTCTCTTGTTGGCTCCCCAGCCAACACCAGCTCCTCGTGTCCTGTCGGCGTACCGGCCGACTCCAGCACCCCGTGTTCTGTTGGCAAACCAACTCTCTCAAGTTTCCGCTCCAGACACTTCTCAAGTCCCCTCTCAAGTTCCTACCGGAGTCCCCTCTCTAGTTTCCTCTCTAGTCTCCTCTCAAGCCCCCTCTCCAGTTCCCTCTCAAGTCTCCTCTCGAGCTACCTCTCGAGTCCCCTCTCGAGTCCCCTTTCAAGACACTTCTCAAGTCACCTCTCTAGTCCCTCCTCTGGTTCCTTCCCCAGTCCCCTCTCCAGTCCCCTCTCAAGTCCCCTCTCAAGTTCCTACCGGAGTTCCCTCTCTAGTTTCCTCTCTAGTCTCCTCTCGAGCCCCCTCTCGAGTCCCCTTTCAAGACACTTCTCAAGTCCCCTCTCGAGTCCCCTCTCGAATTCCCTCTCTAGTCCCCTCTCGAATTCCCTCTCTAGTCTCCTCTCGAGTTCCCTCTCAAGCCCTCTCTCGAGTCTCCTCTCGAGTTCCCTCTCAAGTCCCCTCTCAGGTCCCCTCTCGAATTCCCTCTCTAGTCTCCTCTCGAATTCCCTCTCTAGTCTCCTCTCGAGTTCCCTCTCCAGTCTCCTCTCGAGTTCCCTCTCCAGTCTCCTCTCAAGCCCCCTCTCAGGTCCCCTCTCGAATTCCCTCTCTAGTCTCCTCTCGAATTCCCTCTCTAGTCTCCTCTCGAGTTCCCTCTCGAGTCACCTCTCGAGTTCCTTCTCAAGTCAACTCTCCAGTGTCCTCTCGAGTCACCTCTCAAGTCAACTCTCCAGTGTCCTCTCGAGTCACCTCTCAAGTTTCCCCTCAGGTCTCCTCTCGAGTTCCCTCTCAAGTCCCCTCTCAGGTCCCCTCTCGAGTTACCTCTCGAGTCACCTCTCGAGTTCCTTCTCAAGTCAACTCTCCAGTGTCCTCTCGAGTCACCTCTCAAGTCAAACTCTCCAGTGTCCTCTCGAGTCACCTCTCAAGTTTCCCCTCAGGTCTCCTCTCGAGTTCCCTCTCAAGTCCCCTCTCAGGTCCCCTCTCGAATTACCTCTCGAGTCACCTCTCGAGTTCCTTCTCAAGTCAACTCTCCAGTGTCCTCTCGAGTCACCTCCCAAGTCAACTCTCCAGTGTCCTCTCGAGTCACCTCTCAAGTTTCCCCTCAGGTCTCCTCTCGAGTTCCCTCTCAAGTCCCCTCTCAGGTCCCCTCTCGAGTTACCTCTCGAGTCACCTCTCGAGTTCCTTCTCGAGTCCACTCTCCAGTTTCCTCTCAAGTTCCCTCTCAAGTCCTCTCTCGAGTCCCCACTCAAACCCATGTCCTGTACCGTTGGAGGTTCCGCTGGGGGTCCTGCCAACCTCATGTCCTGTCCAGTTGGAGGTCCCGCAGACTAGCCCTCTGCCGGGGGTCCTGCCAACCCCATGTCCTGTCCAGTTGGAGGTCCCGCAGACTAGCCCTCTGCCGGGGGTCCTGCCAACCCCATGTCTTGTCCAGTTGGAGGTCCCGCAGACTAGTCTCCTGCCGGGGGGTCCTGCCAACCCTTTGTCCTGTCCCATTGGAGGCCCCGCCGACTACTCTCCTGCCGGGGGTCCTGCCAACCCTATGTCCTGTGCCGTTGGAGGTCCCGCAGACTACTCTCCTGCCGGGGGTCCTGCCAATCCTATGTCCTGTGCTGTTGGAGGCCCCGCCGACTACTCTCCTGCCGGGGGTCCTGCCAACCCTGTGTCCTGTCCCGTTGGAGGCCCCGCCGACTACTCTCCTGCCGGGGATCCTGCCAACCCTTTGTCCTGTCTCGTTGGAGGTCCCGTCATCTACTCCCCTGCCGGGGGTCCTGCCAACCCTTTGTCCTGTCTCGTTGGAGGTCCCGTCGTCCACTCTCCTGCTGGGGGTCCTGCCAACTCCTGGTCCTCTTCCGTGGGGGATCCTGCCGAAGCCTGTCCCGCCGGCTCCGGTTCCTGTCCGGCCGACACCGGGTCCTGCCCGGCCTCCGGAGTTGTCTGGTCTTCGCCCTCATGCTCGGCCCCCTGAGTTCGCCCGCTGTGGCCTTCGCCCCACTATGGACTCTGCCTTGCTCCCGGGCCGTCCGCCCGAGACCCCCACCTTGGACTCTGCCTTGCCCCCGGGCCGTCCGCCCGAGACCCCCACCTTGGACTCTGCCTTGCCCCCGGGTCGTCCGCCCGAGTTCCTCACCTTGGACTCTGCCTTGCCCCCGGGCCGTCCGCCCGAGTTCCCCACTTTAGACTCTGCCTTGCCTCCGGGCCGTCCGCCCGAGACCCCCACCTTGGACTCTGCCTTGCCCCCGGGCCGTCCGCCCGAGTTCCCCACTTTAGACTCTGCCTTGCCCCCGGGCCGTCCGCCCGAGATCCCTTCCTGGTCCCCTACTGGGCTCCTGGGTGGTCAGCTTAGTCCCGTCCTCCGGACCCCCTCCACCCACCCTGGTGGCCTAGGGATACGTCCCTCCTCCGGACCCCCTCCACCCACCCTGCTGGACTGTGTGGATTTTTGTTTTTGGGGTTTAGGGACGTCTGGGATCCGCCCCTTGAGGGGGGGGTTCTGTCACGATCTGTCCGTGTTATGTTTTGTCTGTCTGTTTCTGTCTTTAGTTTCCTGTTTTATTTTGTAAAGTGTTCACCCCCCCGTTTCCTGCCTGTTGTAATCTGTCTGTGATTCCCTGTCAGTTTCCCTGGTGTGTCTAATTTACCCGATTGTGTGCACCTGGTGTTCCTGTGTTTTCTCCTCCCTCCTCACCTGTGTCTTGTTTGTGTGATTAGTCTTGTGTGTATTTAAGTTCTGGTTTTTCTGTCTGTCTTTGTCGGTTCGTCTTGTGTTATGACCTGGTCTGCGGTGAGTGTTCTGTTCTGTCTTTATGATTATGTAGCCTTGAAATAAAGGAGTCATTTTGTCACTATAATCTGCATTTGGGTCCTACTTCCCACACACACCGTAACACAGTCAGTCACTGCCTCCTCACCTTGTGTCATACTGGTGCAGTGTGAAGTGTTAATTTGCCATGGCTCTTCCTGGGATTTCTCTAGAAAAATGCTACACAAAGTGCATCTCCTGACTCCTGCTGAAAGCATCGGCACAGGGACACATTTGCTAAGTAAAATGTGTTGGTACAGCGGTGCTATATTCAAACAGCACACACACACACTCCCTAAAGCACCTACTTTGCAAAAAATATTCATAACATAATGGCCTCTTTACATCTAAAATAAAGCATTACAAAATGCCTCACCTTATAAATCAGATAGTGCAAACCCACGACTAACATCTTGTTATCTGTTTATAGACTATGCAATAAATGTAGTCCATTATTGTCCATTAGTGACCTATAACAGTTTGTCCTGATTTGTGTATGTGTTTGTGTGTGGGTGCCCTCACAGGAACAGAAATGACTCCCAACTATGTCGACAGCAGCTTCTCCAACTGGACCGTCTCCCCGTGGTGCAGCTGTAAGGGCAGCGGCAACCAGGAAGAGGAATGCTCCAACTTCCTGCGGGAATTCACGGATAACACATGCCTGAGTAAGCCGTCCCAACCTATGGATACTCTGCATGTGTAATGGGTTGTGTAACTGATAGGGTCCAACAGTCATGTTATATTAATAAGAGCACTAGCTTGTGATGCGGTAGTTACTCTTGCTGCCATGTAAGAGTAGAGTGAGCTATGAACTTCGATCTAATGCAACTTTAATGGCTTCATGGCAGACTCTGTTTTTCAATGTCCTGGAGCTCTGCAGTGATGAAACTCGGGAGGTGATGTTGTTGGGTGGATACTCTTCAAACATCCAGGTATACAATTGAAGTTAATATAGATTGTTTTACTTAAATTAATGAGGAAATACATTATTTACGTAACATAGTTAAAAATAAAACCAGAAGGATTGAGGTACTTATGGATGAAACTCCTTGTAGTCCGTATAAAGTTTGTGTGCTACATTTGATCCGCCTTAACCTCGAACACCCCTTCGCCCACTGATTAAGATGGAATTAAATCTTCTTACTTTCTCAAAAAACGAGTCATTTCTTCTCACTTCTCATCCCCCCTTTGGACAAGATCTGCCCAGACTTTAATACAAAGGAAACCATTTGCATGTCATTTTCATATTCAATCTGCCAGAGTTAAAAGGCTTAGCCCTTGCGGTGGAAAAAAGTCATGAAAAAGGAACGGAACAAGTACAAACGAAATAATAGCAGAAGCTAAAATACATATCATCTGAACATCTTATGCATAACACCCAGGGTGCAGCATGACAGAGTGGTTACCTCAAACACTTTCTTCACTGAGACAAATCAAATACAGAAAGCTATGTCCTTGCTATGGTGCAGCGAGCAGTGTGATCAGCGCTACACGACACCTTTGCCTTTAACATGTTCCATTTGGTGGATAATGCTTTCAGACCATTTCAATAGATTGCTGGTGTACCGTTTTTTAGCTGAGTGTGCAGGATGAGGGATGAGGCTGGGAGCTGAGGAGGCGTCTTGAAAAATATCACAAAATGCAGCATCTTCGCTCTGCAGTCAAGGAGAACAGGCGATACACTTTGACACAACGCTGAGGAGAATATATAAAAACACTCGATGTGCAGTCATAAACAAACTTATAAATCTATATATATACATTTGAAAAATCACTTTTAGCTCCCAGTTGCCCTCATTGACTAACGTTCACTGTTTCTATCGAGTAAATACTTTATACCTTACATTGATTGACAATCTGAAGCACATTGCAATTGAAGGCGTAAGACAAATCATTTATTAAAGACACCTTGTCTCACAGTCTCACCTGAAAAGATCTATTAAATAAATAAATAGGATAAGTTGTGAATAGAGGCCAAAATAAAGCAGTCCAACTAAATTAATATCATTATCAAACATGCTTTTCTTGTTCTCACCTCCCTTTTCTCTTCCTCCATCTGTCCCTGCAGGTAGGGCTATGCGTGCTATGCCCAGGGGTCAAAGGACAACTTATCAAGTCATTAAAAAATGGAATCGCTATTGGCAATGAGTTTAATCACTCAGTGAAGCATTTGAGAGCAGTAAAGCATCCTGTGTGGAGGCCTTCCAGCTAAGTAGTTTGATGTATGACTTTATTCCTCCATCGTGCGGCTTCTAAGAGGACAGCGAACATCACGTGTCTCAGCGGCACTTTGCAGGCTCCTAACCGCTAGCGTTTAAGTTGTTAGGCTTCTCTGGTGAGCTCCGTTCCTTCATGTGATTTTATTTTCCAGCAGCAGTGTCGAACAGAAAGCGAAACATGAAGGGTGCTTTTGTATGTGTTAAGTGTGCAGGGGTATGTGTGTTTGCCTTTGTTTGTGCTTGTGTGCAACACTGTGTAGGTGGGTGGAGGATGTGACAGCCAGATGTGGCCATGCATCGGAGTACTAAGGAATGTTTGTGTCCATCCGATAATCTGTGTTATGTGGTGGTGGGAAAACGCCTCTGTTTTTGGCTTTGTTTGGGAATATGTTCAGTTTGATCAGTCACACGAATCTATTTAAAGTCATCTCAACATGCTGACCTTATAATGGAGGTGGTTGCCAAGCAATTACATGCCTTGCCTTCTCTCCGGCTGAACAAAGAGAAACAAGCCTCGTGTTTTAAACGGATGAGCAGTGAAAAGGTACTCAGCCCCTATTTTGCCATATCTCGCTGAAAAGCTGACTGAACAGGGATTTATCACATGTTTGCAGGGACTCACACATGCTCTTATAACAACATTACACACACACTAAATCTGCAGGCACTCGTATGCATTCACAGGCTGGTGTTCTTTGTTAGAGCTGAACGATTGTCTACTTTTAACAGATTCAATTGCTGAGTGTGTAACTGCCGGGAAACTAATTGGGGTTCATCATCTCAAGTGCGGACATTATTCCTCTATTTGTTGTTTGTTTGTATTTGATAGACGTCTCTATCATGTCCCTGCAGGATTCATTTATAGAAGCATAATTAGAAGCTAAATTGATAGCATGCTATAAACATGTTATGCATTCAAAAAGAAAGCGCGACATAGAATTTTGAACATGGGGCCGTGCTTCAACTGCAAGGCACCATCTCCCCTTTTTCAACCTTGATCTTGGCAGCACCCGAAGCAACTGGTCAGCGGACCTTAGTGACCTTATGGTTGGAAAAGGTTGGACAGATAGATTGAAGCTTGTCCAATCTAATGGTAGGCTAATAACACATTCTTAAAATCAATTCCAAAACGTACAGGAAGTTATGGCTATGCCCAAATCCAAACGTCTCGACAGGATAGGGATGGCCGCTTCAAAGGGGGGATAACAACCACAGGATTGCTGATCATGCTCGGAAATCAAAATACAATGCACACGGACATAAAGTAACCCCAAAAAACAACGGCTCGACTTCAACAATTTAAAGTAGGCTAACAATAAATTCTTAAGATCAACCCAATACTGAATGAAGTAAGGGTTGTACCTAAATTCAAACAACTCGGCAGGATGGTTTTCTTTAAGCAAAAAGGGCTCACCCTGCTAGAAAATAAATAAACAATGCACACGGACCGAAAAACAACTTAAAACAAGGGGCTAGACTTGAAGAATGTACAGACGAGTAAAGGCCCAGTAACACCAAACAGACATTGACGAACTAGTGGCCACCGGGTCGACTGCTATCTAGGACTTAGGATGGTTGCTTCTGAACACAACACAAAGACAACAGCAAAGAGCCGGTCAACACGTATGTCCTGCAGCAGAAGCTACATGTTGGTTGGTGAACAGACACTCACTGACAGCGCTACATTGACCGATGGTGGGTTATCGGCATGGTGTCTGAGGGCCTGAAAGGTGATTGGTGAGCAGCTCTATAGAGCCAGCACAGGGAGGAGAGTATTACGAACCTGTGTGTTTCTAGAGGAAAACACGAGCTTCAAGATGGCAGAGTGTTCAGAGGCCTGGCTTCCAGCATAAAGGGCCTTACAGAAGTCAACTTAGGTTAAGATGAAACATGTATAACCCTTTCAAAATCACTTAATGATTAAAGGGACTTGACCTTAGATAAAAGCCTCAGCTCCACACTTCAAAGATTTTTAAAAAACAAATCCCTGATTGCTGTTTTTGATTAGCTGAACTCTCAAGTAACGAAGAAAAAGGCTGATTGTCCTTACTCTGTCTACTCCTTCCTCTTTTCATTCCCTCTCCACCCCCCCCCCTCATTCCCTCGGTTGCCAAAGATTGGGCAGGGGACCAAGAAGTTGACTTAGAGCTGTCTGTCTGCTCGTAAACAAAACAAATTACTTTATATCTCTGTCCCTGCAGGAAACGCCATCCAGGCCTTCGGCTACGGGTTAGACAACATGCAGAACAAAAATGCGTCTGTCCCCGGCCCCTCGGCGACAACGAAGACGGGTTCTGATTGGACAACAGCCCCCTCAGAACATCCCTTTGTCATCATCCACAAGGTAATATGTTAATATTGGTGGTTTCGTTGCTTGTCTTACAACCAGGGTTGGGAGGGTTACATAATGTATTCCTTTACAATCACTACAGTAGTTACACCTTATCAAAGTATCACACTATGAAAGTAATGTAACCTGATTACTTTCCCAATACTCTTGGATTACCTCAATATTAAAATGTCTATGTGAAAATAATGAAAGTTGACAGGTAACAGTTTTCTGATAGTGTTTTTTTAGGGATTACATTTACCCTATTTGTGTATCCTTATTATCCCGCTACATGTAGTCCGTTACTCCCCAAGCCTGGTTACAACCCATAGATACAGTCTATGGTTACAACACATGTTTAACGTACATAAAATAATGTGTTTTATGTACATGTTGTTGCAGCACAACTGTATCCGTTCACTTCCAGCAGGCAACTTCCTTGGCTAGATTTGTTATAACTTACTTTTCAGACGATCCACAGTCTTTATCTCGGCTCTCATGAAAGGAGGATTTTGTAAAGAGACAAAATCATGACGTTCAACAAAGACCCATTCTCATTCACGTCACATCCAATCTCTGCGCCTGTTAAAGCAGTTGGTGCATCAGTTCAGGCGCTTTATGATAAGGCCGTTTAGGCTACACCCAAGATGATGACATACGGTTGAAATGTTGTATTTCTCTCTCACTCAATGAAATAGCGAAATAAATGAGAAGACAGGTTTTTAATCTGGATTAGAGGTTCTAAAATACTGGCCCAGGGCCCGAGCAGAAGACTGCAGTCAGCTCAGCTATAACTGGGTTCACCGTCTGGAGCAGAAACACATCACTCTTTGCTGTGCTGCAAGAATGCACATGTGTTTGTCTTTTAATAGAACTTCATTTTCTTTTTAAATAAATGTGCAAAATGACAGAAGCATTTTGTCTGCCGCCTCGCTCTCTGTCTCACCCTCTGTCTCACTCTCTGTCTCTCTTGAACAGGACAGGAATATTTCATTTGCACTTTGGGCAAAGGAGAGGTTTCCCCCTTCTCTTTTTTTATCTAGTTGAGTTTGATTAGTTTTCACAATGAAATATTGCTCTGTTTTACAGATGTATTTTAGATGTGCCCTGCTGCCTTCTGGGGAAAGACTGATGATGTGTTTCACCTTTGCAGGAGACCCAGTTCCCAAGCACGGCTGAATTAGATGCTGTCGAATAGGGCTGCACGATTTGGAGAAAATAATCGAATTGCGATTTTTCTGACAGATATTGCGATTCAAATTGCGATATTTATTTTTAAGCGACCCAAGGAAAGTTTATTGTAAAATGCGGCCATAACTCCGGCTAGGAAGGTCGTATCAACCTACTCCCGTCTCTAGCACCCCCGCAGCCCGAGCTACGAGTGAAAAACTAAACTTACATGAAACTTCCGTTGGGTTGCTTTAAAGTCAAGCTTCAGTTTAAGATTCACCCTGTGATAGAAACATGTGATGGAGCATTACTAACCTGACCCAGAAACTAGGAAAGCTCCATTGGAAGCCATTTGGAAAGGGCAGGCACTTTCAGAAGCACTTGGCAGGTGATTGGATCAATCTGTCTATCACCTTCTATCATGGGCTACTTCTGATTGGTTAACAATGGCTGGTACATGTGGAGCACAGCACTTTTGATTGGTGTGGATGACTGAGACACAAGAACAAAAAAAAAAAAAAAAAAAAAAAATTAAATTTAAAATCGATTAATCGTTCAGCCCTACTGTAGTATAAAATTGCACTTTGAGAACCTTCTGCTCCCGCTGATGTTATTGTCATTTTTCAGTCACTATTACAGATATACACAGAATCTAAGCAGCGTGCCGTGTTTATGGACGCAAATTAGCATGCTGAATGAATGACTCCCATTAAGACATCTCTTTTGAGTAATTGCAGGGGCTTTCACAGCCAATAAATGGTCACACGGCACCCGAGTCATGCAGCATTGTCCTTCACGCAGAAACACTCATTGTGGCGAAGACAGCAAATTAAAATCTTAAAAATGCTGCGAGGAAGACAATTAATGAACGAGCCGCTCTGATAACAAAAACACTGTGTATGTCTGAGAAAGGTGTTGCAGGGAGAGATGGCCGTGAGGTAATGTATTGTAGATATCTGCAGAGGAATGTGTGTGTATGTCAGTATTGATGCAGCGCTCTCTGCCTGTCTCAGTGCAGCGTGGTGTTTAATTTATTTTAAAAATGGTAATTAGGAAACAATAAGACGTGTGATTACTCAAGCAGGAAGTTTATAATTAGAGAGGGAGCTTGGTAGGGACATTTTGGGCGGCCCTGCGTTCTCAGACTGCTATGCCTGGCAATTAAAACTTGTCGAACTTCCATGGCAGATAAATGTTGTTGTGGTATGGAGCCCTCTTGGCAGAAGACTGGCACGGTTGTAAATCTCCCGTTGGCCAGCGTGGGGTCCTCGCTGTACAGAATATGTTAGGATGGTGTTGAATGCATGGACCACCATTACACAGAACCTATAATGTGTTGGAGAGAATCAGCCGCCTGTGACTAAGTCTTCACGTCAGTCACACTGCTCTCTAATAGAGTGTTTCAGCTCATTTAGATGCATAATTATTCATAAATGTCAGTACCAGTTGTTATGGGTTTTATCCCCTGCTTAGTGAGTAAACATGTGGGCTGAGGCAAGTTCCTTTGAGCATTGTCAGAGTGTAATAATCTTTGTTTATATGGAGAAACATCATTTTCCCCATTTACTAAAACATTTCCGTTTAATGACGAATATTTTAAATCCCCAGTGATGTCTTTACTATTTTTCTAGGCTTTTATAATCTTTTTCGAGTTGTAAATGTCCTTCTCAAATAAGGAAATGTTTACTAACCTTCCTCTAACCTCATAACCAGTGGGAAGCCGCTGCTGTCTGTGTTCCCACACTGTCACTGCCATGTGTTGATTTTCTGCTCAATTGAATACAATTGATTGCGGATAGAAAGTACAGTACATACGTCAGGGTTACTCCAGCCTGCCTTGGAAGATGCAGCCTTATCAAACTGTACATTTGACAATGTGCGGATCGATAAGGAAAACACTGTCTACAGTAAACGTGTAGTAACCTGTTCAATGATAAATAGCCTGATCAGTATTTAAAATAAATACTGTTTTCCATCCTGTCGTCCTCTCGGCAAGGCAAGGCAAGGCAAGGCAAGGCAAGGCAAGGCAAGGCAAGGCAAGGCAAGGCAAGGCAAGGCAAGGCAAGGCAAGGCAAGGCAAGGCAAGTTTATTTACCTGAGAGATCTGGATGGTTCATAATTTAGCAGGAGATCAGAAATGTATTTTGGGCCTAAACCATTCAAAGCTTTATAAACCAGCAGCAGTATTTTGAAATCTATTCTTTGACACACAGGAAGCCAGTGTAAAGACTTCAGAACAGGAGTGATGTGATCCACTTTCTTAGTGTTAGTGAGGACTCGAGCAGCAGCGTTCTGTATCAGCTGCAGCTTTCCAATATATTTTTTAGTGAAACCTGTGAAGACACCATTGCAGTAGTCGAGTCTACTGAAGATAAAAGCATGGACAAGTTTTTCCAAATCCTGCTGTGACATTAGTCTTTTAATCCTAGATATATTCTTTAGGTGATAGTAGGCTGATTTAGTAACTGTTTTAATGTGACTGTTGAAACTCCGAGTCCATGACTACACCTAGATTTCTGGATGTGTGTTAGCAGCATCAGTAAAAGAGAGCGAGTTTTGACATTGTCTGCGCTTCGTCACGGTCCATCCATTTGTTTGCGTGGCTGCTGCTTTTTTGGCGTGTGTTTCGATGTGTGTGCCGTCTCACAAGCCGGAGTGTATGTGTGGATATTGGCTGCAGCCGGAGATCTGGACTCATGTCAACAGGCTGCTGCCACACATCACTGCTCTTGCTAATTAATTGGCTTTTAGTCGCGGATGTGTTTGGTGCATTGTCAAGCTACCCATAGCTTTTACCCCCCCTTTTTTGGCAACTGTCATGTAACCATTTCTGTATGGAAGTACAAGCCCAGGTACTGAGATAACTGCAGCTATTTGGAAGCCCCTCCTTTCCCCTTCCTCACTCTCCATCCTTCTTTCCTTTCCTTTACAGGGGAAATGATATGCTTGTCTTGTTAATAGAATCCAACACACTTTTCATGTATCATTTTTTGATGTTAATATGTTGCCTTGTTCTGTTGGGAAGATGAAGTGCTGGTAGATAACATCTGTGTAGATTCCTGTGTACAAGGAAATGGTGCAATTTCTGCAAAGGTTACATCGGTGAAGATGAGTTGAGGGGGTGATGGAGTAAGAGTGGGAGGAGGAGGAAATGTTTCATGTTCCTTATGATGGGCCGCTGTATGGCTGTGCTGAAAATGATGCCTCCACAAATTGAGCGAGACTACTTTAACTTCGAGGCAAATGGTTATTCTTTGTGTTACAAGAATACGAGAAAATGTAAAAAGTATTCAAAATGCTAACAATTTTATGGGAGAGCATATAATAAGGCAATTTCCATGTGGATATAACAGTAGAACTCTGGAGGCCACGGAGTTTAATATCTGGGCTGATGTGTTCCCACTGCTCTCTGCCGTAATGTGAACTGCTTTTCTTCCTCTCTGTTTGCTCTCCATACATACGTTTATTTCCCCTTGTGCATAACAATCTTATATATATACAGTCTATGATAACAATAGACATTGTAGTGTTTTGTGCACAGTCAAACTGCATAGTCTTGCAAGTGTTGTGTTTGGGCTCTGCTTGCTGTAATTTATGCCTTATGAAATATTGAAAGAAATCCACAGCTGCTGCTGCTGCCTTCTGTAGTGTGTGTTTGGCTTGGTAGCATGTTTTTTCTTGTAAATAACGTCTTTAATGATAGCTTTAAAAAGTGTTTAGAGACTTGCTGGCACAACCTTAAAGAGTTTAGGGAAAAAGTCCTCACATGAAGCTTTCCTTTGTTGCCAACTTGTTAAAGAAACAGAGAGCATACTAAGCAGCCGGGGCTTGGAATATACTTCACATATCAAAACATTTGGTGGATCAAGCACTTGATTTCCGTGCCAAAGTGGTTCAGCAACAGAATCATAGTGTCTCACTTTTACTCTGACTTTCTGACTGTTTGTTTATTTCTCTTATCTTTAGCTCTGTCCTTACTCACCTCCCCCTCGCGTCTCTCTCCTCATCAAATGCCAGCGTAAGAAGCAGCACGAGTGTCTGAGTCATGTCTAACCTTTCACATCTCTCTCCCTCTGTGTGTCCCTCTATCTGCCCAGTATCCTGATCCAAGTGAGGTTGGCCTGGGCAAAACCCGTGGCCTGCCAGAGGACCACTCTGCCTGTCTGTGTGCCAATGTCTGGGCGCTGGTTCCCGCCCTGGCCTTGGCTCTGGTCCTGGCCCAGCATGCCTTATAGAAGCGCCAGGAGGAGAGAAAAGAGGTCATCCACCCACAAGCTGATCCCAAAAGCAGAAGGTGTTATTTCGGAGACTGATATTAAGAAGGCTGAATCTCTCTGCGGTCGATGTAAAATGGCGTTTATGAAAGAGGAGAAAAAAATATTGAAATTTCGCAATTGTGAATCTGTTGTTCATTTGATGTATTGTTAGGTCGGAACACGACTTTGATGGAGCACATGGCTTTTTAAAGAGTTCCCTTGGTAGGAGAGGCCATTCTCCAGAAATGACTCTCAGACTAAGACTCAAAATCCTGGAGGACTGAAGCTGATCATTTCAAAGACTTCTGCACGTTTTCGCACCAAAGGAGGGAGAGAGGGAATGAACAACCTAATTAAAAGAAGACTGGATTGACAGAAAATAAATTGTTGCCGAGATAAAGGGAATGAGCAAGAGGTAAATGGGGTAGAGCGGTAGAGGGTGGGAGAGAGAAAGAAAGAGACATATTTCTGCTTTCAGTCACATTTTTTTGTCTTGAATTGGTTCTCGACTTAATCGTCTCTCAGATGAACAGACCGCACATTTAGGGGTGGGGATGGGAGATGATTACATTCTGTCTCTTCAACACTACTGTAAACTCTAAACTGTAAAGCCTACTCAGTGTTATAAGTGTTGGTATAGTATCCGTGACCATAATCAAACTACCGTACAGATCTTTCATTTGGGAACTTTTTCAGCAGGCGGCGGATAACAATGGTGACGTAGTTAACGGTCCTTTGGTCATTTGAGCTGTGTTTGTTAATGACTGTGGGTGTGCACCAAACGTCCACCTGCACATGTGTATTTTTCTGTCTCTATGTATATATATATACAACTCTTTTCTTTCATTCAACCAAATGATGTACCTTGAATGGACTGTAAGATGACTCTGTACTGGGACGGATTGAAGGCCTTCATTATCTGCGTTTATATTTGTCTATAATGGATTGATCACAAAGAATGTATACAGGGATGAGATTAAACAAGCTCAAACTGCTTGAAAAGCCATAACCCCGTGTGTGAGTATTATCACTGAGCATGTGTGGACAATTATTACAATGTGTGTGTGTGTCTATTTCCATGCAGGCGAAAAGTAGCTTATTAGAAGCAGGTTAAATTGCCAGTGTGGGGGTTCTTCTGCCCCCTCAGAGAGCAGAGGTGATCATGCATCGTGTAATCAACCGCAAACAAGATAGCCGATTTTTTTAGTGCGGCCCTATGAACCAATGTTTCAACTCTATTGTTTTCATAGATTATAAAAAAAAAAAGGCCTTATATTTTAGGTTTAGAACTTCATCCGGATCCATACCCTTATCTTTTTACTGAAAAATATAGAACTTGTTCAAATATGTCCTTCTAGTTGTGGAACTAGTATCAACTTAAAGGAATGATCTGACATTTCCAAATGAGTCCCTTGACAAAAGTAAAGATCAAGAACACTCATACTGGATATGAAGCCTCCGCCATGCAGCTGTTTAGCAGATTATCTTAAGTATGTACACACATTTACCCACAAGCTCCTGTAAAGCTGAGTAATCAACACACAACATCTTGCTATTTGTGTGAAGATTACACTTTATAATTTAGGAGGGGTTGTGCAAAGCTGACCACATTGAGTTGTTATACTGTACATCGGCAGTTTTATGCTAACTTTGGGCAAAACAAAGTACCTTTCAAGCACTTTAAATACTCAAAAGCCTCATACCGATGTAGATTGAACAAGTTATTGCTGTGATTATTTGTCCTGTTGATGGCATCCCTTCATACAGATGACTTTGATTTCGTCCCATATACGAGAAAGAGATATTCTCTTTGCCACAGTGAACGAAACCAATCGTTTTTCCAAAGTTCACATGGTCAAATGAGGTTATATTATTATATTAAAACCCTTCTGACGGATTCATTTCACATGGAAACGTTGGTAGCAAGATGTATTTTCAAATGTTTATACATACATCATTTTTTCCCTTGCAGCGAATTAACTGTAACTGATGCACAATGAGTGTTTCCACGAAATGTTTATGTCTCCATGGCGACACATCCACTATAGTGTGTTCTGAATCAAAGAACTTTATGTTCCCCGTTGATTTTCAAAAAAAGTATACAATCCGTCACGGGAACAGACGTAAAATTAAACTTTGCTCAATATTTTATTGTTAACTGTGCTTGCAGCGTACACAGTGTGGTCAGCTCGGCAGGAATGACCTAAACGTGTGTGTTTACTGCTCTGGGCTTCTGAGAATATAACATGTCAAACACTGGGATATAAGATGTTTCATTTGTCAGCACAAATTCAACATGCAACACATTTGTAAATAAATGTATTGGTGTAAAAAGTACAAAATTGGCAAAATGTAGTGGACTAGAAGTATGAAGTCGTGTAAAAGGACAATTGTCGGGTAAAGTACAAGTTCAATCAATCAATGTTTATTTATATAGCCCAATATCACAAATGTTGTCTCAGTGGACTTCACAGTTTGTACAGAATATCAGTATGACAATACGACACCCTCTGTCCTTAGACCCTCTGTCCTTAGACCCTCTGTCCTTAGACCCTCACATCGTACAAGGAAACACTTCCAGAGAAAACCCAGTTTAAAGAAAAAAAAAAAAAAAAAAGTTCCTCAAATGTGTCCTTAAAGCCCCTGTCACACTGTCCCGAAATTGACACCCGATGGACACACGATAAAGGAAATGTTCAAATTCGGCTCTGATCGTAACAACATCGTGCCATTCGTGAGGGCATCTTAAGCCATCGTATGACCGTCGGTGGAGTTTCTCAGGCTCCGTCAGCAACTTCATGAGCGGCAACTTCGTAAGGCACTCGTGAGGGCATCTTGTCGAATCGTGTCATCTTCGTGTTATCATCGGTGCCATCGGGCATTCGCCCTCACTCTGATCGGGGCGAATGCCCGATGGCACCGATGATAACAAGATGCCCTCACGATGGCATTACGAAGGACAAAATTGACACACGAATTCAACATGAAAATGAACCTTCGCAAGGTCCTTCGGCAATTTTTTGGCATGCCAAAGATTATCCCAGCGCTCACGAAGTTGCTGCCGGAGCCTGAGAAACAACACAGAATTTCCTTTATCGTGTGTCCATCTGGTTGTTTTATTGCACAACAAAATCATGTAAACATATGATGTAAATAACCCAATTTGTGTTCTGTGAAACTGAAAAGGATATAATATATTATTTTGAAGCAGAGTTGACAGGAAGTTGTTGTTGCTATGGAAACAACATTACGGAGAAAACGTAATATTTTCTACATATAAAGACGGATAAAGTAAAGAACAAAGTCTGAAGATATCAGTACAGTATCATAGTACTGTAACATAATTGTTGTTGTTACTTTCGTTGCAGTTGTATGTCTTAAATGTAATGTAAATGTTGCCTTCGTGTGTGGTTCGGGGCCATCTTCGTGCGAAATTCACAATTCCATATTCGTGTGTCCATCGGGTGTCAACTTCGGGACAGTGTGACAGGGGCTTCAGTAAATGTATTAAGTTACTTTTCACCATGGCAAACAATCCCACTTTTGTAACATCCCTCAACATTACCAGCTATTTCAAAAGATTAAAGGGTAAAGAATATATTCATATTTGTTTCTCTGCTATTGTTCCTGGCAATGCTGCAGTAAAAATGTATGTTTGTGAATGTTTACAAGCTGTTCTAAATTAATCACAAGCTATTCAATAATACACGTTTTCACAGATATAGTTATTTGAACATAAAACATTGGTTGGGTGTTCAAAACAGTCCGATTTACACAAATCAATCAAATCTAAAACCCATCCGTAACATCAGAAGTCAAAGTCAGACTGTGTTTGAGAATCAAAAAAAGCAAAGGTGTCTGATCTTACGTCAACATTTAACAATTTCAGAGACAGAAATCCATCAAAGTTGAAGCAAAGCTGCCGTTTCCCTCCAGAACAGCCTCTGAAGTCCAAAAGGCAACACAGTCACAGTCTCACAGACATGGGTCCTCTTTGTAGGAAAACCTTATTCAGATTGTTTGCACACTGCACCAAAAACAAGTTAAACAATAATAAAAACAAAGTGTTTTCACTTGAAATAAGCACAACAATCTGCCAATAGCACAAGTCAATCAGCTTGGTTAGATTTCATGAAATAAGAAGGGATATCTAGATAAATCAGATCTTGTAATTAGCTGGAGAACTCATTTTGAACTATATTTGACCAGAATCAGGAAATGTTGTGTTGCAATATAAGCCGCAAATGCTCAAAGTGTTCTGTTTTCTGATGTTACAGTCGTTGGTGATTTTCTAATAAATATGTAAAAAAATACGTTTCATCTGAGATACGACTCAAAATAAGTTTTTTTTACTTGATGATGCATTGTCTAAAAACAAGACCCGATATCTCACTGCAGTGTTACTTATGAGGTTATAATGTCTTATAGCAAGTGTAGAAACATAGACAAATATACTTGGCAAGATTTCGAGTTGTTGTAGTGCATGCGTACTTTTTCATAATAAATGAGAAATATAGTGTATTTGAGGTTTTTATTGCAAGGCGTGTTTGTCCAGTTTGACACTTCTTTACCTGCAGTAATTTACACCTCTGTGTATTTTGCATTTTGCTGAATAATTTAGAGCTCAGGAGATAAGGATAATAACTGGGAGAAGGTGACACGCAGACAGACTGCAGCATTTGTACGCTGATGATAACGGGACCTGGTGATGTTCTGTGAGGAGTCGCTGACTGACACTTCAGTTCAACCCGTCTGACAACATAAAATGTTTTTGGCATTCACTTCATGCGTGTAACCAAATAGAGTTCTTCATGCCTCCGCAGTTTACCGTAAATGTAAATCACTGCATTTTGCCTGTTAGCAGTATTTCATGTTTCATAAATGCAACATGAAAGTGAACTTCTGCCTTGCTGTATATTTTACAACCTACTCCATCAGGCTCTCTGGGCTTCCTGTTTACACAGCTGTCACCAGGACAATGTGTATACCTCCCTGCCTATTAATCAAACTTTGATTTGGTCAGGTTGTTGCTTACTTTTCAGAAAAATTGATGACACCCGTTGAGTTATTATATAGTCAGCTGCTTATAAAGGCGATCAAAGATACATTAAGGGTTTTGACATGCAAATAAACTGATCAAAATTCAAATCTACCCTCACTTCATTTCACCTTCCCTGGAGTGGGGCTGAGTTTTGGGTTGAAAAGACAGCAGATCAGCAGTTCTGACACAGTTTAAGGGGAAGTATATGCTGGAGACCTGCACAACACACTGCTCAATTTAGAAATATATATCAGGAATGTTATAGCAGGTATTACCAGTGCAGGAGAGCAGCGACGGGACAGAGAACAGGAAGAATAAAGTGGATGGTGTCAGCTCGGTTTTGATGTCGTTAAGCCAACATGTGCGGTTATCTGTCTGCGTGATCATAATTTAAGCTACCGAGACAGAAATATGAAGGACATGTGTCGGCATTAGAAAGTTCTGGGCTCTTCTTTACCCCTGTGTGTGTTCACGCTTGTCTCTGTGTGTGAATGCCTGCGTACACAAGGGTGTGAGTACAACATCTTGAAACAGAAAATGTGCTAGGAGAGCAATTTTCTCCTTTTTTTTTCTTTCAAAAGGAAATCCTTGTGGAGTCCAGTTTGTTTCTTCTTTTTACAGGCGGGTAGAGGGTAGAAGTGGAGAAGAGGAGGTAGCGGAGGGGTTTTTGGGGGCACGGGAATAAGAAGAGGCAGGTAGCTGTACATTTCACAGTTGATTAATGAGTCAGTGGGATGATGTCTCTTATCAACACTCTGCACATGGCGCAGAGAGAAGAAAGGTTTACAGAGGCTAGGAATGCTCCAATCACACACGGCTCCCATTGCCGTCCCATCATTCCTTTCTGAGCTCACCCACCTGTTTTTGTCGGGCTCTCTTCTTCTCTTCTGCACAGTAGTTTGTTGCTGATGCAATTGGACCCTATGTTAGGTAGAAATGTTTGTCTCAGAACTGAGTGACGCATCTGCTACTGTGCGGTTCACAGTCTGTTTCACGGGCTGTGTTTAGAGATTACTACAGAAACTGATGTAAACGCTTGTAATGAGTTCTTAATGTGGCTTATGTCATCAAGGAAAAGGAAAAGTATAGTAGGCTTCCTGCTGACAACAGAAAAAAAGAAATCCTCCAGTAAAATATTGACTAATAGTTGCGGATGTGCTTGAAAATGTATCACTTTCACGCTTGACAGGACTGGATTTCTGATATATAAACTCATGTTTATCAAGTTTGATACGTAGCCTGGATGTGATGATCCTTGATAAATATGTATGGCATGCACTAATGCTTTCAGATCCACTGCGATATGAGCTGAGAATGATAGTTATTTCAATGCTTGGCAAAAGCCACAGCATGTATCCTCAGCACTGTAATCCACTGTGAACATATCTCAAAGGACGATAAAATGGGAAATGAAAAGAGCGTCAGAGGAATACATTCAAAGTAATGGACTGCTCATGATGTTGTGTGTAATATATATACTCTTGTGAGATAAGAAATTACTTTAATGCCAGCGAGACAAATTCAGATGTTTTGTCACGATCTGTAAGCCAAACTAATTTCTTTCTGCTTTCATTTGTTCCACTAAAGGTGTTAATATTTTACTATTATGTGAGGCATCCTTCCTGGTTGCTCGACACGCAATACGGTATTACCCAGGCAGTTTTAGAGAATTCAAGTGAATAAAGAGACAGGTGCAACACCAGTGAGTCACTAGATGGACTGCAGTGCTCATTTAATGTTGTAAAAAAGACGTGTTGCTTTATTTATAGAAGACAGAAAGGGATGGAAAAATAGATCCATGTGAAAGTGGAGATGTTGGATTCAAGCCCAGCACATCAGTGACATGGCAATAATTAAGATTGCAGTTTCTTTTCTCTGAAGTTTGCATAATATGTAGCACTTGACTGTAGGAGAAGGAATAATTATACCTCACAATGAAAATCTAATTAACTGAGTGAGGTTTGCTATTATGATAATCCAAAATCTTGCTTCTATAACATATAAGATGCATTTTGGATTTTCTGTGAAACAACTCTGCTCATTAAATAAAACAAATGTTGGCCATAGCAGTGGGTTCCAGATGGCAGCGAGAGGTAATTGAAAAATGTGAACTTCAATACCCTGCATTCATTCAACCCAAGTGGCAGCTGTAAAAAGAAAACACAAAACAAACCCACAAATATTCCTGCCTCTCCGCTGCCTGCATGACACGACCAATTTAATCACACATCTGAAGTGCAACATGTTGTGCTTTTTTACATTATACTATTACAACTATGAAAAGCCTTTTAGATGTCGACAATGTCTGCCTAACTGTAACCTGTGCACCTGTTTTTGAACAAAATACGTTTTCACAATCATGTAGTTGGAGGTCATGTTTTAATGAGGAAAATGGCAAAGTGAAGTGTCTCTTCATGCATTCAAATCAGGGCAACATCATGTGAGACTTTTAAAAAAGGCTGTGAATTCCTTTTCACAAATTATGCTTCTAAAGAAAAACTGGAATCCTTCACGTATTCGGTAGTCTGAATAAAAGTTAAGTTAAATTCTTCTGACATTTCTATTACTTTTTTTGTCACCAAATGTTCAAGACGGATGACAACTCTTCCAGACGCTGCTGTCCTTTCTTTCTATTCAGTGTCCGGTGGAGTTGTTTTGACCTTCTTAAGACTTTGTATGGTGAGTTCAAATATCACTTATGGACTGCAGTGTTATTTTAAAGAGGACTCATTTTCAGGTCCATATTTGTAATGTGTTCCTCTCCTGTGACATGTCTCCATGCTTTAATGTTCAAAAAGCTTTATGTTTCTCATACTGCCTGTGCTGCAGCACCTCTTTTCACCCTCTGTCTGAAACCAGAGCCCAGTCTGCTCTGATTGGTTAGCTGGTTGACTCTGTTGTGATTGATCAACCGCTTAGAGATGTCCCGCCCCTTAGCCTATCCAGGGCCGTCCCTCCCTACAGGCCGATCATGCAGACTGCGTGGGGCCTCATCTTGCGGAGGGTGCCTCAACTGAGCCGAAAATGCGGCGCACTTATGCAGCGCAATTAGTGTGGTGCGGCACGGTTTCGCCGCTGCGAGGCTCCACTCGCAACTGAGCCCTGAGCCTATCACGTACAATGTGTTGGAGTGCTAGCAAATAGAAGCGTCAGTGTTACAATGTGATGTCACTATATTACGGAAGTAAACAAAGGACTATAATCGAGGCGAGGGGGGAAACTCCTTATGAAGAGAACCTTGGGATTTTAGCCTTTGCAGACCATTTAAATGCACAAAAACCTACATAACACTGAATGGAGAAAACCCCAAAAAACATAATAGTGCCTGTTTAACAGTATTTAAAGGTAAGCTTCAACAAAGTGCTATGACAAAGGACTGCACATCCCATTATGAATATGTAGGGGACATTACTTTTAGGTAGGTTATTGGGAAAATAAGCTATAAACCTCCTTTTCAGTTGTCTCACAGTAAATGAGAAAAACAGATATTGACTTTACAAACAACAGAGATTCTATTTCATTGAATTGGTGTTGATGTTTTAATTCATTGTCAAACTCTCTCTTTGTGTTACGGGTGTACAAGGAGTGGACCCAAAAGCACGAAGGCAGTGGCGGTTCTAGACCAATTTGACTGGGGGGCCAGTTATTTTCTGAGGGCGGCACAATAAATGCAGGACGAAAAAGAGAACTAGACAATATGAAGTAATTGCGCATAAGAAAACAATGCAATACAGTTATTGGTATTTGTTTCAGTACACTTATTTATTTCAGATAGATCTTATAGTTATTACTGTTAGCTTCAGCTTAAGTTATAGTGCAATTTTTGCACTAACACCATATTTATATACAAATAAAGGCAATGAACAGTTACATCTCTACTTTACATAAGGGTGTCTGCACAATCTCACATTACAGCAACAACATCCTGCGGTTTTTGGCAAAGCGAGTACCAGAAAATATACATTAAAAAAAACATTGTTAGGGGGGCCACAGGGGGGTCAGAGGTCAGTGTTAGGGGGCACTGCCCCCCCCCCCTAGAACCGCCACTGCACGAAGACAGACACAGAATTCAAGTAAAGTCTTTACTTGAAAAAGCAGAAACAGTACAAAAATATATACAATAAAGAATCTATACTAATGTTTACCTAACTAATAACTAGAGAAATACTTCTACCTGATCTTACCTTACTACTAAATCTAGGGACAATGACTATAACTTAGATAATTAGATGCAAATAGGATAACGCTGGAGAGTTTGGCAAAAGACACAAGACAATCTGGCAACAAACAAAGGAAGACAGGACACTATATACAAGAGGGAAGTGGGCACAGGTGGAAACAACCAGGGGCGGGGCAGACACTGATGATGGCGGGAAAACAACCAAGGCAGGAAGAAAAGGAACCAGGAAGAAAAGGATCCAGGAACGAGACAAGGTGAATACAAAATAAAACAGGAAGTGGAACATAAATGACTAAACTAACAACAAACATTTAACACAGTTGCCAACGCACAACACTTTGCTGTCAAATAACAAAAGGTGTTGATAATGAAAAGTTGTTTGACAGGTGAAAACTGTTTCGGCGTGGAGGAGAGAGACAGAATGCAATTGGAAATCATAGCAAGGGCCGTATATTTTTTTTGAAGCAAACATCTACTCTGTCAGCAGTGAAGAGTGGACAGCAGTATTGAACCAGACCACTTGAGATGTAATTCCTTGCTCCAATGAAGAAAGACTGGACATTTCTATTGTCAAGACCAAAAAAAAGCTGAAAGAAAGAGAGAAGGACAGAGACTGAAAGAGAAGCATCAGCAAGAACAAAGAGGCGTTGAGAGAGACTCAGGCTAGTGGAGCTTTGACACAATCCGATATAGATTCTGCCATGGCTGTGCGACTTTGACGGCGTCATGCTCACATCTCTCACACGTGGGGTGGTTATTGATGGAGCCGTCATATCCAAGCTGAACATCTGTAATGAAATTCTAGTCCTCTTATTGGATTTGGCGATGGGATCTCTGTCTCTCTCACAGCTGTAGTTTGGCCTTTATTGCACACCCATCCTGTGGAGGGCACATTATATACACAAACGCACGGTACAGCGTATGGAGTCTTGCGTGTATAGGGATTATGTCGTTGCCCACCACCGTAGCTATTGTTTACTCTCTCCGGATTGGTCTGCCAACACTGCATTTTACTGTATTTTAATTCAGTTTTTCCTTCTCAGAACAGGTAATAGGCACATTTTGTTTGCTCTCTGAAAACGTATTATATTTTTGCAAAAGGAGAGGGGAGAAGGCAAACATAATGGAAGCAGGCTGATAAAGAAAAAGCCGAAGTGAAAACCAGAGTTGGTACCAGCTGTGGCTGCAGGAAGCATGCAACAATAGGTCGGGAAAAAAACAATGTAATGCATGTAAACCAATAGAAATGAAGAATACAACACATTTTTGTAGAGTAGAATAAAAGAAATGGCGCTATTCAAAACAATTCATGAATAATTGATCTGCAACGCACTAGAATCTGAATATTCGAGTGGTCCATGAAGAACAGTCGTGGTCACGGGAGGAGCTTTCATCCACATTTCCAAAGCGAGAAAAAAGGGAAGAGAGCAGAAAAGAAGGACAGCACCAACAGAGCGAGGAGACAGAGTATAAAATTCATATGACAGGTCTCGTTATCTTGAATGCAAATGCAGCCTATGTGTTTGCTGGAGTGACACATTGGTTCTTTTATTGATAAATTGAGGACCGCTATGCTATAATGCTACCAATATACTTTGCAGGGGCCCGGGTAAAGGACCCACTCTAAAGGCATAGATGATGACGGACTGTTTAGACTGCCTCTCATTATTCTTGCACCTCCCGGCCCAGCCAGTTTACATGTTTATGACGTACACACAGCGAACAGATTCATTATTCCTGCTGCCTCTGGTGATTTAAAATGCTATGGGTGGATTTTCGGATTACATGAGCTCTCAAAAAAAAATTACCCTTGGTTCTTCTCACTACTGGAATATTTGAATTTAGAGCAGATGACCCATCAAGGCACCTCTTTTGGATGATACCAAAAAACATCAATACGCCAACCATTTTTGTCAATTTCCCTTGGATTTTTACAACATGATTAGAGTATTTTCTCAATAAGGTGGACGGGAGGAATTGTTAAAAAGCATCCCCTACCTACCTCTACTTATTGCATGTCTACACTCTGAAATGTATCTGGTGCCTTCATTTCCCACAACATACCGTATGTTCTCCAGCTATTCCCACAACGTCAACCGTCTAAAACATCACACTTCATTCATGGAAGTCGTGAGTTGTGGAAAATCCATTATGCAATGTTCAATCCAAACAAATCTCTTTGCCGCTGCTTTGAATTGAGATGCTCATATTCAAACTACAGTATGCCTTTTAAACATGTATTGTATACCTGTGGTGTTTATTTTTATTATTTTATTATCTTTGCTTTGTAATGCCTGTTGTAAAACTCCATTATAATGTGTTTTTACTGTATTTATTCCTAAAAAGTATTTTAATTTGTTTTGTAAAGCACTTGTCGCGTACAGAAAAGTGCTATATAAATAAACTTGCCTTACCTCAGAGTTGAAGGGTCCAATATAGGATCGCATTCTCTCTGTGGACACACTGCATATAACCTGATGCGAGTGTCTTCCAGACTTGTAATCATATTTACATGAGCTGTACATGTTCCAGCAGGAGTGGTGTATGAGATCTGATCACTGAAGAAGCATTTTGAAGGTCAAAGTTAGACATGACAGTTATAAAGCCAAAAAGGTACAGCAAGCAGTAAGTAAGCAATGTGTTGAACATTAGTTGTTTTCATTAGTCAAAAACTCAGTTCATGTTGCCGTTTAAAGAGATTCACAATTCAATGCATTTCTTTCCCCATTTCCTTTTACTCTGATGAGCAAGTGTTCCCCCCCGCTGAGAGGCTGCAAAACCACTTGCTACCCCTTGACCATTTGGAAAATTACTCAGCACATGAAATACTGTACACTGTAGTGCTTCATCAATAGAGCATTTTGCAGCTCCAGCAAATCTGCCTGCAACTGTGGTGGTAGGTCTTATTTCTTTCCTGGCGCTAACAGTCAGATCATAACCAACAGCAAATAATGAATGAATTATATATATTTGAGTGTGCTGTACAACCCAACGCAAGGGGGAAATGTTTAGATCTGGAATAATTATTTGGGATCACTCATAATGATTGAGATGGCTTGTCAACATATCAAACAGTATTGATACAAATGCACTATCGTAATGAATATTGGATTATTCAGTATCAGAAGCCCCTAAATAGTGATGAAGTGTTTCAACAGTGCATTAAACAACTTAAAGGAAAAAGGAGATTTGTAGTCCGGCTAAAAACACAATGGACTTAAACTACAGTGAAAGTGTGGACAGAGATTTATTGAGTTGAGAAGAAGTCTGAGTAAAGGTGAACATCATACAAAGCTCAGTACAAGGGAGAGAGCAGCTCTGGGGATCTCAGTCAGATATCGCAAACCGTGTGTGTGTGTGTGTGTGTGTGTGTGTGTGTGTGTGTGTGTGTGTGCGTGTGTGTGTGTGTGTGTGTCAGGGTGTGTTGAAGCTCGTATTTGTAGGTCTTTGCCCAGGGCCGTTGGACTACCCTGAGTGTGTGTACTTTATGTATATGCATTGAGGCATAGAGTAAGAGGAGAACAGCGAAGGAGGAGAGGGGTTAGGAGGGATGAATGGAGGGAACAAGAGGTGGTGATGACCCCCCTCCTCCTCTCCCCCCTCCTCCTCTCAGCCTTCTCCCTATCTCCCCCCTCAGAGGTGAGCTCCAGGTTTGTATTCAGAATGAGGCTTGGCTGGACAACTGCACTCCACAACCAACAAAACCCGACCCCAGAGGACCCCACAGAGCTTCCAGCAGCTATGGACTGACGTGCTGAACAAACTCAATGTCAGGTCGAAACACCTTTTCTTACAACCACACACAAGGCAGGGCTAAGACAGTGAAGGGGAGAGAGAGATAGAGCTCAGGGAGGAAAGGTAGAGGAAGAAATGTAGACAAGGAGAAATAACGAGAGTGTTGGGGAAATGGATGAACAATTAAGGGGAAGGGGGGGTGATGTCTTACAGATAGTAATAAGAAATGGAAGGCCTATACGCAGTGTGTGGTGGTGGTGGTGTGTGTGTGTGTGTGTGTGTGTTGTGTGTGTGTGTGTGTGGTGTGTGTGTGTGTGTGTGTGTGTGTGTGTGTGTGTGTGTGTGTGTGTGTGTGTGTGTGTGTGTGTGTGTGTGTGTGTGTGTGGTATGTATGGGTATAAAGTACAGTTTTGAGGAGATGGAGCAAAAGAGTGATTGCGTGGACCAGGGAAAAAAAGACAAACCTGAAGATTTGCCAAGCTCCCTTTCTCCCACTACAGACATTTTGTGGTGAATACTGATACCGCACAGACACATACCAAGTGCTGCACTTTGTAGCAACTGGCAAAAGTTCTTGAGATGGAGAAAAATAATAACTTGTGATTACTCCTGTTGCAGGAAAATGCTGCATTTTGTAAGAACGGAATGATGGAAGAACAGAATACCTTTTAATAAACACTATCTTCTTTAAAGTGGTATATATTCAACTGCAGACGGCAAGATATCTCTGTTAAGAAATATTTCGACTTACTGTTGGGCACTGTTTATAATAGTACCATAAGTACTATGGTACCCCTAACCATGGTCTTTTTGACAGTGACATGGTAAGTCTCACAGCATTTCATGTAATAGTCACAAAATTAATTGAATCTATTAATTCGTGTTCACCAACACGATTTTCCCATTTTTTTCGTGTCACACAGAACGATTTTAAAAGCAATGTATTTCTATTGGTAGTATGTTTCGTGCCTGCACCACGTCTTTTTGTCCGGTCGGGTCTGGGAAGACCGGAAGCTGTGTGGTTCACAAACACATTTTCTTACTTAATATTAAGACACGATTATTGTTTTTATTTTAAATTGTATAATGTCTGACTTTTTTTGACGAAGCTCAGTGCCTCAGAATACTGAAATCTGTATTTTTTAAAATCTTTTTTTCCTTCTAATTTGTTATTATTTACATTGCTTTTAAAATCGTTCTGTGTGACACGAAAAAAATGGGGAAATCGTGTTGGTGAACACGAGTCAATAGATTAATTTCGTGACTATACCACGAAATGCCGTGAGACTGGGTTGGAATACACTATGGTACATAACTTAAGTACCACACACACTTAGTAAACAGTATGTGCTCTGGAACAAATACCATGGTACTATCACATGTTGGCATGATGCTACAATCAACAAAAACATGGTACGTGTACCACGGCACTGTCAAAATAATCATAGTAGGCTACTGTCAAATATGCCATGGTAAATGCACAATAATAATATAAAAAATACCATAATACCATGATACTGTCAAAAAAGCCACGGTATTTGTACTTGTACATGTATGATACTGTACCCACTATTGTAGATACTGTAGCTAGCCGTAGCTACTGTGGCTAGCTGTTTATACGTTTCCAGTTTGTATGCTAAGCTATGCTAACTAGCTACTGGCGGTAACTTCAGAACTGGCAACCTATCAAGCATCTAACTTTCAGCAAGAAAGAGAATAGGCATATTTCATTTAAAGGTTGAACTATTGTTGTAACAGAGCACAATGAGTCGCAATATTTCATAGCAAAGATTTTCTATTTTGGCACCAACACTGAAAACAGGAAGAGCCAGGAACACAATGTACATACAAAGGAAGAAAGATCTGGCTCATAACTCACGGGTAATTCGATTTTCATATTATATTAAGTATGTTTAATAGTGAACTCTATAAGTAAATAATGTAAATGCTGGCCAAAGCTAGTCTTTATGCTATGCTAAGCTAACATGCCTTCGGCTCACCATGATCCTTGAGGGCAGATAGTATTGATCTCTTAATCTTCGCAAGAAAGTGATTAAGCACATTTCCCAAACATACTGACCAGAGCCATATAATATATATCTATATGGCGCTGATACTGACTAATGCCCAAGCACAACAGGGAGTTTTTTAGTGAGGCGGATCAATGTGGTATATCTTCAAGAAATCTACACGACTTTATCATTAATGAATGCTGGCTCTCCATCCCTGACATGATGACTGCTCCATCTTTTACGAAGATATCACTGGAGACTTGGTGAGATGGAAGGAAATGATAGAGTGAGTAGGGCTGGACTGAGAGGAAGACGGTAAACATTTCATGGAAAATAGGGAGGAGGGGTGATTAATTGAGGGGGTCAAGTATGCTGAAAGAGAAGATGGCTGCTTGTTGATGCTTGCAGCTAATGGGGAAAGACAACAAGACAGTAATGGAAAAACACAAAGTTGATGATTTGTTTTGAATGCTTCCACAGAAGTGCTACTGTGCATCTGTTTTGCTCTGATTTTAAAGGGAGATATTTTGGCCAGACAGAAGGATTAAGAGTTATTCTGTTTAACATTGGAGCATTTTCAAAGCAGACCACTTCATCCAAGACAGTGGCATTGAAACACCTTTTATACTCCGTGTTGGCCTTCTGATCTAAAGTTTTCATTTAAGTAAATAGCCATTCATAAGTGTGGGTACACTTAAATATATTACAAAGAAATAGCACTGCAAAGGTAGACTTTGGTATTTTGAGGACAAGAACTCTAGCAACGAGACGGTAGGCCTATGTGTGTTATCATACAAACTATGGTTCATAATCAGATTGCAAAACTTTCGGCTGGAATTGTCTTTCTTGTGGGTATCTTTTATTTTAATCTTCTGTCACCTGGGACACACAATCCACTGATACGGGAATGAAAATGTGTCTTTGGGAAAGGGATTTAAATTGTGAGGGGGTAGAGGATAAGGAGAAAATCCCAACATCCCAAACTTAAGTATTCAAGTGACAGTGACAGGTTTAGCGTGACAGAGCCTTAAATTCATTATGATATTTATTCTCACTCTCTGTCTCTCCTCATTTTTCACTTTCCCAGCACCCCCGTTGGCAAGCTACAATAAAAAGTAAGTAAAGTGTACGATGAAGCTTTCCCTTTTAGAAATTATACATATAGACTTGCATGGCTGTTCTAAGAGTTGCAGCTCTAGACTCTCAGCTCCATCTTTCCCCCGCCCTCTGCAGCACTCAGGTCTAATGAGTTGAAACAAAAAGGAGACCAACTGCTGACGTGAGTGGATGAGCATTAGCCTGAACCAGGCCTCATGCAGACCCACTTATCTGTAAATCACCTGTGTTCTGCAGACCGTATGGCCAATTGCATTGAGCTAAAGCAGTACACCAGAAACAAATCAGAGCACAGTGTTGTCATCCACTTATTCCCCGATATAGAGAGATTTTCTGTTATTTTATTTAACTTTTATCTTATAGAGGATAACCTTATTAGGGTGTAATGTATTTTTCAAGATCTGGCTTTTTCCTCACTTGCCCTGCTTGGGTCAAACATTTCTGCAACGGGGAAGAGGGAATAGTGTGTAGTGAGTATGTCTGAGTGTATGTGTGTGAAGCTTCTCCAAGTCATTATTCTTTTAGTCTAATATTATTTAAGGTTTTTTAAGGTTTACTGCACAGCACTGCTGGGCATCAATTGATTCTCTGCATGATTTTTTCCAATAAGAAATGACGTCCACGGTGGAATAAAATAGCACTTTCTACTTTCTGAGGTCACGGGGCGTATGAGCGAACTGAACTACTCTCAGCACAGTGAGGTCAAAACGCTTCTGATACAGGATCTGTTTTAACTTTCGAAAAACCCAGCCTTGGTCTGAATCATGAACATTGAGTCCCCGCGAACGCAACGGAATTGACCGTGTTATTGATTTGCATGTAAGAGGTAGAGATAACATTGACATGATATTATGTCAAGTAATTTATCTTTCGACTTTCCGATACAATGATTGACAGCAGAAAAAGATTCTCATTGAGGTCCACTAGCCCTCCCTATTCTTTAAAATTATAAATCAGTGCATGAAAGTCAGAGTGTCTGTGCTGATAAATGGACTCTCTCTCTCTCTTTGATGTTGGATGCTTTCTCACCAAGGAAGAGTCCATTTAAAACAACCCACCTCCATAATGCTCCCTTTGAAATATAAGATATAGTAATTATTGATATGAATTCAACAGCGAGTGAAACACGTCAAGCTTATACACAGCCTCCACTATAATTTTCTTTCAGTGTATTTGCAGGTATGTGTGTATGCAAGCACCTGTGCCAACTGCACTCTTCACTCAAATTACACACTTTATTATCTGGTCTCTACAGCCAGAAAATCAAATTTGATTTAAAACAGAAATAGATATAGAATTATGTAGAAACAAAAGAAATAGGGAGTAATGTTTTAATTGTTTCGTCGGGGGTTGGTCCAAATCACAAATGGGCGCCTGGAAAAAAGCAGATTGAGAGACGTAATGGAAACGACTAACTGCTAGCCAGTGTTTTTTGTGCATTCAGGCCCCCTTGCTGAAAGCAGTATTTTCTCCACAGTTTTAATTCCTTTTTCCCAGGATAATTATCCATTGTAGATGCCCATCCTCAGATAATGACTGCCTCGCCACTGAGCTAGGAAATTAACAGAGACCCTGTGTGCACCAAGCGCAATGGAGGAACTGCCCCCCGTATCAGCACTCAGCTCATTTTAACCAAGGAGAGAAATTGGTACGCTGTTGTTAATACCCCCCTTCTGCTTATAAGGAATAACATAATTTCATTTCATGTATGATATCATCAAAAAGAAAGAGTAAATCATGAAAAATAACGTGTGAGGAGACTTGGTTTATGAAGTGAATGGCAACAGTGCCCCCTTGTGAAGCAGATAAGCAACTTCCTCTGCATTCAGTATCACTCAAACTAAAGATTTTCAATGGCATCACATTTGTCTTTTCTTTTATACACGAAGAAGCTGATTTCAGCCTCATACTGTCATCACACCTTAGTTACTTCAGCCATGCTAAAGGGGATTAAGTGATCAGGAAAGATCAGGACTGACACAATGGCTGAGGAAAACGGGTTATGTGAATTGGGGTTATTTTAAGGTGCCAGCTTATAACAGTTTGTTGCAGAGAATAAAAGACGGATAAACTAACGGTTTGAATAAAGTGCAATCACAAGCTGGTATTATGTCTATAAGTGCTTTAGTGCAGTGGGGCCTCTGCTTTAATTAGTGAAGCAAGTATTAGCACGTTTGTTTAACACTGTGCTAGTGTTCACATAAGCTTAATTACATGATATTGAAGGCAATTTTTCACCCGCTTGGCCTCTGTGTAAAGTAATAACCACTGGCTAGCAGACCGCTTTTTCATGATTCAATTGAGACACTTGTTGAGAGCTGGCATGGTCAGCTATAGCAATTTACATATATTACCATCAATCTTTAGCAGAAACTACTAAAAACAATAGGATCCCGAGCAATTTATTTTTTTCTGAATGTTTGGATGGCACCTTAAAAAGGAATAGCTCTTCTGTTTTAATTGTATAATGACAATACAGGTTTTTATTATATTCTATCCTGTTCTATAACATAAACTGACCTTGCTCTATGAGGAAGACATATTATGGAGTAAGGAGTGTATTCTGCTATTCTGTTCACGCTACCTGACTGCGCAATTTACAATGAATAGCTTAGTTACACTCCATATAATAACTATTAGCAGACGCTGAAGACTTGTGAACGCAGCAAACTGTTGCTAGCCTGTGAAGTGTTAACCACCAGGAGGGATGGATGACTTGATTTGTGACATTTAAATGATGCACGTTAACACCTAGGGGTAAAACGGCTGCATCAGGGTGACTTTGGCAATGATCCATCTGTACTACATACGGGCAGTCACCCTGCACCTCTACGCCACTGCATCAAAACTAAAATCATTAGAAAGGATTCTTCCATTAACCCCACAATTTAAAAGGATTATGTGCAAATCGGTCGAAAAGGTAAAATAAGGGCAGCTCTAATAGGGATTAGTGAGCGCCAGAGGCATCCCTGTCCTACCAATAACCTCTCACTTCTGCATATGTCATCGGGTCAACATGTATATTGATGAGCAGATATGTACGTGCTTGATCCTGTACCCTTATCTAAAGTCAGTTAGTCCTTCTTCGTCCATGAGGACAATGCTCGTCTTGGCTCTGTGCCTGACACTTTCAACACACCCTCCGTGTTGATGAATGAAAGCCTTATCAAACTGTGGCTTAGTGGAGTTGAGCGAGGTACATTAAATCAATGCTAAAGAACCCCCTGTATGTGATTGCGTGGCGTCTCAGTGACAACACCAGCGTCTGGGTGTGTAATGCGTGCTTTGCTCTACTCGGTCCACTCATCAGGTGTGTGGGACAGACAGACAACTGTATTGTCCCCATCTAACCTGACAGGCTGTTACTGTGCAGTCTGACCGCTTGGTGCCAGGCTTATTTATATGCTGCCGGTGCGAGAGATCTCGGGGAGAGCAAATTGCCTCGCACAGAGAGAGACAACCATCGCTGCTTTGAAGTATGAGCATCTGTGTGTGTGTGTGTGTGTGCGTGTGTGTGTGTGTGTGTGTGTGTGTGTGTGTGTGTGTGTGTGTGTGTGTGTGTTTGCAACCTCACACTTCAACTCTTGCAGTACAAGTTGTACGTATTATCGCCAGGGGGAAATACAAATCTGTGTATAGATTGTATTTATCGATGGCAAGGTTATGTTGTCTGTTGTCTGGCAGTGAGCGCAGGAGATTTATTGAGTTCAGCGGGAAGCCATGTTCTTGCAGGTCAACAAGCAGGTCAATGTGTCTTTTTCTCTCTCTGGTTCACACAGCTCTCGGTGGAGTTGTGATGATGTACCCCTGAAGTACAAAGCGTGCCTGACTCCCTGACGTGTGTCCCCTTTCGCAGCGACAGAGAATGAGGCGGCCATACATCATAGGCCAAGCGTGTCCTCTGAGACAGGGACAGAAAAAAACAAAACAGAATCAATACATCTTTAGCTTAAAGCCCTAGTTGTGTGCACTTTCTCTCCTTACCCAAATTCTTCTTGTCCATTCTTCTTTCCACTTCTGTCTTGTCCAGAGTGGCATCATTTATCTGTGTCTGACTCCAACTCGACTGTCAATATTATCTCTATCTGCCCTTCTGCTCGGCCCCAGGTGAACATGTTGATACACGGCGGAGCTATCAGCCTTGACTTGAGACGGGGAAAAAAAATAGAAAAGCACTTCAGAAATAAAGAAAAAAGACCAAGGCCTGAGGATTACCGAAGGCCTTTCAGCTTGTTAGTGCAGCGGCACCTACATCAGAAAAATGCATAGTTAATATTTTGCAGCAGGGCTGAGTGATTCAGGCTCTGGAGGGGCGAATGTTCCCCAAATAGACAGTTTACATGATAGAGGACCTTGTGTAGTACCCACAAACCATTTCAGACAGCAGTGGAAATGCTATTAGAGAGATAGAAGGAGCACTGGGGAGTAGTTCGCGGTAATTAAACTGGAGCGTCAATGTCACTGCTACCTGTTTACGACCCAACGAGTAGCAGTTTCCTGTGGTGGAGAGGTTTGGCTTTCATTTATTACCGACGATTACCATTATGAAGTCCTCCCATAAGGGATTTGGAATATATTTTGGGAAATGTTTCCATAATCTCTCTTAGAAATATTCCACACAAAAAAGATTTTTCAGAGATCGTAGTTGCAGTGGAGTCGTAAAGTACAGATGAAGGGTTCACAATGTACATGCTTTTTATCTGTTCTGGAACAATTTTGCTAATGAATATTTTAAAAGCAGTGATCATTTGGTTTTATAACTCATTTGGTAAGACGTGAACAATCTCAAACTTTTATAAAAAACTCGTAGCTTCTTGTAAAACAACAACTTTCATTTTAAGTTTTACTCCAACTTTTCAGGACATTCTGAATCAAACGTTACAACAATATGGCTCATTACAAATGTAAATGACAGTGGTAAATCCTACACCGACTGTGGGTGTTTGTTCAATTTGTGATACTATTATGATTCAACAGTGTCTTTTAAATCTCCAGTGTTATATGGATTCATATTGGATTCACATTCAGCTGCCTACATCCACCAGTCTGCCAAAAAAAGGCATATTTGCAAATATAGAGCAGGCTTACATAAGAAATTGGATTTTCAAATCAAATCAAATCAAATCAAGTTTTATTTATATAGCACATTTAAAAACGATGTTTGGTCGAGCCAAAGTGCTGTACAAGTAATAAAAACAATTTACGACAGTACAATAACAACAAAAGACAGTCATTGCAACAGCAAATATAAAAACAAAACACACGGAAAAGTCAGGAGTCGTGCTCCGCTCTAACTAGAAGGCCTGAGAGAAGAAGTGGGTCTTAAGTGTGGATTTAAACATTTTTGAGATTGGCAACGTGTATGTGTGTTTCAGTGTGTGTGTGTGTGTGTGTGTGTGTGTGTGTGTGTGTGTGTGTGTGTGTGTGTGTGTGTGTGTGTGTGTGTGTCATCTTTGTTCAGCATCTGGCCATCGTCATTGACAAGGGTCAGTTTCTTGGGCCAGCTGGGTCAACAACATTATCCTCGGCCTACTTATTCAACTGGGTATTGATCTTCCTCCGTGTGTTAATATCTGTGTGTGTGTGTGTGTGTGTGTGTGTGTGGTGTGTGTGTGTGTGTGTGTGTGTGTGTTGGGGGGGGGGGGGCTAAGTGAAGATAAGCAGGGAGATGGGGTCAGGCCAAGAAAAGGAGGTACGTTCTGGAAGAGTAAATTTGACATAAAATCTAATCAATTGCTGCGGCCCCATTCCCAGTGTGACAGTCTGCTCCTTCAAGAAGTGAAAACCCAAAACTCACATGAGTAATCACGCCGGTTCATTCACTTTGGCAGAAAACACAAACATCTCTTAATTGTTTTCCTGTAATGCGATCTTTAGAGACCTGGCAGGAGATTTATGTGACAGTGCATGCAAACACACACACACACACACACACACACACACACACCACACACACACACACACACACACACACAGACTATCAAGTTTAGGGGTGTAATGGAATATATGTTAATATGTGATCAGGATACAAAAAAAGATTACTGTATTTCCTTATAGTTAAATAAAAATATATGTAATCAGATAAATGTTACATTCTTCAACAATGGGGATTACTAGCAGGTTTAAAATGTTCCAATACATTAAACTGAGAAGCACATGTGCACACACTTGTCTCAAACAGGTGAAACGAGTCCAGCTCTAAGTTCATCATCCTGGCCTTTAGTTCAAATGAGGCTTTCGGTGGGTGGACATTGCGCCATTATTTTGTGTTCAAAGGAGAGAAAGAGAAGCAACATTATCTATCAGTGCAAGCTGTGCCTTCCAGCTGTTAATATACTCTCTTCACCCAAGGAGTCAACAACTAATTTAAAACAACATTTACAGGTAAATGCTTTTTAGATAAAACAAATGTGTTGTCCAGTACTTTTAATAGAAAGCTGTGCCGTCAGTATTGACTTTGTGTTCTCATTTAAGGTAGTTTCAATCTTCTTCTTTTTGATATTAATATTTTCTTTTCACAGTAGGTGGACACACAAAATACTGGTATGCTTTTCTCTTTCATTTATTTGCATTGTATTTGAAACTGAAATGCTCCAAAAGTTACGGAAAATAATTGGGAGATATAACTTTCATATTGTGATAATTAGATCAGGGGTAAAAAAAATCCATTCGGAGAAACACGCTGCACTTTCAGAAACAATGTAAATATTAAAAACAGGAATTTAAACCACATGCAAATGAAGAAACATCTTCACCAATTGGACGAAACATTCTCAGGCTTAACTAAAAGTGCATAAACAAAACGCTACAAATACAACATGCTGAAAGAAGCTCGAACCACAACGGAAACAGGGCCACTGAAAAGTGCACACAGCTGGACGGGAGCGTTTGTTTAAGTTATTTCTTTTATTTCTTAACAACACAATTTCCCAATTTTGGATCAACAAAGTACATCTTATTATCTTATACTAACAGAATAACTACGCCTATATTGCGTACAGCGCCCATAAACTGTGGCACACCCCCCACCCAAATCAAGTTGAACTGCCCCAGCCCCAGTAAAAACCAGATGTTTTAAAAATAAATAGTTATTTTTTGGAAATAATGGTTTTAGTGTGCAATTATAGGTTTTAATTTTGTATTTGTGTTCATTTTAAATAAATCAATCTCCCAAAAAACGTATACAGCTTTTATTAACATTGGAATTTACATTGTAAGCGGCCGCGGGGGGGAGAGCTTTTGAGAGCTCTCTCCTGAAAGACTGAGCGGCTCTGAATACTCCAGCTCAGTGAGGTAAAGGCACACCTTTATATAATCATTATCGTTTAAAAAAAATAAGAGAATAGATGAAAAACAGGTATAAAATACTATATGACAGTACAAAAAAGAATAGAGTTTAAAAGGCGAGTGATTTGTAAAATATCCATAAAGAAAAAGAAAATCTGCTTACAGTTCTGTTTCATCTGGGTGTTGAGAGATGTATCCATAGATCTCCTCATTTTGCTCTCAAAGTGCACCAGATTGATGCTTTTAACTTCAACATTTAAAAAAAAATCGTCCCGGGGGAGCATGCCCCCGGACCCCCTAGAGGATGTTAGGTCCACCCCCCTTAAATCATGTTCAAATGGATAGGATACTAAATACAGTTGCACACATCTTGTGTCCATATCTTTCTGTTTTGGTGGTCATGCCACAACCGTGCACGTGCATGAATGCGTGAGGCATAGTGAGTCTCTGCATTTTGGGGGTGGGGGGCACCAGCTAAAATCTTGCCTAGGGCAGCAAATTGGTCAGGGCCGGTCCTGGCTAGATAGTTTACAGCATATCTGCAATTATATTGGAAGGAAACATGCGATCCCGTTGTTAAAATAAGCCGATAAAAACGTACTTGTTGTGTCCAGTGACAGTGGTACTGGTTGGCATCATAAATTGCCACCGTAATTGTAACAAAATTCTGTCTTAAAGTTACACTCCCAACCATGCACTCTACACACACACACACTCACACCCAAAAGGGTTGCTAAGGTACACACATCATTGTAACAACCCACATTATTATTGATACCTTGCAACATGGTACAAAACTGATTCTTTCAGAGCCCACACTCTTTTCAGATGAAATGTGCACACACTCAAAAAAACACACACAAACTGAAAATGTAAATACACAAAGGAAGATGCTTTTTGAGGGCAAATAGGTAGACAAATGCAGGGCTTTCTAAGAGTGCTCAGACAATGACACGGTGTACCTTTTCCTGGCAGTGCATGTGTGATGAGGACAAAACAACTGACGACAACATCAATAAACCTGGATGTGGTCACTTTGTCACAACTTAAATTACAGGCTTGTATAAAACTTCCAAAACACATAATTACACAAAGATATACACCCAATGGTACCCACTGAGTATAAAAGGGATGACAGTATTCTGCGGGCTGATTGCTACAGGGGGGAATATATTAAAGACAAATTGGCACTCCAGGAACACTGAAGGAAGTCTAAAACCATCATTATATCTCCACGAGACAAGCCCAGACAGCCAAGAGGAATATTGTTCATTTTGTTCACAGCCAGGAGCTTAGAACGTAATTGTATTATATCGTTATTATATGTGTGAAACAGACTGGAAGTTTTGCTGCTTCTAATTATGATGCAGAAGGGAGTTTTAGTGCAAAATGCTGGACATAGACTGTAGAAGAAATAAGGAAAGAATGATAAGAAATACATGGAGGCAAAACATGATGGATACAGAAAGACAAAGCAGTGATATGGAAGGATGTGTTGGCATGTCAAGTACTGCAAAAACTGCACTGCAGGGTTATAACCTGCACACCACCCTCCTGATCATTTATTCAACTCATCTGTTACATAAATAAACCAAAACACAACAGATCCGCCCCTGGCGTCCTGTAAGAGCCAATGCATTCAGCTGAAGCAGTGAAGCAGGTTAAATCTTCGGCAGCAGAGCACGGTGGGTACCAGCGTGGATGAGTCATCAGCCCAACAGCCACACAGGTTCACATCAATATAATCACACAACCGGACGCGGGATAAAATCAACATTTCAAGATTCACATGTTTAAACATTTAGATCGCCTACAGATATTTGCTTAGAAGTGTGGGCAGGGATGATGTGCTTTATGTAGGCATGCAGAGGTAGTAAAGTGGGTTAAAAATGAATAGCTGGGCATGATGCCATGGAAAAGAGACTAAGAAACAATAAAGTTACAGAGAAGTGGATGACTAGTTCACAACTAAAGAGATAGGCTAGCAGCAGAGGGAGGGAAGATGGGAGGCAGGGTTTGATGTTCAGAGTGGGAGGGAGGCAACGAGGATACACTGTGGAGAGAGGGAGGGAGAAAGAGAGTGTGTATGGAGGAATGTGACTGTGTTCAGAGTATGGGAGATGGGACGGACTGACTGTACCGTACCAGGTATTGAAGAGGGGACTTAGAGAGATCATGCAACAGAAGCACACATCTCTTTTTCTGCACAAAAGCATTGCTAACTTGCATTCGACTGGAGGTTTGTCCACACTCTCTTTGGGAAACAGTGACTGTGACGTGGGGGCAGGCAGACTGTTATGGAGGTAAGTACCTTCAGCGGGACGTGCAGGAAAGTTGTGGCTGTTCGATTGAATGTGACAGAGTACTCACAGTGAGTCTGGGTGGCATTACAGAGTTGAGTGATTTGTTAAAGGGGGCTTAATGTGACTTGTGGGAAGTTGTTTAGCTATATGAAGGCATGGGTTTTCCACATTTAGGTATATCCATTTGACTTAGTTGAGTGAAAGTGTTTCAGCATGGAGGAAAATCCAAGTCCTGCTATTTCCAAAAAAGCTCAAAGTCAAAACATGTCTGTGTTTGACGACATGCCAGCTCTGATTGAAATGTCAACATTTTCTTGTGTTTCTTTGCAGACAACTACCAATCATGTGATTTACTTTCAGCACAGCCATAACTTGACAAACCATTGTTTTAAAACTAGGGAAATGATAGGGTCTTTATTTAGATGTTGCACTATACACAGCAATTTGAGGAAATGAATGGCGTTGGCCACAGAGCCAGGTAGTTAAAGGTGTTTCAAGCATGAATTAATGTCCATATATATACTGTATAGGTCCCACCCTGCGATTCTCCTAAATCATTCAAATCATATTCTTATAATTTGACAGTGTAATTTACACAAGGTGGAGGTCTGTGTGGGGAATGATTCACCTTCAGCACAACCTCATAGTCTCAGGACTGTCACACCTGTGCACAGAGATATATGTGTTGAGACCTGTGGGGAGCATGAATTAGCTTACTGCTGGTGACAAGGTGAATACGAGAGGAAAAGGCACCTGCTCAGGCATGTTCAGCTTTGCCCTGTACTCTAACTTATTGGGCCAAAAACAACAACAGCGGAAGAATCACAAGGGGGCGTGGAGAATGAATGTCGCAAGTTGTAAAGACAGTAATGTCCCAGCTGTTTATCTGATGTTAAGTGCAGAATTACATTTGCAATTGTTTCATAATAGCTATCGCAGTTTAGTTCCCTAGCGTGTGACAAACCATCGGAGCTGTCATGACCTGCTAAAGGATACACGTCTTAAAATAACTGTCCCAGATACCCAAATGCAGCATCCTTCCACGAGTGAAGACTTTCTCAGAGAAATACAGCATCCCACCATCTCTGGGAGTCTTTGCTCTGTATGATGTTGCAAACTTTTCATTAATGATTCATGTGCTCAAAATAGAGGTATATTCTTATGGTATGTGAGTCAGCTGAGAGACCGTGCACAGCAGGTGAGTAACAGAGTGACTTTTAACTGTTGAAAGAACCACACAGAGTTTCCCACCATGAACAATTTAGCATTGCAAGGTCAGGGGGGCTGTTATTGTGGAGCTAAGTGCAGCTATCACATGCAGCACATATTTCCAGCTGCTTTCAGAAAGATATATAGACCCCTTACAGTGAGCTTGTTATGTCTTCTCTTACTCCCACAGCCACACACACACACACACACACGCACACACACACACACACACACACACACACACACACACACACACACACACACAGGAAGTGGAGGATGGGAGGATGGTTATACTCCAGAATGACAACCTTATCACTGAGTCTTCAGCTTGCAGGGTCAATAGGCCTCAGGAAAGCCTCATTCTTTACCTATGAATGTCCTTCCACAGTGATAACGTATCAAACCAAAACACATAAGACAGAGTTTTAAGAAATGGTGGAGTGACTATGTGAGGAACAGAAAACTTAAGAGAGTTTATGTTGTTTTATGTTATGTAAAGCGGCTCTATGCTTATCCGGGTTTTGCCTTTCCTATGATGTGTTATAGGTTTTTGAGCATGTAAATGATCTGTAAAGGCTACAATCCCAAACTTCCCTCCAGAGGGAGTTTCTCTCCCACACACTTGGATTTGTTTGTTTATTTCCCTTACATAGTGACATCACTAAGTAACACTTGCGCTTCTATTGGCTAGCGCTTGAACACAATGTACGTGATAAGGGGCGGGACATCTCTTGGCAGTTGACCAATCACAACAGAGCTAGCCAGCTAACCAATCAGAGCAGACTGGGCTCTGGTTTCAGACAGAGGGTGAAAAGAGGTGCTGCAGCACGCCTCATGTCAGTAGAGGCACAACATACCTGAAATTAGCATAATAGGGCCTCTATAAAAGATGCTTATCTCAAATTAATATTTTGTCTATTTATTTTATCAAGTGGGCTTATACAAAACATCGACTAGAATCCAGTAAATAGCCGGTATAATGTGTCATCATCACAACTCTGTACTTTTACTGCAAGTGTGCCTTTCATGCTGAAAGCTCAATTATTGTTCAAATAATGATCTGACACGAGAACGAAGCTTTTATGACAATACATCAAGTTCAATTTCATATTCATGCGGCTGTTTCATCATGCATAAATGACACAGCGTGTTCAAAACAAGTGAAGGATAATGGAAAAGGTAAATATTTGTGGATAATGGATGAGCAATTATTCAAAATGTCTAAAAATACGTCCGTGTGTTACAATACATTCTCACTTGCTTTTTTTAGAGTGGGATAAAAGCCTTACATGTAAATATTTCATGACTGTGGAGTTGGCTGGGATCTCCTGTAACTTTAACACACATACGACTCTGTACAACTATTTTTGGATTGATTCCAGGTCACTGCATTAGTTTAAAGCATTACAGAAAAGTGCATAGACATATTGTAATCAAATAATCAATCGTGTATGGATGGATGCCGCTCAATAAAGGAATATAAAATACAATTTAATTTTAGGACTCCTTAAATTCATGAGCATCAGTTCCCATCCTTGTCAGAGCACTAAAGGCTTCCATTTAGACTCCATTAAAAATACATTTTCCTCTACACTCCATCTGCCAAGGTTATTCAAATGGCTGAGCTAAAGGAGCAGTAGTAGGCCAGCCATATCAACTCAGTGAGCAGTGCACACAACCTCTTCATCTATTAAAACCTATGGAGGCTGATTGTTGGGCTGACCTAATGTCTCATTTGGATGCATAATAGTATCTGAATGCAATCTAATTCATACAGGGGGGTCCGTCACTAAAAGCTAGCCTGTAGTCAAAGATGCGGCCACACGGCTGCCAATAAAAGACACCGAGATCGAATTAATGAGCAATTACTCGCGTAATTCAAGAGAACGTGCGTTTAAGAAAGCCTTTTTCTACATGCACACTTTAAACAGAGGAGACATTGACTGTTCGCTGCACAGTAGCATCAGTGTATAATGCAAAAGTTAGATCCACACAATATAAATCTGTCTTCCACACACACTTTTGTCTTTCCATGTCTGTTTCTTTCTCTTTGTCCCGTGCCTGGTGTTCCATCTCCTTAGTATTTTTTGCTTTATTTAATTCTCTACATTTAAATTTGAAAAAACGTTGTAACCTCATTTTTAATGTTTCCCATAATTTGATGTCAGAGTTTGTTAAACATCTCAATTGTATTATTTTTTGTATTTCCAGTTCTGTTGAGACACAAGTATTTTTTAGGCACTGTGTGTTCAGTTTCCAGAAGCCTCTAGTGGAAGGGGCTCCGGAGGATAATGACCGAAAAGTTATTAAAGATTGTTTTGTAGTTGGTTACAGAGAAGTGATTCGATACGTAAATCCTGTCTATACGGGTTTTAGTTGTTTCGTCATATCTCCTGAAATCCATTCCAGCGGGATTCAGAGAGCGACAGACTCCAGGGCCGTAATGAGTGTCTGCTATTCTGCTCCTCAGCATTGAAGCGCTATTCATGCTCAATCTCCTTTACAATGCACTAAACGGATTACCCAATTAGCTGCTATTGGATGCCATTGTGCGTGTGTGTGGTGTGTGTGTGTGTGGTGTGTGTGTGTGCTTGGTTAGTAGATAGTGTTAGCAGTGAGAGTGGAAGATAGATGGCTCTCTGTACCCCACACTTCATTCCCAGTTGATGCTTCTGCTGGAAGCCACATTACTCATCCCCACAACTCAGCCACAGTGAGTAAGACATGGGAAAGTGTGTGTGTGTGTGTGTGTGTGTGTGTGTGGGTGTGTGTGTGTGTGTGTGTGTGTGTGTGTGTGTGTGTGTGTGTGTGGTGTGTGTGTGTGTGTGTGTGTGTGTGTGTGTGTGTGTGTGTGTGTGTGTGTGTGTGTGTGTGTGTGTGTGTGTGTGTGTGTGTGTGTGTGTGACAGTCCACATGTGGATGATAGAGAAATCGAAGGAGTATGACTTCCCAGTAACTCAAACCATCAGCCTATTATTCTCTTGAAATTATCTCTCCTGTCACACAGGACCTGTTTCTTCTTGTCCTCGCTTTCATTTGTGAGTTTAATTTCCAGTGTCACGCCTGGGATAATAGAAATGCCTGCTTCATTACATGTGAATCATCTGTTACTCTGTGTGAACCGGATCGATTCCAGCTAACTAACGCGTTGCATGAAACCGGCAGCAGTATGTTCTGCGTGCATTTAGACGATCGAGCGGCATAATAAGAATTGATTCAGATTGATCTCGCACTCAGAAATAAAAGGCCCTAAACAGAAGTTTTAACCATTTACATTGTTCTTATGCTAGATAGCGCTTGTGGATGTTCTAAATCTAAAATTGTATTTTGCACATAGGAAAAATATGTGGTTGCCTATACTGCCTTCAATGTTTTATTGTATGATTTGACAAAAATAACCAAAATTCCTCTTGAGAGACTAAAGCTAGAAATTAAAGGTGACCTATCATGCAAAATGCACTTTGTGATGTCTTTTATACATAAATGTGTCCCCGGTGCGTCGGGGAACTCACGCAGCGTCAGAAAAAATAAAACCCTCTCTCTTTCCTCCGTACTCAAATCTTTTAAAAAAACGGGTGTACAACGAGCGGATACAGATTCCATCCGCTGTGACGTAATAGCGGCAGCGGACCCACAGAAAGTTGCTATCAGAAACAATGCCTGACGTGTTTTGGACGTACATTAGCAAGCCTCGCTAACACTCAGAGCTAACCAGGGGTGTATACTACGAAGCAGGTAACTTATGCTTAGCGGCTAACCTGGTCGGGACCAGGTTAGGTTGCAGGCTAAGAGCTCAACTCAGTGAAAGCACCGCCTGCTGACCAATCAGAGCTCAGTGTGCGGAGTTTAAAGCGATCAAGTCATATTACAGGAGAAAGGAAATACAGAAAAGCTGCCGTTGCAGGAAATACGGCCGGCAAAAATCACTGACTGTGTGAACGTGAACATTAATAGAATATCACCTCCCATCTTCAGAGAAATCTGACGATTATAACATTAGCATTAAGAAAGCTTACTTAAATATCTGCCACAACATAAGTAACCGGATCAGAGTAACGTTACGTACAGTCCGCGGCATATCACTTCGTATCATATATCTCCTTATCAGCTGAGCCGTATCTGGCCGTGCAACACTCACAGTGTCACATACTGTATGCAGAAGTATTATTTTAAACAACACATTAAGTTGACGAAACACTCGAGACAAATGTAATTAAAGTCAGATCCACTCGTGTTTTAGACGGGGCAGTGATATCATAAAACTGTTAATGTATGCATTCAAACACTTGTTCTGTTACCAGCTGTATTCACCTTGCAGCTGCAGCTATGTGGCTTTGATCCTGGATAAAGTGTTTAAGTCATGGATGTTTAAAGTTGAACTTCTTCATATGTCTAATATTATAGTTGACTTTTCATTCAGGAAGTATGACGCTGCGCTGTCAGTATGCTTGTCCATGTTTGTGATTGGTCGAATGCTTCAAATACCACCCCTTTCATGTGAACTCGCACCTAACTAGATAGGACACGGCTGGCTTGAGCGATCCACTTGATAACCCGCGTCATAGTACAGTTTAGCGAGAGCGCGTATGTTTTGGATTAGGCCAACCGGCTAACTCAAACATATCCAGGTTAGGTTGAACCAGCTTCGTAGTACAGGCCCCTGTACTGAAGAGCACATGTGTTTAAAAATGAGGAAATAAAAAAAAGAACTCACCTTGTGATAAACCTGCAAGAGAAAAAGCATTTGAGCTCCAAACGGTTTCAGAAATAATCCTTGACGTGGTTTAAACAGGATGGTGTTTTATCACAACCAAATGTAACTTTATCTCCGGTAGAATTCTGATCAGGCATGAGCTCCGCCTCCTCTTCTTTTTTTTTACAAGCTAAGGACCCAAAATCCGCATTTCTCTAACAGGGCTTCAAAAGAGGGGTTTGAGCAGTATGAGGCGTGGCTACAATGGGTCATCTGTTTGGTGTTTTGAAAAATAAACTTCCCAGACATGTTTTGTCTAGGCAAGGCAAGGCAAGGCAGGTTTATTTATATAGCACTTTTCTGTACGCGACAATTCAAAGTGCTTTACAAAACAAATTAAAAGACTTTTTAGGAATAAATACAGTAAAAACACATTACATAGGTAGTATGGCCCTACAATATTTTTCAAATATAGCATGATAGGTCCACTTTAATTGACTATATTACTTGTGAAATCACAGTCAGTTAGAGCTTATGTTGGCCGACATGTTGAGTTGTAAATGTCAATGTTGTAGCTGTTCTTCAGTAGACTACTCTTTCAAAGGGCTTTGAAGTCAGACACCCCTGCCAGCACTTGAACATGCGCACTGGATGCCTCTGCAAAACAAACTGCTTTCATCTCCGCTATCTCACAATGATAACCAAACTTTAACAATAATATCAAGCATCGAGTAAGGTTTGAGTCTAAAAGATGCCGAACTGACTTTAGTGAAAGGTATTGGCAGCCAATACAATACAAGAAATGTGTTTAAGAATAAAGATAAATAAAAAACAAGGCTTCATCATCTTGGAAAAGGAGTAAGAAGTCAATGTTAGAGAGGGACTCCACAGAATGTATACATCAAGTTTAGTCTATGTATTATCGGAAGTATTTTATATGTCAAGTGATGTGGCTAGGGCATGCAAAAAAGTCAGGAAATAAAGCCCAGATGTCATCGGGGTTGGGCTTGGAGTTTAAAGACGTGGATATTTCTGAGCATGGAGGGTTAAGAGAAACAATGCCTTTGATTTTTATTAGGAAAAGTGTTTTTGAGCTTGATATGAAGAACTTAAAGTCAGGATATTTAGTCCCTTGCTGTTCTGATTTTGACTATTTCCAGATCTCCTTAACCCTAACCCTAAGTCCTCCAAAGTTATGTTAAAATGGCCTTAATTAACCTTAAATTACAACAAAGTTATTGGCTAAAGCATAGAGTAAAAATCTATTTGAAGCTTTAAAAGTTACTTATGAAAACAGTTTCAGCAGATTTGGCATTCATGTAAAGAAACACAGTGTATGAAATTGTGTGTGAGCTTAAGACGCTGCACATGAACAAAGAAACATAATCTGTTTTAGAGTGACCTAAAAAAACAGACACACTGAACTAGATAGATTACACATGCATCTGTTAGAAATTACCATATAGACAGTGAGAATTAAAATGATGCCATCTGGCACCGTGGCATTGTAGAGGTACAGTGAGAACAGAGAAGTTCATGGTCATTGTGAGACAGGTATAAATCCTGAACCCTTACAGCACACTGCTGCCGTCCACTGGCTGTGGTAATGGATTGGCTATGCTCTCGGAGTGTGTGTGTGTGTGTGTGTGTGTGTGTGTGTGTGTGTGTGTGTGTGTGTGTGTGTGTGTGTGTGTGTGTGTGTGTGTGTGTGTGTGTGTGCGCACGAGGGGTGGGGGTGTATTGTCAGCTGGTCGTGTGTGCTACAGGGCTTTGTGTCAGGCAGGTCAGCTGGGGATCGAAAGCAAGACAACTCCCCCCCCCCTAACTACACACACACTCTTTTGTGCCGACACAAAACAAAACATGCAGCCCATCAGATATAAGATTAGATATAAGCATGCATCCACACACACACACACACACACACACACACACACACACACACACACACACACACACACACACACACACACACACACACACACACGCCACACCTCATGATCCCATCTCACCAAAGGTCTTAAATCAAACTGCCCCCTTAAAAGTCACAAGGTCAGACCATGTGTACTGCTTATTAAAATTTTCAAAGATCAAGCAATAAATAGAATTTTAAACCCCTTCAATATTTGCGTGAAATAGAAGTGAAATTGAACGATTCTCGCTAGTGAGTGAAAGGGAACGTAAAAGTGAAATGGCCGGATCATTGTCCAGACAAACAGGCTTTTGGGGGGGGGGGCGGCACAATGGGACTAATCGGAGGAACAATGCTAGGCCACGAAAAGGATGAGTGAGCATTGCTGCTGCTGCTGAAAAAGATGATGGTAGACCCTCTCTGTGAAAATACTTTCTATGGGAAAAAGACCCTGCCGACAGCACGATGTAAGATGATGTAAACTGTGGTGCAGATCTGTCTGTTGAACGATGTCACAGTATCGGGTCGTGCTGCTTCACATTCATTCAATTTGAACAAACTGATTTCTTTATCGATTTGTCTCGGGATGATATCAATGAATCAGCAGAGTTCCGTCACTGCATGCGGTAATAAAGCTGTCCTTTTTCTTCACATTAAGAGAAAGTATTACTTTACTCTTGACAAAAATGGGGTGTGAGATTTACACCTGTTTTGCAAGCCGCAGAGCTCAGGTGCCATATTTCTTCTGTTGTTGTTGTCTGTTCATTTGGAGCGCAGTAGCTTGTACATTTTTCTCTCGCGAAGTGTGATTATATTTCATCCACATTGTGTTTTGTCAACAGTGTGTACTCCGTGGGTTTCTGAACGCTCTACTGCCCTTAGAGAGACTCAGACGTTTGAAAGTGTGTGTGTGTGTGTGAGTGTGTGTGTGTGGATCAGAAGAAACAGCATAAAGGCAGGATGCTGGCAAATCACTATAAAACTGAAGCTCTCTAGCCTTCTCATTGTGAGGACTAGTCATTTATTTAACGCTCAAATACGGTCCTGGGCTGTTTGGGGAGAATACATCAACCGGCACACAAGAGTCCACACAAAGAGCGGCACACTTCAACAGACAAAGAGCAAAAAGAGAGAGGGCAAGCGCCTTTTTTTCTCCTTCAAATGAAGTGTTGTTTGTTCAGGGTGGGTGCAGGGCGCCGAGTGGGACGGATGGATGGAAGGAGGGACGGATGGAAGAAGGGAAGGGAGGGGGGTGAAGGATGAATGGTTATTACACAGTAAGTCGATGCACAAACGGAGGGTGTATGTGGGCGATAGTGGGGAGAATAGGGGGGTACGCTGGGGGTGTAAAAGATCTATTGTGAAGGCTGAGACTTAATCACTTGAGCGGCACACGCCAGTTCTATGGGAGCACATGTCGTACAATAGTTCCCCTGGGGGGGAGAGGGAGGTCCCAAAACACACCCACACACACAAAGTTGAATTTACATGTCAGTTATAATGCAAAGCTGGGTACAGGCCAACCAGAAAGACACGCCCCCTTCCACAAAACAGTTAGCAGACCCTCCTGACTGGAGATAGTGTGAGGTTTACATTTGCTGCTGGTTCATTCAAGGGCATACACACAGAAGTACACACACTTCCTCCAGGACGGGATATATGACTCTGCAGGGGCCTTTGCTAGAGATGGATGCTTAGATTGAGCTGGCAGTAAGTACAATCTATTGTTTCATTACTTCAGTCCCATGTCAGTGGAGGATGCTAATATGTGAGAGTGAAGGCTGGAGTTTAGCAGCAGAAGAGAGGCAGTCACAGTCATGTCAGAGTGTGTTTGCATCAGGGCCCCTGACTGCTATACAGGTACAAACTCATCATATACCATTACTTAACATTTTCACGAGCGGTTTACTTACTAGCAGGGTTTTTTTGAGGGAAACAGAAAAACAAAACAGAAGCCTTGCGGGAAGACTTCCAACTGTCTATTTGATTTTTCCAAGATTAGAAGCCTCTATGCAATTTAGGATTATCTTTCGTCCCCTGTTTTCACCTTAAATAGAGTATAACTGTCAGCTTCTTATTTTGTCGTAGAAAAACTCTCCAACTGTGTCTAACTTGCTGTCTGTCTCTGATGCTCCTATTATTCTCCTCATGATGTAACATCTATTTTCTACACGTCTCATCTTGCTTATCGTTGTTTCCTTGGCGATGGAAAGTGACAGCCTTGATCAGGTCGCCCGCCTTCATTCTGAATATTTTCCTTCAACTATGCCTATCAAACACACTTCAAGGAAATGACACTGACAGCTATAAATATCCTAGTTAGAAACACAACTGAGCAACCAATAAGTATGGATTAGCCTCGAGCCAAATGCAATGTACACTAGTATGTGATTTACAGCAGGATATTAGGGCCATGCTTTGTTAGTGTGGCCCTTATGAAATGCTTAGAGGCTGAGGACCAGGTGTTTAGGGAAGCCCGCAGGCCTGATCAGTATGGAGCCCCTTTGCTACTAACTCACAGATGTTCCCCTGTGGGTTGGAGATCATGGCTAGCAGCATCTGGGGTCCTGTTGTATTTTAAGGGGAGTTGGAGAAAGCCAATAGAGAGCATCCCTTTTACCTCTCTGAATGAATATCATTGTATTATAAATAAGAACAGTAAAACAACACATATTTCACAAAAATATGAATATCTCTTTTAGTTAGTTCTTTATTTTTTAGCGGACTTTATGAACATGATTCAACATTATCTGTGGTAACACATACACTATTATCTTATGTTTCATTTTTGTTATGCTATACGTATCCTATCATAGTAACAGTTGGACAGTGTCAGTTACTATGGTGATGTATAGTGTGGAAAGTAATGTTTTCCCAATGGTTGCTTTATAGGATGTTTTAAAGGGGCCCTATTATTAAGCTCATTTTCAGGTTCACATTTGTATTTAGTGCCTCAACTGGGACGTTCTCATGCTTTAATGTTTATCAGACTGCCTCTTTTCACCCTCTGTCTGAAACCAGAGCCCAGGCTGCTCTGATTGGTTAGCTGGCCATGCAGCTCTGTTGTGATTGGTCAACTGCTTAGAGATGTCCCCCAGAAATATCCCGTTCAATGTGTTGGAGCGCTAGCCAATAGAAGCACTATTGTTTCATAGTGATGTCACTTTGTTACGGATGTAAATCGCAGTGTGTGGGACAGAGAAACTCCCTGTGGAGGGAACTTTGATTTGAGTCTTTGCAGACCATTTACATGCACACAAATCTATATAACAAACTACAGGAAAGGGAAAAACCCCAAAAGCTTTAGGGCTCCTTTAATAAATGACACACACATTGTGTGGTCAAAGAAGTTGTTTGTCTTTTTTCTCACAACTTCTAAAATGTCATAGTTTCAGCCACTCTCAATATATTAAAATGTAATTAATAAAAAATTGGCAATTATTTTTGATTAGTTAGTTCGATCCCCATGCTCTGCATTCAAGTATCCAAGATATACAACCTGCTCTTGTATATATGTTTGTTTGGCGGGTACTGTAGGCTAGGGAAGGCTAACCCTTCCCTAATATTTTTGTCACTGCATCCTGTTAAAATAAAAATATAATGTATAATGTTTGACATTAGCGCTGCTATGCAGCCACCTGTGCCCTGTAGGCCTTCTACAAAGCCAGTTCAACATATCCTGGATATGTTTGAGTTATCTTAACTAACCCTAACAAACGAGATCTCGCTAAGCGGTCATACTACGCTGGTTAATATCAACTCGGTAAATCAAGCCAGGGTTTCCCTCACCAGCTGAGAGCGCGTTCCCGTGAAAGGGGCGGGGTTAGGAACATTTGACCAATCACAAACAGGGACAAGTGTACTGACAACGCAGCGTCATACTTCATTAATGAAAAGTAAACTAATATTAGACAAATATGACTTACACATAGCCTATAGTGCAGGATACTAGCCACATAGTTGCACCGGCAAGGTGAATATGGTGAAGGTGAACTGGTTAAAAAACAAATAAACTACCGAGTGTTTGAAAGCGTAACAGTTTTATGATATCACTCCCCCATCTAAGTCACGAGTGGATCTGACTTTAATTACATTTGAGTTGAGTGTTTCGTCAACCCAATGTATTGCTTAAAATAATACTTCTGCATACAGTAGGCCTATGTGTACTCGAGACGCTGAGTCAGATAAGGACATAGGCCTATGATATATTATGATATTATATGATCTGATTGAATGTGATATGAATGATAAGTGCGACACGTCGGCGTCTTCTCTGCATACGGCAGTTTAATATATTTGACCTGATATATTTAAACTCCGCACCCTGAGGCGTCAGGTAAAAAAAAGAAGGGATTTAGCCTTCCCAAACCTGAGCCTCACGCGCCGCCTATGATGTGTCTCTACTCAAGTACAACAGTACATGTGAAATGTTTGTCTAGTGTTATTCAAGTGGAGTAAACTATAAGTAGCCTATTTGCGAGTTTGTTTAGAGGAAGGGCACCCTAAGGGCTATTTGTCAAATTCAACTGCCGAGCCATAAATGTAGTTACTTTGTTAGTTTAGCAAACGTTAACACACCTGCTTCAACAATGCATGTCTGGACTGATTCAGGAAACAACAGAATTTAACAACAGTAATAAAGCATCAGAGGAAACTGTGGTTTGTCCTTTCATGGACAAATGTAATGTTTAAGGATCAACACCAAATATTCTCTATGTTTAATGTGTATTATATATTTCCTGTCTTGCAGATGGAGCCATTGAGAGTGCTGTTCTGGGGTCATGAGTGGTGTCTTCTCTTCTCTTCTGTGTAACCTGCTCACCTGGATCTCAGCACCTCCCTCCTCACCTATGTCTGCAGGACAATGGGCAGTGTCAGCAGCCTCGTGAGCGGAAACGACCTCAACAGCAGACACTGCAAGGAGTCTGAACATCAGTTAAAAAAGGGAACACATCCTCAAAGAAGGAGCGGAGGTTGCAGCCTAGACGACTTACTGAAGTGTGGCTTCACTCAGGGCCCCACCCACCCCTCCAGAGGCCTGTCGCACTCCCGCTCAGGACGAAGTGAAGACTTTTTTTACATCAAGGTATGTGTCCTTTCATTTCAAACTATGACTTTAATACTGCACATTTCAGTTACAAAGCGTATTTATCCTGTTCCCTTCAAGGTGAGCCATAAACCCAGGTCAGCGTATTACAGAGGACCAATGGAAGATCATTCAGGTGGACAGAAGACAGATGGGGAATCAGATGGGGGAGAGCAACCAAGACTGCTGCTCAAGTCAGGAAATACTGTAAAGGTGAGAAAAAGTGCACATGTTCTCTTCAAAGCTTACCTAAATGATATCACTACATTTTAAAGGAATGGTTGAACATTATGAGGGATGTCTTGCTTTCTTTCCATGAGAAGATTCATTGCAAGCTAATATTTTCACAGCAAATGTGTGGGGTGGACCAATACATTGGTTAGGTTAGTTTAGCTTAGCATTAAGACTGCTAACGTGAGTAAAAGCTAGCCGGGCTATATGCTCCATCTTGTAGAAAAACTATCCAAAATCCAAAAACTGGAATCATTACTATTGCTATACTTACGAACATTAAGAAGTCATACTGCATAACTGCGACTTTATAAACCTCACAGTTGAGTATAGAACATGCACAGCAGGTAGTTGAAATGGTAACAGCCTTTCCTCATAACCTGTGTTGAACCGTCTCAGTTTATTAATCACCCCCTCCCAGATTAATGACCTAAGAATGCCTTGATCTTCTCATTGAAGTCATTTCTGTGCCAAGAATAGGCAAACGGAGTCTATTTCAATAGGTCTTTATTCCTCTGGGGCAAGAAGGGGAGAAAGGAGAGGAATAGGTAGCAGCTTTAAAAGAGACGGAGCGGAGGATGTGAAAGAAAAGAGAAATCGAGGGCCAAAGACAGTTTGAGGGATAGAAGGAGAGGAAAAAATGAGGGTAGGCATCCCAATCATGAAGTCAGTGAGAAGGAATGCTGAGCTCACAAGCTTTACCTCTTACACTTCACCAGTAGCTCATATTATTAATATCACAGAGAAGGGCTATTCATCTTCGCTCAGACAGCACATGGGGGAGAGATGTGGGATGCAAAGGGGGAGGGGAGGAGGTCTGAGAGGAGGGGAGGAATGCTACTGCTGGTGACGTTCTTGGACAGCACAGATGGGGGCATGTGGAGTATAAGTTTATCTTTGAAATTAGTTTTCTCTTTTATGACAGTCTGGTGACTTTGACTTGCAACTACTGCTGCGTAGCTTTTAATACTGCCAGCATGTAGCGAAGGAATTCTGCACGCTTTAGTAATTCTATTTTCAGCATGAAAACGACATGATTGGGAAAAATATCTATCCCTTTTACTTCTACCGAGCAATATGTATCTCTGTGGAAGCCAGTAATTACGATTTCCAAGTTTCAGAATGGACCCATCCGTGGTTTGTGGAGACGCCGAATATTAAAATAAAAATTGGGAAGAGCACCCCTGACTGTATGTCGTTTCACTCTTCCAGACCTCTGCTGACAAGTCATCGGTCCGTTCCACTGCTTTCACGCCTGTGATTCCCAGGAGTGCATCCTCCACGGAGACAGGCCACAACAGCCTGGACCACATCCTCTGTCCTCTGGAGAGAGCCCGGAGTTCAGACATCAGACACAAGCACGACACCTTCTCAGGTTATACATTATGTTCAAATGCAGCAGTAGAACAACTAAGTCGATGTACTCAAGTGTTGTATTTAAGTAGAATGTTGAGGTACTTTACCTCAGTATTTTCATTTGATGCTAATCTAAACTTCACATCCATTACATTTTGGAAGCCAATATTGTACTTTTTACTCCACTACATGTATCTGATAGCTTTAGCTACTTAACTGATTCAGATAATACTTTACCAGACGTGACATACACATTAATGCATCAATAAACACAATCCAGTCATTTAACATATGATTATAAAATGGGCCATTACGCAAACGAGTACTTTTGGTACATGAAGTTTATTTTGCGGCATATACTTTTGTACTTTACTTATGTGATGCAGTACTTTTACTCAGAGTATTTTTACAATTAAGTATTGCTACTTTGAATATATGTACTTGTATATGAGGAGTTCTTTTCCAAAACGCTATAAACGCCAAATTGTTAAACTAGTCTAACTAGTCTATATAGTTAATATAGTTATAGTTAAATACAAATAAAAAAGAATAGAAATAGTGCAATAAGAGTCTATATTATAGACTCTTATTGCACTATTTCTATTCTATTTTATTTGTATTTACTTGCACTATTTTATCTGTGTTATTGTGTTGCACTGTTGGAGGAGCCTGTGACCTAAGATTTTCATCAACATAACTACACTGTAGCTATGTACGAATGAAAATAAAAGCCTTGAAAAATATTGAATCTTGAAAATCTTGAGTACTTCCTCCACCTCAGTTGAAATGCTATTTTAAATTGTAACTATACAATGAGACAACACAAGTTAGAACAACAGCTTGTGCTACAAAATTCAACAACACATTTGAGTTGAATGACACATTTCCCCTAACGTAAATGTCGTTTGTTTTCCTTCCAGGGACTCTTTCTGACTCTGGACGTAACTCCATGTCCAGCCTGCCCACTCACAGCACCAGCGGCAGTCTGATTGCTTCCACGGGCCCCGTCAGTCACAGTGAATGCGGCCCAGCTCCCGCACACCGCCTCAGCAAGGGAGCGCTGCCCAACTTCCCTCCATGGGTCAATGGGAATAGCACTAACCTTGACTGTAGCTCCAGGCCTGGTTTAAATAGCACAGGGTTGGACGCTGGCTCCCCACTTCCTGCAGATGAGCCAGGAGCGCTCTCTGAGACTGCGGGGGGGATCCGGTCCCCCATTACTACAGATGAGTCTCTGATTGAGCGTTTGGAACAAAGGCTGCTGGAGAGAGAGACTGAACTGCAGGAGCTACAGGTACCATGCTGTCGCATCAGCAACTAAACAGCTTGTTCATCAATCAGTATGTGTTTACCATTAATTAGGGGTGTTAAGTAACTTTACCAAAGTACTGTCCTTACAGGTACTTGTACTTTAGCGGAGAATTTCCATGTTATGCTACTCTGTACATCTACTCCAATTCAGAATATGAAGTACCTTTAGTTACTTTGCGGATGATTCATGATAAACAATATAATCAACACTTAAATTAGACTTAGTTACACCTGGATTACATTTACAAGCAGCAGGTATTCAAGAAATTAGAATGAGTTCCACCTTTACAAGCTTTGATAAACACATCAATACATCAATTGTAGAAGCACATAATATATGATTAAGAAATGGGGCAATCTTAATAATATGCACTTTTACTTTTTTACTTCAGTAAGTATATTGTGATGCCAATACTTTTGTTATTTTACTTGAGTAACATTTTGAATGCAGGACTTTTTACTTCTGCCATTAATGACTGCAGAACTGTGATTATTACTAACATGTCTTTCCCTTGCAACAGGTGAGTTTTGAAGACAAGGAGGTGGGAACCTGCCAGCTGTTTGAGGAAAGACAGATGTACTGCTCTGAGGAGATGGAGGGGCTGAAGCAGCGATGCTCCACAAAGCTTCGCCAAGTGTCCCACATGGCTACGAAAACCCAGCAAGCCCTCCAGCTGCAGGTCAGCCAGCTCCAGGTCAGACCATCTCCTATTTTCTTTTTAAATCTCTGGTTCATCTTAAATGTGACACAGTATTTTACCTTCTGATTTGAGAAAATACTTTCCACGCACACACAAGTGAAAAGAGAAATGTGTTCTTGTGCAGGCTGAGAAGGAGAGGCTTCAGCAGGATGTCACAAAGCTCACACAAGAGAGGGATCGTGTTGAGCTCAGACTGAGGTGTTATGCGACAGAGAGCACACAGCTCACTCCAACACTTGAGGAGACTCAATGGGAGGTGAGTCATGAGTCATATGTGTGAGATCAGTTGGGTTTGAAAGCTTTCAGCACACCACACAATGTGAAACCTTGATCGCTGCAGGTGAGATGAGGGACATTATGTTCCTGCATCACAAGAGGAAAAATCCACCATTATGCATCACGTTTATTCGAAGAAAAGCCACCAAATGTTCTCTTTGATATGTTTCTGAGTATTTCATAATTTGCCTTTCAACATCAGAGAATGATCAACACTTCTGAAGTCCATGTTTCGGCTAGTTCTGCAGGTGGGTGTTTAAAGCCACCGAGTTTACTATTTTGATTCAGTATCACAGCTCTCACCAGAATCATTTCCAGCTGTTTCATCCAAATGTAGCCGACGCCACCTGCCCAACAACAAATGGAAGACAAACAGAGTTAAAAACTATGCATCATTGGACATTTGGCAGTTAAAAGAGACAAAACAGAGCCAACATGACAGTGAAACTGGCCAGACACACAACTTTAAATGGATTTTAATGTGGCATAAACATATTTGGAACAAATTTCAATGTAATGTTTGAGTTGAAAATATGTAAATGTTGTGTTTACAGCTTGGCTCTCTACTAGCCCAACTTATTTGTTTTTATTATTCAAATGTTAAGCTTACTTTTGGCATACGGTGAGAATGTGAAAGTAGTGTTCCCCATGCAAACTATTGTTACATGATAAAATAAAATAAATGAGTTATATTTAATGTCACAAATGTCCAAAGAATTCTCTCATAATTTGCTGTGTGCTATGATTAAGGGAAATGCACATGGACATTATTAACAGTATAAGAGCATTCAATTGTTGATCTGTCCTTTAACTGCCGGAGTGGCGTACATACCACACATTACAACTGGTTCATCTTCATTATCATATCTGTCCAAATGCAGGTGTGCCAGAAGTCAGGAGAGATCTCCCTGTTGAAGCGGCAGCTCAGAGACTGCCAGACGGACGTCCAACACAAGCTGAACGACATCGTCAGCCTCAAGGCGTCGCTGAAGGACCACACGGCAAAGATGGATATGCTCGAGAGACAGAACAAGGACCATGAGGAGAAACTTCACTGTCGCACCAGAGAGGTGGAGGTGAGTCTGATCTTTATTCAGTGTAATTCATTCTACCATGGCATTGACATAAGACTGTGTTTAATGCCCACACAGTGCTTATAATATGAAAGCACTTGGAAGGATACTTCACATTATTTGATACACTCAACTGTGACCTCCAGACAATTGCTATGTCTGTGTTAAAGCAGACTTAGCATACATGTAACCAAACTCTTAAATGCTGCCTATGTGTTTTTATTCAGGTGTGCGAAAATGAACTCCAGCGCAAGAAGAATGAGGCTGATTTGCTGAGAGAGAAAGCTGGAAAACTGGAGCAAGACATTCAGGGAATGAAACAGGATCTGGTCAGGGCCAAAGAGCAAAGGCAGAACAGTTTGCCACCAGAGGCCCAGATTCAGGACTCGGAGAGACTGAACCAAGGCTCAGACTCCCCCACCCGAGGTCAGGGGGGGGAGAACAACAAACAAACATCCACCCTCCAGAGGGAAGTGGAGAGAATGAAGCAGCAGCTCAGGGAGGAGAAGGACGCTCAGGAGAAACTGGCCGGTAGCTTTGAGCAGGAGAGGCTCACATGGAACAAGGAGAAAGACAGAGTCATCAAGTACCAGAAGCAGCTGCAGATCAACTACCTGCAGGTGCACAAGAAGAACCAGGACCTGGAGCGGATCCTGAAGGAGCTGACGGCCGAGCTGGAGAGCCGGACGGAGCTCGGCATGGACATCAACTACAGCTCAGGGTTACAGACTTACGACGACGTTATTGCCACGGAGATTTGATGGGAACACTCACATGTTGAGTCAAAGTGAACTGAGCACTATTTTTCACCACAGATATTTATGATAACAGCTGGACTTCCTTCACTGCCTATTAGTGTTGTACACGGGTTATGTAATATAATGAGCAGTAGTGCATTTTGTGACAGTCAGTACTTGTTTACTATGAAAAGCATTTGTGCCAAAATGATCAAACAAAACTTCCTAAGTATGATAAGAATATAAGAAAATGAAATAAGTGAAGTAATAAGGGTATAACTTGCAAACAAATGCAATGGTTTATCCTGTAAAATATTGTTTTTCCCCTTTTGTATAATGTATATTTGTGTTCACAGTTCCCTTACACTACTTTCACTTTTGAGATGACTTCGCTGAATTTGGATTTCTCTTGAATTCTTATTTGTGCTTGATACTTAAGAAGTGTTGCTTGATTTTATAGATAATTCCTCAGTTTAGGGTAAAGCATAAGTTATTTCATTTGTTTGTTACCATGACAACAAGATAACTCATCTTTTGGATAACTTATCGTGTAGAATTTGGACACGTGGATGACGAGCTGATGTATCTGTTACATGATTAACGCCTAATGGTAACACATGATAAGCATGACAGTGACGTATCACCTGTGAGCCTTAACAGACCTTTCTTTGTGTATACACATGACTGTATGCATGGACATCAAAACAAAACACATGTCTTAGGATACAAGTATTTATTATACCCACACAAATGTAAAAGGAAATGTGTTTTACACTTCACACAGCATTCTAAAATCAACTGTCATGCATTGTCACCCCTTACATTCAATTCAAAAGTAAGGACCTTATTCAAAGTGCACTATAGTGAAGTATATTTTAATAAATCATATGAATGTCATAATCTTGTCACACTTAGAACATGTCAGTAAATGCATCATGCAAGGCAGTATCATTACATGTGTCAATTCAAATGAAACATAAGTGACTCGTCGACAAACCATTATTATTATTTATGTAATAAACTATTTCTTTGTAGCAAACCTTAGGCCTGAAGATGTTCCTGATGTAGAAAATGCACAAATAGAGTATATGCTATAACACCAAGGGCGAATGCTAATTTGAGGGATTCACTTTGTGTTTTGAGAGAAAGAGGGATTACACGGGGCTGGATGCAATAGGAGCAAATATTTACAGAGAAACAGAGGGAGATCTCGCGGTTTTATCTACCTCCCTCCCTCCCTGCGTTGTTCATCTTACTTTCGTGCGCTGGCACCTTCCTCGCAGCAGCGCCGCACGTTTGGCTCTGCTGTTTTGGAGCTTTTCCACTTCCCACAAGGGCAAAGTAGTTTGTGAAGCAAAAGTTGTACTGCTCCACCCACTCCATACTCAGGGGCTCACGTACACTACCAGGCAGGAATATATGCACACATTGAGCTGGCCTAGAGTGTGGGGAAAGTTCTGTAACGAGGCTTCTTGAGATCGCTCAGCTTCCCTTCAGTAAATGACATGACCACCGCGGGTCCAAATCCATAGTGTTTAAACTCCTAACTTTGGTCCTTAGAACAAAATCATTCACTTGTAGAAAAGTGAATGATTTTTGTATATTGAATTCCAAGAAAGTTTTACCAGTGACATTTCTGCACGATCAACTTGTTTGTCTGTTCTACTTCCCAAAAGAAAAGCTTCAGTGAAAAAAAGGGATGACATTTGAAATAAGTAGCCTACCAACAAAGTAGCTAATGTTTGGCATTTGTGTTCAAACACTTTTGCTAAATTACTTTATTCTGTATTCTGAAATGAATAGTTTAGCCCTTTTTTAAATAGAAGATTTATTCACACAAAAGAATATTGTTGGACAAACCTGCGTATGGCTATGAATACATACTAAAACTGTACTTTAATGCACTTGAAAGATATGTAAATACTTTTGATTGAGTAGGCTACACCACACCAAAATGGACAATACTGCAGCTAGCTTGTTAATATGTGTCGGGCTCATTCACAAGCTAATGCTGGATTTAATAACAAACATGAATGATATTGGTATATAATCAACGCTTTTTTCCGACGGCGCTTTTGTCAATCCCTCATTATCATTCTCCATTCCTCTTGGACTTTAATGTGAAGATTGTTTTCCTCTCCCGCCTAATCATCTAATTTGCCTTTAGTGTGTCTTCCCTCACACAGAAGCTCTTTTGCAGCTCATCTGCTGTCATTACTGAGCTGATTGGACCAAATCAAAACTGAAATCAAATTAAGGGCCATTGTCAGTGTGCGTTGCTCCGTCACTGACATGAAAGGAGGACCACCAACAAGAGATAAGAAGGAATTCAAAGTCGCTGCTTTGACATGAAAGAAAGCAACGGAGCTGACTGGATGAAGGGACGTGAAATAAATACGCATTTAAAGAAATGTACACCGCAGCAATGTTCTCGTGTGAGTCATGCAAGAAATACGAGGCACTTTCTCGTGTGCTTTACCTGCAGACTAGTTTAAAATAATGTTTTCAAGGCACATTATTAAAGGTGGGGTAGGTCAGTTTGAGAAACCGGCTCGAGATACACTTCTTATATTCCATGGAATGCTCTTATCGTCCCGATAGCAATGCATATCTTAAAAGGTGGGGTAGGTCATTTTGGAGAAACCAGCTCGAGTGCGCTAGAATTTGAAAATACACAGCCGGAAAAAATCGGCCACTTCCTGTGCTTCGTACAGTAGGCTACCACGGCTTCCACAGATGACGTTTTTGTATGGATTTTTTTGTCAAAGCACTTAAGATATTCATTGCTATCGGGATGTTACGTACTAGCATTCCATGGAATATAACAAAAAGTGTATCTCGAGCCGGTTTCTCAAACGTACCCCACCTTTAAGTGCTTTGACAAAAAATCCAAAATGTCATCTGTGGAAGCCGTAGCGCTGTAAAAAGCACGACCAATCATCTGAGCCGGCCCGGCTAAAATAACTGGATGGCCTACCTGCCTGTCAGCCTTCTGTGCACAAACTTATCTCGTGCCCTCATTGATCATGTGCGTTCGTGTGAGTTGGAGGAGGGGCTCTGTAAGGAAGTGGCAGATTTTTGTTCCAGCTGTGTATTTTCAAATTCTAGCGCACTCGATCTGGTTTCTCCAAAATGACCTACCCCACCTTTCATTCAATTCTGTTTTACAATGTGTATCTTCTTCCTAAAATCTACAATTTGTTATCATGCCACGAGCGATCAGAGTGTTTTTTTCAATGTTTTCATTGTCTGGTATTGTATCATTATTTAAGCCCTGAAAATTACTTGTTTAACTACTTCCTTGAGACTTCAAGTATATATATTATTTGTCTTCTATGTCTATACATTCTGAAACTTATTTTCTATTAGGTTTGAGTTACTGTGCAACACCATATGAGATCTTTGAGCATAAGCGTTGAAATTGGATAACTCTTTTCTTAATAGGCAATACTGATGTTGTGTTCTTGTACCTTGTTTGTATTAATTGTCTATATTAACAACATACAGAGTGTTGGTCCAGCAGATGTCTCAGGGCGATTGAACAGCAGTTAGGCAGTCGTCCAAAGCCTCCTGGTGACAATTTGGCCGTGCCCTGCAGTGACATGATAATAATGCCCTCATATCCTGCTGTGATTCTCCTGATCGGCTGACAGTCGGGCACAAAAGGGCCTGAATCCATTATTAATGGGGAGGTGCATTTGCAAACCGGTTCAACATACAAAAGAGCCATCTTTGCTTAAATATTCACAGGAGAGAAAATTGAATATATTCACAATGTCAACTATTGTGGGAAATCTATAATTGCACTCCAATGAAATGGGAGTTTTCACTACATTTGATGCTCCGACCCTCACCTCTAAAAATTATAATAAATATTCCATACTGATAAATAATAGATGAGTCAATAATACTATACAGTTTCTACCTTGCCCTCATTACTCATTACCCACACACATAGTCAAATGTGCTACATCCCAGCACTACCCCTAAGCAATTAGTTGCTCTAAAATATCAGGGGGCTAGTTATTCAGGCATGTATTTCACAGTGTTATTGGTTTATCCGGAGCCCTACATGGAGGCCAAGCTCCCGCAAACACAGCCTCAGCAAATCCCCGAGCTCCTCTGCAGTCACCAAAGTAATTGGGGAGGGAGTCCCAAAGGGTCCTCGCACACACTGCTGAAATCTCTGCTACCGACGAGTTGAAATGGCAATGGAGGTAGATAGGTATCTGTGTGTGTGTGTGTGTGTGTGTGTGTGTGTGTGTGTGTGTGTGTGTGTGTGTGTGTGTGTGTGTGTGTGTGTGTGTGTGTGTGTGTGTGTGTGTGTGTGTGTGTGTAGGATAAAAGTGCAGGAGGTGGATGGATGGAGGCCCGCAGTAATTTAAAGTCGCTGGTTGGCTGGGAAACCATCTGGTTCCCCAGCCAACCAGCTGCATCGCCCATTTCTATGGGGATGTCAATTTTCGCTCATGGTGGTAGGGGGGGGGCCTGTCCGGGTGCCAATTTAAGCCCCCACTGCTCAAAATTACTTAATTAACTCTATCTCTCACACAGAGAGAATCTCCCTTTGTACGTAAGTCTACCATTCATCACAATCCAACCCTTTTATTCTACAGCTTGCCAACTGTCAGCTCGGGAAATTAGTGAGGAGCAGTTGAATGCGGGATAAAAGCTCTATGAGCGAATCCATAATATTAAACGAGCACAAACTCAAAAAATGGGCTGCAGGTAATTTCCTAATTTCAGGCCAGATTTTAAAATGCACCTTAACTTAAAACCAGGACATGTGTCTGGGACTGACGATCCGGTTAAAAATGACAAACTAAATGTGTTGTAACCATTGATTTTCCAGATTTAGGTACAGCTGTCTGCCACGAGGGGCAAGATATCAGTGTGTGTGTGTGTGTGTGTGTGTGTGTGTGTGTGTGTGTGTGTGTGTGTGTGTGTGTGTGTGTGTGTGTGTGTGTGTGTGTGTGTGTGTGTGTGTGTGTGTGTGTGTGTGTGTGTGTAATCTAAACAGACTGATAATTAATGACTTATAAATAAAGACTAAAGCAATATGTACATAACATAGATCAGGCTTTAATTCACATCAACCAGGAGTGTTAATTTTGCACACTGACTCGATGCACTGAGGCGAAATGATCATATCCTGAGGTGATGATGAGACGAAGGTGAGTTGCACCGCTCCCATTAAGCTGCAAAATAGAATAATATAAATAAAAGTAGGTGATTTATTTGTTAATTCCATTAATTGTATTTATTTTACATTAAAATACTTTCATTTCGACTCACCGAAATAGCATTTGACTGAAGATGTCCCTCTGTTTGTTGAAATTCTGTAAAACAATGATGTTGTTAATCCCAATTAAAATTCTATGGTATTAGAAACCAAATTCACAAACAGGTGCTGTCGACGGCTGTTCCTCTTACCTTTCTCTGTAGCAGACTCAAACTGAGAGGCACTCTGTGAAGTGTTCTTCTCTATCTTTAGATGCTTGACTGCAGAAGAAAAATCAAGGCTAGATTTCATAACGTTTTTTTAACAGGAATAAAACTCTGAAACAACAAAAACTAGATGTATTCTTTTTATGAAGGATACGTTTTTCAGGAAATCTTGTTTTTGACAATGAGCATGGTGAATGTGGTTGAAAAATGACAAACATTAAAATAAAATTAAAATATTTGGCATATTCCAAAGGGGGTGATTTGATAGCAGATCATTTAAAAATGTATTAGGGTTGCTCTGAATTAGATATATTGGGTTTATTGTCTGTCCATGGAAGTGTTTAAAAAATGGGTCAATTGGCAAACATGGCAGTACAGTAATATAAAAGGTAGCATAGTATGTGTGACACCATACCATTATAGCTGTCCACTGTCACTGCAGAAATATCTGTGGGTTCAGCAAAGCGAATGATGAACTCTTGAGGAAACATCCCGGTGGACATCCAGAACGTGTTGGTATTTCTTGATAAAAAGGGAACAACAAACACCTTAATGTTATCGCTAATCCAAATGGTATGGGATTGACTACAGATAAATATAAAATAAACAACATTTATTTATTTATAGAAGGACCATGCATACAAAAACATTAATCTCAGCAAAGAGAAGAGATGCAATATGCCAGATTATAGCTAATAGCTCATTTCCATCTGTGGTCCTCAGACAATAATAAATAAACACCTGATCTGACACATTTGACAGCCATAAAACTAGTCAAGATGACCCCACAACCTGCGCATACAGGAGTCCAATTCAGTTCTTTCCACAGTACATTGACAACAAAGTCTTTAAAGATTTTCGATGGCCAAATATAGTGTGGTGACCACCTTTAACACTGGTAACACTGGGACATAATTCATACATGGAACTACAGTGGGGGGTATTGTTCCCACACGGACATATGTGTTCTTATCTGTATATACTGTGTCCTCCTCCTTTTCTCTCTCTCTTGTTGTCCCGGGCTGCGACCCGACAACACCTCCTTAATAAAGTACCCTTCTGCACCTTCGATGCACCGCCTCCGACTCCCATATCTCCTGGCACTATATTGGTGACTCTGACACGTCTGGGAAGTTTCCGGGACGAAGCCGAACACGGCAAAAGGAACTCCGGTTCCTTTCTCGAAATGCCGGGGATTTTTTTGGAGACGTCCGTGGCTGCCACCGGCACGCGGACTGAGGCTCGGTGCGTGCTCCGCAGAAGGCTGGAGACGTTGCTCGCCGTTCCCGCATCGGGGGGACGATGCACGACCTGCTGGGTCGACCAGCAACCCCATGGCTACCTCATGGGGCTGTTTCTTCGGGGCTGCGGCTGCACGTCCCAGCGGCGCTAGCTAACCACGACTAGCAGCTACCTATCCACGTGGGGCTAACGACGGCTAGCAGCTACCAATGGCTGCCAGCTAACGGCCTCAGCTAACGGCTAGCTGCTAACGGCTATCGACCTTTTCGAGCGTTTCCTGGTGCCTGAGAGGAGGTTTGACCATGTCTGGTTGGCCTCGTGTGAATCCTCTCGCTATTTCGCCCACCTGTTTTTGACCGTGGACAGTACGGCCCTTTTTGAGCATTTTCTGGTGCCTGAGAGGAGGTTCGACCATGTCTGGTCGGCCTCGTGTGGACACTCTCACCTGTTTCACCACCTCGACGGCGGCTTCAGACGCCACTCTCGCTCATCGACGCCTGGGTGGTGCACTCCTGGACCCCGTCTCGCCTCGGCGGTTTCGGACGTCCCCATGCCTTCACCGGCCTGTGGGTGGCGCGCTCCGGGACCCTGCCTGGCCTCTTCCCTCGCCTCGACGGTTTCGGACGTCGCCCATGCGGCCATCGGCCCGTGGGTGGCGCGCTCCGGAGCCTGTCTGGCCTCTTTCTTCGCCTCGGCGGTTTCGGACGTCCCCATGTCTTCATCGGCCCGTGGGTGGCGCGCTCCGGGACCCTGCCTGGCCTCTCCTCTTACCGCGGCTCACGGTTCATTTCGACGGCGGCTCCGGACGGCGCCCCGTCTGGCCTCTCCCCTGTCCACGGCTCCTTCCTCCCGGGGATGCTGCTCCTCCCCCCCGGGGACCCGGCTCTTTCCCCCCGAGGACTTTGTGCCCGCTGCCGTTGTGCCCTCGCCTGCGGCCGGGCAGCGCTCCTCCCTGCTGGGGACCACCGGGATGTTCGCGCCGTCCCCGCGTCGCAGCGCTGCGGCCCTCTTACGACGCCTACTGCGGCCCCGTTCCGGCCCGTCTTCCACCCCCGGTGACCCTACCCCCTCCTGCGGCCCCCTTCCGACGGCCCGTTCCATGGCCCGGCCCTCACCTGCAACCTCACCCTCCTCAGACCCTGTGGTGCTTCCTCCCGGACGCGAGGATTTTTTTTTTTTGCCCTGTTTGAATTCTGGGGGGGCTTGTGTGGTGACCACCTTTAACACTGGTAACACTGGGACATAATTCATACATGGAACTACAGTGGGGGGTATTGTTCCCACACGGACATATGTGTTCTTATCTGTATATACTGTGTCCTCCTCCTTTTCTCTCTCTCTTGTTGTCCCGGGCTGCGACCCGACAACACCTCCTTAATAAAGTACCCTTCTGCACCTTCGATGCACCGCCTCCGACTCCCATATCTCCTGGCACTATAATAGCAATGTTCCGACCAATTAGTTATTTATGTATGTAATAAAGGCGAATGAATTATTGTATTAATATCACTCTGTAAGCATAATGTTACACAGTAGGTAGGTAGGTAGGTAGAGAGAGAGAGAGAGAGAGAGAGAGAGAGAGAGAGAGAGAGAGAGAGAGAGAGAGAGAGAGAGAGAGAGAGAGAGAGAGAGAGATAGGTAGCAAATGACACAAAAAAGTAAATTGGAAGACACTATTTCCTCGGTTCGTATGAGGATATAAAAATAATGTAATAACGTAAACACTAACCCATCAGTGATGTTTTCTGGAGGGTGATTCTCGTCGCTCGATGAAGCGACAACAACTTTTGCCCCCAAAGAAGCTAAAGATGACTCAATCATCTTCACTGACTCACACGGCAAATATGATGCTCTCCGCTGCTGCCTGGTGCAGAATATAACTGTATATCCGACAATAACACACACTAATCTGCTTTGTTTACGTGTCTTGGAGAAGTCGACAGCTAAGCTAACCTGCGCTAACCTAGCTACTGTGGTTGCCAAGCCAACCACCGCGTCGCAACTTATATACGTCAGAATTAGAACACACGTCACTATTCACCGACGCACGTTGCTGGGTTAGTTTTTAGCAATTAGCTTTGAGCAGTGACTTTTACACGTCTTCTCATGGCGAATGGATACAAAGACACGTTGTTTTCTCGTGGAGGTGGACAGGTCAGTTATGTTGCACTAATGAGCATAAGGTGACAACACGTGCGATGCTTTAAAGGCTGCTGTAGATTTGGAGAGTTGTTGAGTTTGGAAGCTAAGCTACAAACTAGCTCGGTTTAGTTGGTAACAAAGAGGAAAAGATACAGAAACAATACAACTAAATATCCATAGAGTATCTGAAGTGTTGTCGAAATGTTTCCCACTTGTAATATATTGTATTGGACAGATTTCACGTGAGCTAGCTTTAGCTGCTCGTTTATGTTGCACTTATTGTAGCATCCTTTCCAAAGTGCAGTGATGCAAAGCTAAACCATACAGGTCAGAGGTCAGGATAACTAAATAAAATAGCTACTCTGTTAAAGTGTTACTGTAAGTAAAAAAAAATCTATAGAATATTTTCATGCTATAAATCTGTTCTTATTTCCAGAGTGATGAGTCTGATATATGGGATGACACAGCATTGATAAAGGCTTATGACAAGGCAGTCACATCATTCAAGGTAAAACCGGTGCTTTGCAATGTATGTGTAAGTTAAAGGGACATGTTTTTAGTTTAGCTGCTCATTGGTTTGCTTTTGATCTGTGTTCCAGACTGCCCTTAAGGGTGATGAAGAGCCAGAAGCCTCCAAGAAACACCTACCAGGGAAAAAACGCAAGAACAACAAGAAGAACCAGAGCAGGAAAAGAACCAATGCAGATAAAGAGGTGACGAACTAAAGAATACAGATTTATTTTTATTTATTTCATCGTTTATTTGTCAGGGACATTGCACATTAATGAACACTTAAAACATGAAATATGCCAAGTGTAAATATGCCGGATTTAACTTTGAGCTACTTTTCATCCGCAGTCTCCACATAAAACATTAAGAAAATTACAAACATAGCATTAGAAATACATAAAAGAGTAAGAGTCAAATACCCAAGTATTTAGGACATGGTCAAACAAAATAGCAGTATCGATACTTAAGGTGCAATAGAAGATACCCCTCTATTAAAGTGCATTTAGTGGTGATTAGTTGACTTTTAAAACTATAGAGAGTGGGTCAATCCCATATCTCAGTTGGGAGGCTTTTCCAGCTGCCTTTTATGGAAAGAACGTTTTGTCCAAAAGTGGTCCGTCTGCGGTGGACTTCACAGTCTCCTCTGGTTTCTGACCCAGTGCAATGTCCAGTGACTTTTTTGTGGATGAATTCCCCTAAGGGAGGGGGGGGCAGTCCATGTAAACATAGTAGGGTAATTATTGTCAGTAGAGGTATCAGTGACGTCACTCAAATCCAAATCACACCCTTTTTAAACAAAAGATAACACATTTCTTTTATTTAATTTCACAATTTTTCCACCCTTTTTATTATTCTGGATTTGGCTTAGTTTAGACCAGAGGCCTGCCCTGTACTACGAATCCAGTTGAACATACCCTGGATATGTTTGAGTTACCCAGCTTACCTAATCCAAAACAAACTCGCTCTCGCTAAACGGTCCTACGATGCTGGTTATCAACTCGGTAACTCAAGCCAGGGTTTCTCTGTCCGGCTGAGAGCGTGTTCACATGAAAGGGGCGGGGTTAGCAACATTCGACCAATCACAAACATGGAGAAGCGTACTGACAGTGCAGCGTCATACTTCCTGAATGAAAAGTCAACTATATAATTAGACAAATATGAAGAAGTTAAACTTTAAACATCCATGACTTAAACACTTTATCCAGGATCAAAGCCACATAGCTGCAGCTGCAAGGTGAATACAGCTGGTAACAGAACAAGTGTTTGAATGCATACATTAACAGGTTTATGATATCACTGCCCCGTCTAAGACACGATCTGACTTTCATTACATTTGACTCGAGTGTTTCGTCAACTTAATGTGTTGCTTAAAATGATATCGCTGCATACAGTATGTGACACAGAGTGTTGCACAGCCAGATACGGCTCAGCTGACTCAGATAAGGAAATATGATACATTATGATATGAATGATAATGGGACACATCGACGTCTGCACTCACAGTGCCGCGGACTGTACTTAATGTTACTCTGATCCGGTTACTTATGTTGTGGCAGATATTTAATTAAGCTTTCTTAACGCTAATGTTATAATAGTCAGATTGCTCTGAAGATGGGAGGTGATGTTCTATTAATGTTCACGTTCACACAGTCGGTGATTTTTGCCGGCCGTATTTCCTGCAACGGCAGCATTTCTGTATTTCCTTTCTCCTGTAATATGACTTAATCGCTTTAAACTCCGCACACTGAGCTCTGATTGGTCAGCAGGCAGTGCTTTCACTGAGTTGAGCTCTTAGCCTGCAACCTAACCAGGCTAGCCGTTCAGCCAAGTTACCGTGGAGATCTAGCCCGCTAAAAAGACAACCAGTGTCGTAGGACCGGAAACCCAGAGTTATCCCTGGAAATGACATATCCCTGAATCCCTAAGCGAATATCCTGCTTCCTAGTACAGGCCTCTGACACATCCAGAATAGTGACAGTCTATTTTTATTGTGTGTTGCAGTGGCAGGTTGGGGACTCTTGCAGTGCGTACTGGTCTGAGGACGGCCAGCTCTACGCAGCCAACATCTCCTCCATAGACGAGGATAAGGGCACATGTATAGTTGTTTTTACAGGATATGGCAACGAGGAGGAGCAAAACCTTGAAGACTTGCTTACAGAGATTTCCGAGGCTGATGAGGAAACAAATGTCGAGGTAAAGCAGTGCATGTACATTAGAAATGTTGCATTTTATTCAATGTATTTCATTTCATTTCAAACCTTTATTTAGACAGATAGGTCCCTTGAGATCATGGATCTCTTTTACAAGGGAGACCTGCATCAATTTAGTTCCACATGAAACATAAAAACAAACAATAGAGGACATCATATTTACATATTCACCAACACTTACAAACACCCATAGTGTCATAAAGCATTTCGTGCAGACGTGCCTTAAAAACATTCAGAGAAACAAAATTGCACAATTTTAATTTGGACTGTAGGCTGTTCCAAGCAAGTGGAGCTGCGCACATAAAAGCTGTCTTACCTAAGACAGTCCTCACTCTTGGTACATCTAATAAGAGAACAGATGTAATACGGGAGTTTGCCCAACATAGCTTTATAAATAAAAGTGTACCAGTGACTGAGCCTCCGTACAGAGAGTGATGGTAAACCTGCCTTGGTATACAGTGTACAGTGATGTGTAAGCGTTTTACAATTTGTGACAAATCTCAGAGCACTGTGATACGCAGCATCCAATTTGCTCAGGTAATTGGCAGGTGCATTCATATACAACAAATCCCCATAGTCCAGCACAGGTAAAAAGGTCACAGTGACTAGCCTTTTCCTGGCCTCAAGCGAGAAACAGGACTTGTTTCTGTAAAAGAAACCTAGCCTAACCCTCAGCTTTTTAAGCAAGTTATTGACATGATGTTTAAAAGAGAGACAATCATCAAGCCAGATACCAAGGTATTTGTAACAGGCAACAACTTCAAGTTTTGTTCCTTGCGTAGTTACAATATCTGAAACAGGCTCTGGTGTCTTTTTTGCTTTTGAAAAGAGCATTACCTTGGTTTTCTCCACATTTAAAAGAAGCTTTAATTCAGAGAGCTGAGTCTGAATAGTGTTAAAAACAGCCTGTAATTTAACAACAGCCTCTTTAATGGAGGGACCTGCACAATACATCACAGTATCATCCGCATAAAAATGTAAAGTAGCTTCATCCACATTCTCACCTACGCTGTTAATATATATGGAGAATAAAAGTGGTCCTAAAACAGAACCTTGTGGTACACCATTAGAAATGTTTAACCACTCAGAAGACAGCCCATCAAAGTGAACACATTGGGACCTTTCAGAGAGGTAGTTCACAAACCACCCTACTGCATGGCTGGATATGCCAATACTGAGTAGCCTCTGCTTTAAAATGCGATGATCAACGGTGTCAAACGCTTTGGAAAGGTCAATAAACAGAGCTGCACAACTCTGCTTATTATCTAAAATACTAGTAATGTCATTTACCACTTTCATTGTCGCAGTGATGGTGCTGTGTTTCTTTCTGAATCCTGACTGGTGTTTAGTCAGGATATCATTTAAACATAAAAACTCCTTTACTTGTTCACTCACAAGTCGTTAGAGCACCTTAGCCAGAACTGACAATTTTGAGATTGGCCTATAGTTATTTAAAATAGTTGCCTCCCCTCCTTTCAGTAAAGGCAAGACATAAGCAGACTTCCACACTTTTGGGACTGTATTTGTGCTGAGGGAGAGGTTAAAAAGAGAAGTAAGAGGTGGAGCAATAAAATCTGCAGCTATCTTTAAAAAGAAAGGTTCTAAGTTGTCCGGGCCAGCCGGTTTCCTAGGATCTAACTTGGATAATGCTTCATGAACAATACCAATAGTTAAAGAGGCATATTCAATGCCTCTTTATTTAAGGTTGATGGTGGTACATTGCATCTCTTGAGTTCATTTAGTTTGGGAGCATTTAGTATTATTCCCTTTTTTAAATAAATGTAATGGCGTGACTGAAAACATTAAAGGAAAGAGGGTTCTTTCTACACATTTATATTTTCAGTATTGAAAAGCCCCTTGCACACATGCAGCTTAATTTGTGAATGGCTCACCAACTTTACGTCTCGCTGTGCGCTATGAAAAGGAGCTGGAGTCATTTTCCAAATATTTTAGAAAATCCTCCAATGTGTATAAACTCATAAAAGAAGATGACAAATCAAGGCTAAAATATTGTCTCTGCTTCTCAGGTAAAGGAGACAGAAACGTCAACCGAGGAGAGTGACCGGTCGGCCACACCCAACCAACACAAACCACAGCACAGTAAACCACAGAAGTCCAAGAGCAACAGACAACCTCCTCCTATGTGGGGTCCTGGTTTCCCTGGGTTACCTCCTGGCTTTCCTCCTGGGCCGCCCCCCATGCATGCTTTCAGACAGGTGAGAAGAAAGAAGCCACATAGCACCTGTTTCTGTTCAAAGCTTCATCCTAGTACGATCCCACGATATCTTAACGTATCATCACCGTTGTCTAACAAACCAGCAACGCCCCCATTGGTGTTATTTTATCTTTTTGTGCTACTCTTCACTTGATTGACAGAAAAGATTGTTGCTCTCTCACTTTGCATTGAATATTCTTCACCGCTCAGTCTGACATGAGGGAAGGACGATCGGCTTGTTTTGAAAAACAAGCTTTTTATTCCATTTCATACAGTGATGTCACAGCGCTTTTCTGAAAAGAAACTTGAAGCGCTCGGTGTCCACACAGAATCATTGGTGCCCTCAGAAATAAGCCTCTTTCCCTCGAGTCGGCCACATGCAAATACATGTGCTGCCTCCTCATCGGAAACAATTGAAAGAAGTTGCTGCAGCTTCTACTGAGCCAGTCCCCAACTCCGGGGACTTCCGGCCGGGGACTTTGGGATGGCAGTATACGCCGTGAAGTTGTTTGCAGCCTGCCAGTAAACCCAAAGCAGAAGAAGACGTGATGTCAGCGGCTTCATTTGCCTAATCCTCCCCCAGGGACTTATTCCGGTGTGAACGCGATCTGTACTAAGTGCTGGGAACTAAGTGCTGGGAACTAAGTGCTGGGAACTAAGTGCTGGGAACTAAGTGCTGGGAACTAAGTGCTGGGCACTAAGTGCTGGGTGTGAAAGCGGCTAATGTTGCAGAAAGTTTGAAATGTAAGATTAGAAAATGAAGGCTTAATACATTCTATGAGTGGGTTAGTTTTGCTGCAAGGAAAATAATATAACAAATTAAATGTAAACAAAGTGTTTTACAATGTGAACAATAAAAGCAGCATATAAACAACAGCCTCTCAGAGTTGGCATTTATAGCCGGGAGATTGTATTGGGTTGCAATGAATCTAACTGGTGGTTATGCTAATGGCTCTATCCTCTGTATAAATATAACTCTGTATAAAAGCCATAAAAGATGGAATAGTACAGATGTTGTTTTTTCAAAGAATGAATATGAAATCAAAGCTCCCTTGCAGATTGGACATTATGTACACAAGTTAGGAAGCCTCAGACTGTAGATATTTCATTTCAGGTAAAGTTCAGTGAAGAAAGTTTTTAGAGCCATGTTTCTCCTTTTTATCAAAATGATTTTTTTGTTTACCTTCATCAGGGTGGAAGCAGAAGATCCGGTAGTCACGGGCCTGCACCTCCTTCCTGGCCTCCCATGATGCCTTTTGGTCCTCCAGTAAGTTTGCATATATCTCTACACTAAAGAGAAATGCACCAGCTACGGCAGACACACACACATTTACTCCTTCAGCTGGTAAATTAAGAAACAACTATCAATTCAAAATGTAATTGACAGACAACACATATTTTCATCTTCATTATCTCTCTCTCTCTCTGCTTCAGATGATCCCCCCCCCTCCTCCCATGAGCCCTGACATGGTGGATGACGAGGCTCTGGGCAGCGTGCTGATCTCCTGGTACATGAGTGGATATCACACTGGATACTACTTGGTATGTGCACAGAAGCCATCTGACTTATGATGGGCTATAAAGGAACATTACAGCCTATATTTACAGCCTCTTGCATTATTTAGCAAAGGGCAGTGGGTGTTTGGGTAGTTACACACATTTTGCTGTTATTTCTTATCTACAATAACCTTTCCCTCCAATGCGACCAGCTGCTTAAAAGGTGTGAGACATTGATTTTGATAAGATGAGCTATATTAACATCGTATTCCTTTTTACAGGGGTTGAAACAAGGACGCAAAGAAGCTGCCAATTGGACCAAACTGCACCACAAATGATTCGCCTCCACGTCTCATAGTTTCTCAGCCACCCTCCCTTTTGTGCCTAATGTGTATTTTGTTGTTGTTTCAATTCAATGATTTGAAGGAAGTGTACGTGCTGTGAACACCAGTTCATCGCAGCTCCAGGAGGAGAGTTTTGTATTCTTTGTAAATAGATTAAATAAATAAAGGCTATCTGAGCACAGTTGATAACGCACTCGTTGTTGTTTTTTGCACCACGGCATAGAAGCACAGTAGAAAACACGGTATTGTGCTCATTTAAGCAAACAAGAGACTCTATGTTATTTGATGTAATGGCATGTCATGTCCAGCAGAAGTCAGACTAGTATAATGTATTCACGTGATAAGAACATGCGTCATGAATAATAACTTGCTGTTTAGTCCTGTACAGAATGGCTGACATACACTCTTTGCCTCTAAGTGCTGTATACACTTGTCTCTGCGCATGCTAAGAATTTAATTGCAAGCCAGACTTAAGTCGTGCTTGATGTCCCTCTGGTGCTTTCCACACACTTAATTCAGAGAATGGTTCTAGTGTATGCGTTGCGTTGGAGCTCCGTTTCCCCTGAGGAGGACCTCATGCACCAGCCAATACAGCATCGCGTGATCCATCATGTTTTTCACATTGGATGTGTGCATCATTCAGGCTGATGGTTGCAAAGGTTTCAACTGCCGTTGTGCAAGTTTGCAACATCCTTTAAGCTTGAAAACGTTAAATATAGACATAAGGGCTTTAACACGTAAGAGAAAGAACATTTAAGTGTTTTGATTCCACTGGAGTGTTTTATAATTGTGTGCTTCTGTGGAATGAGAGCACATTGTGAGTTACTGTCTTGATAACTTAGCATCCACACACCCTATATGTATTCACTTAGATCACTTGAAAACTGATCCTGTAATGTTTGAAGTGTAATAATGTACTAGGAACAGTAAAGGAAGTAGGGGCAAATGTATGTGTATATTTAGAATAAAGAAAACCACATGTAATTATAGTGGGAACAGCCAGAGCCATTTCGCTGTGCCTGCAGCACTTTCATTCCAGCAGATTTCCTTTATTTCCAATATTTGCTGCTTGTTTACACCCACTCTTCGGCTTCAAACCTGGTAGGCAATAGATCATACGCTCTACGTGCGTGTGAAGCAGAAAGACAAGCAGAAAAGTATCGTGTGGTTCCGTGTATCGGCGTTATTGTGTCCTGATTTCTTGTATCATGTGATGTTCTTCCAGCTGCTCCATAGCCACGATCTCTGACTGAAGAGCGGCCCCTTTGTTTGTGTGGTAGGTATTTTATATCCTGCTGTGACTGATTCTAACTGTGGCAGTCACTTTTGTTTCTGCCTGTTTGTGTGGGCAAAAGAAGGGAACACTTTTAGTTTTGGGGATTTACAAATAGAATATGCATTATAAACGAGGGCTGATCAACCAGACCTATCTGTTCCCCACAGACGGATTTAAAATCTGCCACGGCAAAGCCAGCACATAAGCCGCTTGCCTGCCTGACTCTGCGGCACACTGAGCTGCCCAAAGGGCCCGATGGAGCCCAGCGAGGAGTTAAAAGGGGGTCAAGACCTAGCTTGGGAAAGCGCTGCTCCCCCCTGAGACTGTCTACCCCCTACTGACCCGAGCGGCATGAGGCGTGTAAACATAATCTGCATTTCACATTGTCCCTTCCAGGAAACACATCCAAGAGAGATCACATTGAGTTACAGCGCCTTCAGCTGTTTACTCAAGCTCCCAACGTCAACAAACATCTTGCTTTTAAATAAGAGACTGGGGGGAGATTAGAGGAACACAAGCCCCTTTCCCTTTTCCATAGAGACCGAGCACTAAACACTCATTGCCGATACAGTCATAATAGTTTTATGTTGCTACCTTTATTAATGGAGGAGTCTTTTGCTTTATCACTAGATGTTAATGCATGCAGTATTTTATTTTAAGCGTTACACAATCGAATGCAAACAAAGCATTTGGAAACGCAACAATGAATTTTCCTAATCAAAAGAACACAAACACAATCTAATGAGTTAGTCTAACAACAGATTGCTCTATTAAGTCGTTTATAATTCAAGTAACAAAACATGCTTACCATCACAACATATTACCATAATGCCATAAGGTGGATTTTCAGACTTAATTGCCGACCCACCGTTAATTAAAGCAGTTTGTGACTAGTAGGAACATCACAGTTAACAATGGCTGGCAATAACACACACCTGATGTATGTATTACCGACACACACATACATGGAAATATATTTAATAATATGTATGACTAAAATATGTATATATTCATTTCTTATTTTAACAGTTACGTATACCTGTATATAACTTTAATTGTATTAATCTTTAATCTTGTGTTAATCTGTGCTGTCCTGTTTGTCATTCTCACCCTGTTGCTGTGTCCTTGGGCAAGACACTTCACCTGAACTTGCTCCTGTGGGTATTGTCCACAGTGGTGACCATATGATATGTGTAATGTGTGTTTGTAAAGCGCTTTGAGCATCTGGAAAAGCGCTATAATAAATGTAAGGAATTATTAAACTACTGAATTTCCCCACGGGGATTAATACAGCTCCATCTTATCTTATCTTATCTTAATGCATTGATTTCCAGCTTGCCATCACTAACGTTTTCTCTTTTTATAATGTTCCTTTTGTGTAGCCTCTGCTTCGTCTCTCTTTTAACATTCTTCACTTGGATAGTTTCTGTTAATACATTAGGTCATGGTTGGGGTTATACGCTGTCTGTGAATAGATGAATAGAGCTTTGGAAATCGGCTTCTTGCTACCGAGCACTTCTTGTAATATCACTGATCTGCTCATAAAAACATAGGATAGAGTGTTTCTTTACGTTGAAGCATTTCAAGCAAAGATGTACAAAGTATCAGTTGATATACAGTAAGGCTCTGTACTGGTACTTAAACCTTAACGAATGAACAGCCAAACACACACCTACTACAAACCAAGGGTGGACAGTTCATGTGTCTAAAGAGTCTGAAATGGATGTTAGATCAAAGCAGCCCTATTAAGCTGGGATTTCCCCTTTCCAGTAGTGTGTTTTTTTGTGCATGTGATGGTTGACAAAGGCTAAAATCCCAGAGGTCCCTCCAGAGGCCTCCGTTGCTTACTCCCTGAACGTAGTGACATCACCACGTAGCACTGACGCTTCTATTGGCTAGCGCTCCAACACATTGTACGTGATAGGCTAAGAGGTGCGGACATCTCTAAGCAGTTGAGCAATCACGACAGAGCCGGCCAGCTAACCAATCACAGCAGACTGGGCTCTGGTTTCAGACAGAGGGTGAAAAGAGGTGCTGCAGCACAGGCAGTATGAGAAAGATAAAGAGCTTTTTGAACATTAAAGCATGGAGACATGTCCCAGTAGAGACACTACATACTGATATACACCTGAACATGAGCAGAATAGGGCCCCTTTAAGCAATGTTGAGGTATCACTTTGGGCCGAGAAGTCTTGGATTTCCAATCCGACTTCTGTAAATGTGGACCTCAATGACCTTCTGACCTTTCCCCTCACAGCAGGTCCAGTAAAGACCTGGTGCCGCGGCAGATCAGATTCACATTCCTGCTAGATATTCAAGCCCTGGTTCAGAGGCTCATAAATAAAACGTTATAAGATGAAGGCAAAACCTATACCCCCCGCTTTACAAGACTCTAAGTACGCTGCAGTATTGGTATAAAGGACACACTTATTCTCAGAGGCCAAAGAGTATGAATGGAACATATTAAAAAGCTCCTGATGCTTTGACAGGTCAAGGGGATTCTTGTATCTGCATGCTTATTATGTGATACGCTAAGTCATGTGATTTTAAACTCCTCACGCATTGTTGACCCCCGCACTCTCATGCTGGATTCAATACTCTAAGGCACATTATTCAGCCAAACATCTCCATATGTATTCTAGTGAAATCCTTGAGCTTTCCAAGCATACCAAACAGGTAAGGTTAGGAATGGTACAGCCCTAAAATAATTATGAATATATGAATGTGCCAGCCAAGGAAGCAGGAGGCTTCATTAAAAGGTTAGTGCATTACATTAAAGTACATTTTGCACATCCTCGATAAAGTTTCGCTGGTACTGAACTGTCATCATTTTGTACATCTTTTCCTTGTATCTTTTGCTTATTTAATGTGATGTATTATTGTATTTTTTCAATGTTAATATGTTTATTGTTGGCCCCAAAACAACAAGGCAAACGTCTGGTAGGCGAACAACTGCTTGGCAATAAACCTTATTCTGATAACTTGGATTTGTATAGTATTTTTCAAACCTGTAGATTCATTTAACATAACAAATACATTTGCAAGTAGGCAGGATGCACACTTAGGTTGGAGTGTAATGCTCTCACTTACTTTAATCGTACTTTAATCATTTTAATTTTAATCTTTGGAGTCAAATCAAATCAAGTTTTATTTATATAACACATTTATAAACGATTGTTGGTCGAGCCAAAGTGCTGTACATATAATAAAAATAGCCTACAGTAGAGACACTTTACAGCAAATACAACAGCACAGATTGTTCAGAATATCAGTATGAGAAAAACGACACCCTCTATCCTTAGACCCTCTGTCCTTAGACCCTCTGTCCTTAGACCCTCTGTCCTTAGACCCTCACATCGTACAGTGCCTGTATTGTGGCAAAATTACTAGACATCAGTCCAAATAAAACTCCCGAAAAAACGTTCTGAATTCAAATAGAATGAAGCTACATGTACATGATTCATTTGCAACCCATTTCTTTCTTAAAAAAAATGTGTTAGAAAATAATGTATAATAAAACTAAGTTAACTAAGTAGCAAAAATAAGACAAAAATGATTGGCTTGCGATTTAAATAAAAGTTGAAGGAATCGTCGAAATGAGGCTACTTGATTCATGTAAAAGCAGCCTAATGTTGATGATGATTTTTTCCTAGGCTATATTTTAAAATATATTTTCCAATGCTGTGGTTCTGAATAAAGCCACCACTTTCCGATGCATTGTGTGTGTTCCTTGTACATACACACATGCATGTTCTAATAAGTAACAACAACTTCTACAAGCTGGAAATAATTGATGTTACAACTGTTAAAATAGTAATAATAAGTATCGTGATTCGTGCGCACATCTGGTTCGATGCCTCATCCTTCTCCGCTGAATGACTTGCAAAAAAAAAAGGCCTGCAACAGGCATCTGTGATATTGCATAAGTAAATCTCTGCCTCCCTGGCCGGTAGGGGTCTCCGGATAGGCTGCAGGACAGGGTGAAGGTTGGGTCCGGGCTCCACTCCTCCACATGGGGTGTCACCATGTCACTGTTGCCTCACAAGGGGCAGTATTTGGAAAAGTGAAAAGTCAGCTGTGAGAGAAGACTGTGAATCACTTTTACTTTCTTCTTCCTGCGTGTGGACTTGCTTCAGTCTCACATCAGAAGAAGCGTCAAGGTTTGATTCGGGGTTTTTCTTAATCTCTTGGGAGTTTTCCCCCGGTGGGTCCGTTTCGTACCACCTGAATCCGCGCCGGCCGGGGCTGTTTTTTTGGACGTTTTTCGAAGCAATCCCTCACTTTGCGCACACTTTAAGTTTGCCTAATAAGCCGCGCAAAGGACTGTGTGTGAAGTTGGCAGAAAGCAGAGGCGATGTTTTGCCGAAATCAAACTACCAGAGCAACCGTTGCCCGCGGCTCTGCCCTTGAAATGGAGATACGGCGAGGGAAGTTCAGAAAGAGCGTTTTCCTGGACACATCACAGGTACACACACACACACACACACACACGCACGCACGCACACCCCCCCCCCCACACACACACCGGGGGATTCTCTGTTTACAACTTTGAGTGATATCTCTCCCTCTGCAAACTAACTCATTTGGCTTACTTCTAATCTCGTTATGAAGTCTTTTGAGGAGTGCTCTATTTTAATTAAACTGCACAGGAGAGCTGCTGCCTTCACATCCTCTGTTAATTGCAGCATCTCCAAACTACTTTGCATTTTACTCGACTCTAAACAAACACCAATAATATCCCTACTGAGAGTTATAAGTGTGCCTGTGGTACTCACTAATGTGTTGGTAGTAAATAAAAGGTGCTAATGTTCTCTTCCATCTCCCATGGTATTGTTTTAATATTCAGCTTAATTTGGTATTGTGTTGTTTTGTTGTGATGCTGGCACCTTAAAATGGTTATTGCATGACATTTGTTTTTCATTATGGCTCATTTTTATTAAAAAAGGCATTATACCTGCTCTAGTCATTCTGTCCCCAGGAGCTTTCTGCTTAAATGCTCTATTGTGAAGCCCATTGGCTCAGTTGTGTGTGTCTTTTAACTGCTTTAGCTTTGACTGCAGAATGTGGACAGTCACCCTCAAGGGAACAGACAAAAAAGTCTTCATCCAAAAGTTGAGAACTAGGTCAGAGCCTGCATCCCTCTCAGCTGTTTAGCACTGGATTAAACTGCTACTCTTCATGCATGTCTTCCTCTTCCTCCCTGCGAAGCTGCCATGTAAACATCTGCTTCATATTAGTCACTGTTTGTCGGCAAAGCAAACAGGCTCAGAAGAGATTTCCAATCCATCCTCTAATAATGTTTTAATCGCATGCCTCTTTAATATTGTTGTGATGGAAAGTCCTCCCTCTGTCTATCTGCATCCTCACACACACACACACACACACACACACACACACACACACACACACACACACACACACACACACACACACACACACACACACACACACACACACACACACACACACACACACACACACACATTCATTTTCTGGCAACTACAGGCAGTTTGCATATTACTTCCACTTGTTATTTAGTTATTCAGTCAGACATGTTCCAGTTTTAGAGGCATTTCTGTGCTTTAAATGAAACCCACATTTTACCTGTAAACAGTTTTGAAAGGTCAGAGAATTGTTATGGTGTTACAGAGAAACGAGGTGTGTGTGTGTGTGTGTGTGTGTGTGTCTGTCTGGGGGTGTGTGTGTTGAAGAGAGTATCAGTGAAAGAGAAGATGTGGTGGATTGGATTGTAAGAGGATATTTAAGGAATGTTAATGGTGCAATACAGCAAATGGAAAAGATAGGGTATTGATTCTGTCTCTCCTTCTCTCTCACCCTGCCCATGTGTGTGTGTGCACGGTCAGCTTATGTTCACCAGTTGTTTATGATTTATGTCACATGAAAACACCCCTAACCCCGGCAGAGTCAGGCACACTCGTATCGTATTGATGTGCTTTCAGAAATTACCCTGATGGTGTCTGAGCAGCGTGGGTTCATATCATCTTACACACCCGCACATACAGGCCAATAATACCTACTGTAACTTCTCCTGGAGGTGCTGTAGTGTTCATGTGGTTATATCTATACCGTGATTCAGGCAGGAGTGATCAGTCTGTGTGCTTTCTTTTGAGATGGGGTGAGTTGATGAATGCCTCTGGGGTGTACAGACAGCAATTTTCCTCAGAGGCATTGTGATAACAGAGACGAGCATTGGCACGGGCTTTTATAGGCAGTGAAGGCATTCTTGTCTTTAATAATATTTATTTCTGTATCTGTTTGGCCAGATGAGTCAGGTGAGGGTAATATGATGAGGGAGCAGAGGTGGAAAGAGGAAGAAAAAAATTAATATGAAAAGAAAGTGACCTATTGAACCATCACATTCATCTTAAAGAGACCCCAGTGTGCCTTTTGGGATTCTTCCTTACCGGCAGTGTGTTAGATCGGTTTTTGTGCATGTAAGGCAAGGCAAGGCAAGTTTGTTTATATAGCACCTTTCAACACAAGGCAATTCAAAGTGCTTTACAAAAAACGAAAGACATTAAGACAATGACATTTACAATCAGTCATTAAAAAGAAAATATAATAAAATAAACATTAAAAGAAAAAAAAAAATACATGGATAAAAGTTACAGTGCAGTCTAAGATATGAATAGTTCAATTAAAAGCAGCGGCAAAAAGAAAAGTCTTTAGTCTGGATTTAAAAGTAGTCAGAGTTGCAGCGGACCTGCAGGTTTCTGGGAGTTTGTTCCAGATATTTGGAGCATAATAACTGAACGCTGCTTTACCATGTTTAGTTCTGACTCTGGGGACAGAAAGCTGACCAGTCCCTGAAGACCTGAGAGATCTGGATGGTTCATCATTTAGCAGGAGGTCAGAAATGTATGTTTTGCCTAAACCATTCAAAGCTTTATAAACCAGCAGCAGTATTTTGAAATCTATTCTTTGACACACAGGAAGCCAGTGTAAAGACTTCAGAACAGGAGTGATGTGATCCACTTTCTTAGTGTCAGTGAGGACTCGAGCAGCAGCGTTCTGAATCAGCTGCAGCTTTCTAATATATATTTTTAGTGAGACCTGTGAAGACACCATTGCAGTAGTCCAGTCTACTGAAGATAAAAGCATGGACAAGTTTTTCCAAATCCTGCTGTGACATTAGTCTTTTAATCCTAGATATATTCTTTAGGTGATAGTAGGCTGATTTAGTAACTGTTTTAATGTGACTGTTGAAGCTCAGGTCAGAGTCCATGACTACACCTAGATTTCTGGCTTTATCTGTTGTTTTGAACATTGCAGACTGAAGCTCAGCGCTAACTTTTATACGTTCTGCCTTGGCTCCAAAAACCATTACCTCCGTTTTATCTTTGTTTAATTGGAGAAAGTTCTGACACATCCAGTCATTGATTTGGTCAATGCACTTACTCAGTGTTTGAATTGGAGCATAGTCTCCTGGTGAAATTGTTACGTAAATTTGTGTGTCATCCGCATAGCTATGGTAACTTATGTTGTTGTTTTTCATTATCTGAGCCAGTGGTAGCATGTAGATGTTAAAGAGAAGAGGCCCCAAGATGGAGCATTGAGGTACCCCACATGTCATATTTGTCAACTCAGATGTGTATTTACCAACAGAAACAAAGTGGTTTCTGTCCTTTAAGTAGGATTCAAACCAATTTAGAACTGTTTTCGAAAGTCCCACCCAGTTTTCCAGTCGGTCTAGTAATATGTTGTGGTCAACAGTGTCAAACGCAGCACTGAGATCTAATAATACTAACACTGAAGTTCTGCCACTGTCTGTGTTTAAGTGGATGTCATTGAAGACCTTTACAAGAGCAGTCTCAGTGCTGTGGTTTGGACGAAAGCCTGACTGGAACACATCGAAACAACTATTTAAATGAAAGAAATTACTCAACTGTTAAAAAACAACTTTTTCAATGATTTTACCTAGAAATGGGAGGTTTGATATGGGCCTGTAATTGTTCATTACTGAAGCATCTAGATTATTCTTTTTTAAGAGCGGTTTAATGACTGCAGTTTTCAGGGCCTGTGGAAAAATACCTGAGTGAAGAGATTTGTTTACTATATGAAGTAGATCTGAGGCCATGCAAGGCAAAACATCTTTGAAAAATCCTGTTGGAATAATATCAAGGCAGCAGGAGGAAGATTTCAGAAGTTGTATAATGTCCTCTAGGTTTTTATCATTAATCTGATGGAATTGTGTCATGGTGTTTGAATTTATATTAGGTGGACACAGAGACAACACATTTGCTGTTCCTGATGCAGAGGCACTGACTGCTTGTCTGATTTTCTGAATTTTGTCAGTGAAGAAGGAGGCAAAATCATTGCATGCCCTGGTGGATAGAAATTCAGAGGCTACTGACACTGGGGGGTTAGTCTGTCGACGGTAGCAAACAAGGCACGTGCATTGTTTTTGTTTTTGGTAATGATGTCAGAGAAGAAAGACTGTCGTGCGTGCATGTAAATGGTCTGCAAAGGCTCAAATCCCAAAGTTCCCTCCGTCTTTACCTCTGTAACATAGTGACATCACTGTGTAAGACTGCGATTCCATTGGCTAGCGCTCCAACACATTGTACGTGATAGGCTAAGGGACAGGGCATCTCTTAGCGGTTGACCGATCACAACAGAGCCGGCCAGCTAACCGATCAGAGCAGACTGGGCTCTGGTTTCAGACAGAGGGTGAAAAGAGGTGCTGCAGCACAGGCAGTATGAGAAAAATAAAGACTTTACATTTTTATAACATGCCTTTCTTTAATAATATTCAGGCAGACGTCTAAAAGAAATGACCGTATCCTCCTGGGACCCGGGGAAAAAAAGTGTCTTCCAATTTCCTTTTTTGTGTGATTTCTTACCTATTTAGGGTTAAAAAAAACATCTTGCAATTTAGACTTTTTTTATTTTAAAATGTTACAATATGTCCACTGTAGAGGACGTCGGGACCATATTAGTTTGAAAAGACAGACAAAATTAACAGATGGACTATGTAACGTATTATGGTTATAGAGTGATATTAATACAATAATACATTCACCTTTATTTAAAACATGAATAAGTAATTGATCTGAACATTGCTGTTTATTTGGTCAATACAAAACTAGTTCGGTTTTTGGTGAATCTTTTCAGCTCTTCAAAGACTTTGTAGTCGATGTAGTGGAAAAGTACCTCATTGGACTCCAGTTGGCACGGGCTGTAGGGTCATCTTGACTAGTTTTATGGATGTGGACGTTTTTTTTATTCTGTAAAGTGTAAGTTATTTTAAAATGTATTGTAACATTATTAACCTGCTATAAATTCCAATCAATTATCTATTTTTTGATGTAACTCTCATTACATCTACTGTACCCCTAACTCCCTAAACCTAATCCAAATCCAAACTTTAGAATTCTTCCACCCCTAACTCGAGCTGCTTTCCCCTGTTTAGCCTCTGTATTTATCAGGGTAAAGACTTCCCTTCTATTCACAATCATTGCTTCCTTAACTGTGTAATCTGCTCTCCGCTGGTTCTCATACAAGGTGGCTTTGTTGCCAATGCTAATGATCCTCTTTCAGGGACTCTCCTCCGGCTCTGTGTGTTAGGGCTCTCGATGCTGCTGTGGAGCCCGTCCGTGGCATTTCAATGAAGCAGGTTACCACTGTGAGAGAGCAGTATCTTTCCTCTGTGCCAGTGGATATCACATTTGTGTGTGTTCGCTTATTTGTGCCAACATTTGAACCTCTTGTGCAAATGTGTTTCTGTAGGTCATTGACGTGTTATCAGAGAATTAAATGAACAAACAGCTACACCTTTGTTAGACCGAAGCGAAACTCATTTGTGGCATGACAATGTGTAATCACTAGGGAAAGGATACTGTTAAGGACTATCTATATGCCAGGTATGACATCTAAAGTTTGCAATAGAGCATATTCACTGCAGCGGATTATGTTAATTTGATTATTTTAAAGAATTAAGCAGCCTTTTTTGTTAAAGGGATTCATGTAATATCTTTTAAATAGAGTCAAACGGTGAAAAGAACACTATGAGTGTGTGTATGGTTCTATGTGTGTGTTTTAACGTGCCTGAAGGCTAGAGGCAAATGAAGCCAAAACTGCTGTTAGTAATCGAGAGACAGCAGGAACAGACTTTTGGGATTTTATGGACAATTTGCCTAATTATGACAATCAGTTCTGTTTTTAAAAGATATCAATGTTGCAAATGTTGCCAGGTGTCAATTTGAGGTGAAGTGTATTCTCGGCTAGTTATTGTTTCTAATATAATTGCTTGTCGTATCTGCAGAAGTCCTGACAGTCATGCTGTGTTCTGACTCGTCTCCTCTGAAGTCTGAATCACTCTGCAGGGCTCTATGGCGGAGGGAGAATGGGAAACTGAAGCAAAAAGATTACGTGCTCATTCGGCACATGTCCAGAAATCCATTCTGCAGTCGATCCTCTGCCTGCAGCTCTCAGTGGGAGCGGAGAATACATCTGCTCCTCTGTGATCCACGAGGCCACCGGTGTGTCTCAGCCCCCCCCCCCCCCCACACTCTGCTGAAGCCACCCGGGCCCTGGTGCAGATATTATTCTGAAGTTTGGGGATGGCATGTCTTGTATTTCAATGACTTATGTTTAACCAAAGGATGGACTAAACTTTATTTCTACAGCACTTTTCTGCAGCTCAGAGTGCTTTAACAAATTGACGATCGGAAAATAAGACATTCAATTCAAGTCACATTTTTAAACCAATAACAAATGGGTACATGATATATTCTCAATGGAATACAAGAAGGTAAAATAAGCAAGATGATAAATGCAACAAAAAGAATCCAAAGGTTAAAACTTAGTTAGAATTAGAGAGACTTAAGAAAACATTTATAAAACATTAGAAGGGGACTGTTTCTAAAAAAATTCAAAAAAAGTAAAAGTATATTTTCAGCTGTTGTTTAAAATGTATTTCCTGTAAGGTGTTCCACAGTTTGGGTGAGAAATGGATAAAAGCTGCTTCCCCATTTTATTTCGGGGGACTTTCTAAATATTTAAAATGCCTTCTGTTGAGGACCGTAGGGCTGGCAGAAGGATATAAAACAATAGAGAATTGCAAATATAAGAGGGTGCCAGACCATAAAATCAATTGTAGAAGATACAGGAAGCCAGTGCAGTGAAGCCAATCACTACCGTAGTCCAACCTGCTGGAGATGAATGAGTTTTTCAGCAACTTCTGTATTGAAAAACTGTGGAGCAGTGGTGATACTACTGAGGTGGAAGAAAGTTGTTTTGGTTACCTTGCTTGAAACTTAAGTCAGAATCCAAAATAACTCCCTGACTTGCTACCTCCATTATTCCAAGTATCCTCTTAAGACTAGTCCACACAGTGGGTACCACCAGCAGGGCCAGGAAGTGGGTAGATGTGTGTGAGATGACACACCCATCCACCCACACACACTCTCTCCCAGCCTGCAGGAGTGTACGGCAAATCCTGGGAGTCTGCCGCTTGTGATAAATAAAAGCTTTAACAGCTCTGGGCTGCGGTTCGCTTGGTTTTGGTGCTCTGCCCTTCTCCACCCTGTAGATCCACACACTCTCACCAGCAAGTATCCAAACATACTAGTGGCTTGAGTGAAATGTTGGATACCATGGGTGTTTCCCAGGCTCAGCATATGTTCCCCCACCCTAAAAGAATGTGTAGTGACTCCTATCTTGCAGTGATTTTGCTTTTGAATGCATACAGAAGCTCTTATCAGTATTTGGTTGAATTGTGGGATGTTTACATATTTTCCACCACATGCTGATCTTCCGGGATGTGAAATATGTAGCTTTTCTCACTGGACCTGATGCGTCCTTGTGTTGTTCCTCCGAGATATTTTTCTCTCTTGTATGTTTTCTCCAGATGTTTGTATGTATGGTTTATAGTTCAAACACTGTAGGCAGCCTGATTCTCAGCAGCCTCTCAGTGTGGTTTCTGCTAGTGTTTAATGTGGCCTGCCCAAAGAAAACAGCGATGCACTAAGCCTGTTTATGTAAGCATATGTGCATCCTCACATACACCGAGGGAGAGAGGTTATATAGATGTTGCCAGGACGACCCTTTAGCCAGCAAGAGGAAGCACCTCAGACCATGAACCCATTGAGGAAAGAGCTGCTTTCAAGGAATGCCAAAACATCCCCCCCCCGAGTCTCTCTCTCAAGGCAGCTCTGTGTACCGGGAGGACAATGAGCCACCGCTTCTCATAGCCCAAAACCGAGCACTGTGCCTGGGTATGAAAAGCCAGGGAAAGGGGCTTGGATGCCTGGGGGGTTTTAAGAGTGGAGGCTTTCTACTAGATTTCTTAAACCACTAAAGTGTAAAAGTTGCCAAAACTGGCTAGAATATTTAATTGTTTTATTTGCATTTTAAGAATGAATATGGTTACAGAGCATACATAAAATGAACGCAGATATAAATGTAATACAAATAAAGATAAATCCACAAATCAGAAAAGATAAAAAAACTGCAGGAAAAACAAAACAGTACTAGTAATAATAAATATTAATTTACAGGATTAAGTTGAAGCATTTGGGATTTCCCCTCTTCCCTACTGTAGGTTTTTGTGCATGTAAATGGTCTGCAGAGGCTCACATTCCAAAGTGCCTTTCAGAGGGGGTTTCTCTCTCCCCCCCTAAAACGCCTCCATTGGACTCCTTTGTTTATTTTCGTAACATAATGACATCACTAGGTCACACTCCTGCTTCTATTAGCTCGCCCTCCAACACATTGGACGTGATAAACTAAGGGGTGGGACATCTCTAAGCGTTTGACCAATCACAACGCCGGCCAGCTAACCAATCAGAGCAGACTGGGCTCTGGTTTCAGACAGAAGCGTTAAATACACATATAAAACCTGAACATTGCATACTAGCACCCCTTTAAAACAACAGATAATTATTGACCCATCCAACCAGAAGGCTTTCAGTGATGTTTTGTGCTTCCACCCCCATTTCCCCATCTATCGTCAAAGATTAGATTTGTAATTTCAGTTTTACTTTTCATTCCAAGATCGTTTCATTTTAAGTGTTGTTATTTGAATTATCTCTACTCTTTTTACAAGGAAGAATGTTTTTTCTAGAGAGTTATATGTCATCTAAAGCCCAATCTTCCAAGTTAGTGTGGGACTTCATGCTACTTTCAAGTGTTAGTGTGCAGCCTCAGGGCTTTCTGGCATGTCGAGCACTGCAGGGGTGCAGAGGAGATGCCAGGGAAAGTGTTACCCTCCCAAAGACCCTTCCTTCAGACAAAGCTCGACCACTGGAGCTTTCTGCTCCGGGGCCTTCTTGGTATGCTCAGGGATATTTGAACTAGCAAATGTTTAACTTTTTTGTATTACTCAGGCTTTGTGTAAACATCATTGCTGACCAATGTTCCCACTCAGCCTCAGAGTGCACAACAAGAACAAGTATTTCATCTCTTTCTTAAAAAAATCAGCAAATATCCTGCTTTTGCTCCCATGGTAATAATGGGTCTGTTTTCCTAATAACTTTAGAGAAAGAGAGAACACGGCTTTATTGTTCAAAGAGAGTATTTAATAAAGAATATTACTTCTCTCTCTATTGAAATCACATACAAACATTTGTTATCTTTTAAATGTGACTAGCCAGGGTTATTTTGTGTTTTTTTACTGAACACAATAAGCGTATTGTTTGTAGGGAAATGTCATATATTTAATATAATTCATGTCCTTGCTCTGAGGCAGTGATAATCTTTTTCAGTCTTTTAATTTGTTCACTTTCACAGTGAGCTATCTGAACCTTAGCCAACGGACCTTACAGCACACTGTGGGTTTGTTCACTTCGCCTCTAAAGCCCTGAAGCTGTCTGTTCCTCTCTTTTTCATATGACCCACACATGCACACAGTGTCAGTGTCATAGTTAGTGGACGTCCTCCTGCGGGACACAACTCTCTTTCACTGGCTTATCTCATCCTCCCACCGACTGGACATCATGGACAGACTATGTAATGCTTTGCTCAATGAGTACATTTGGCATTATAAAAGTAAGGGTGGATGACACCAAGCCCTCAGGAGGTGTGCTGGGCGTTCAAGCTAGTTTTTATAAGGGCATAACGGTGGTAATACAACTTTGGTGTTAGTCATGTGAAGCCATTAGGCCCAAAAATGTCTAATGAACTTACATTGGGAAAAGCACATCAGTAAATCAGTGTATATATATTTTTTAAGGTAAATCGATGTCACAGTCTGAACGCTTGAATAGTCCCTATTGAAATCACTAGGTCCAACATGTTGTACATTTCACTTAAAGATGAATCCAGACTTATTTTCTCTGATTCATTCCAATGAGCAGAGACTGGATGTAATGCGTGTGTGATTTAGCGGTTGGGAGGCGTGGCTTAAGGAAGATTGCCGTAAGATCTGGGTATTTTTGATCTTGAGTCAGGCCATTTTGGCGTCTTGTGCCATAACAACTTTCATAGGAATGAACGGGGCCCCGCCTCCAGCGCTGTATCCAGTTCTCTTTATACATCCATGGGTGACACGCCCAAATGTTCCCGGGCTGGATTCAAACCGGGGTCTTCTTTAGTGATGACTGAGTTCCAGTATATGGGATCAACTCTACCGTACGGCGGCCTGTATTCAAAGATGTTGTAGCAGATTTCCTTTTAATGTTAATACGTTTTCACTCTCGTTTTTATCTCATGTGCTGCTTTAATCTGTTATAAATCTTGGATCCATCTTTATTTTCTTTTTATATATAGACACATGTTTTTGGACTGTCTAGGTTGTAAATGTATTATCTTTTTAATCTATAAAAAGACAACACATACCGCACGTCTGCCCGTCCTGGGAGAGGGATCCCTCCTCTGTCGCTCTCCCTGAGGTGTATCGGTTTTCCCTCTGTTCATCGTAGGGTTTCCTTTGGAGTTATCCTTGTAGGATGCGACAGTCTAAGGATAGACGGTGTCGTAATGTGAACAAACTGTAAATCCCCCTTAGACAAATGTCTAACGTGTGATATTGGGTTATATAAATACTTTGAATTTTGATCTACACCATTCAATGATCTATTTCCCGGTTCTCATGCTACCAATTCACACGCAGTTGCCCGCCTCTGTGTGAGGGTCATACATGTTTTCAAAGTGTTTTGGCCGTGGAATGTGGTTGGTGGCCTGCGTCTCTGTGGCATCTGGTGTCAGGGTGCAGTTTAACAGCTGAGGGTCTGCTGCTGATGTTGTAAGTGAACCCCACCCAGATGTCATTGGACTAAACTCTGCACAAGGAGCGGATAGAGAGAGATAACAAACATGTATGTACACACACACACAGGAAGTGAGTCACACAATCTGTCAGTATCCAGTTCACATCAGCTCCATATATGCCCACACATTTAAAACCCTCCTTACTGTGTTGTGTTCTGAATGAAAGCTGCTGTTTGGAGCGCTTCATTAGTCATTCATGGTAACTGCAGTTCGTCAGCCTCTGTTTCAAACACACACACTCACACACATTCAGACAGTGACTAAGCAGCAGTGTCTCCTTGAGCAAGGTCCATTGCATATTATCAGACATAGACAGGCTTTGTTCACACAGCGCGTGGTGTCCTGAGCCGGGCTGTCACTGGCAGTGACTCGGCTAACAGACAGATGGAGAGGTAGATGGAGGTGGCGTAATCACTGGATACTTTCCCACTCGCCCAGATGGGAAACTTCCTCCATGCATCATCAAACCCGTCTCATACAGTCACCACCTCGGCTAGTGAAGGGGATAATGCTTTTGAATCACAGTATACACAGAACTGTTGCCATGCGAGTCCCTGCTTGTCTATACCTTTTCTTTACAGCTCGTCCACCGTTTTCTCCTTCCCCATCTATCACACTCATGCCTCCTTTTCCCAGGAGAGCCACATTATATGGGACACACTACTTCTTTGAGGCTGTGGTCCCTTGATACTGCAAGAAAATGGGACTGTTCTTCCTGTATAGGGCTAACCCACTTTCCTGATCCAGTTTACACAGAGGAACTCATCCTTTGTCTTTACCTCTAGACACCCACGGAAGATTACTGTTTGTTTTATGTCTCTTTTATCAGTCAATCTATTCTCACTGTTTGTCTTTGGACACGCTCCCCACTAGAGACCCTGACCGGAACCTATCCAGCTCGGCACTAACAGACTGTAAAGCACATTTTGACTGCCTAATGCCAAAGGTTTCTTCCTCCTGTGAACATAAGACCCCCACTGGGTACTCCTCTGTTAAACATTGACAAAAAGACACCCGCCCACGTACACACACAGATTCCGATGCGTGGTTTCATTTACAGTCCAGGACACTTGCTGTCAGCCGCCTTTGACTTATCACAGAGGGGCTTAGAAACATGAGAGGCTTTGTATCTATGTGGAAAAATGATATTCTTTGAAGACGTCGCTATGCTGAAGACTTTGAGACATAGTTTCAATTGTTGGTTTCACAAAATAGATTTCTTTCAGGTTTTAAAAAGTGTTTTCTAGTATGTCTTACTGAGCCAAAATAAAGGCTGATATGTCTGGATTTTGTAAATGTTAATCATTAAAAACTGCACTGACAAGAGGAACAACGTTTTACTTGTTTGTTAATACATTTGTCAAATTATTTTAAGTGAAGTAGTTAGAGCAGAAACATGACAAAACAAAATATTTGATGGCGTTGTTGTTTTACCCTTTCTGACATTAAATAGACTAAATTCAAAATAATTGGTTAATCAAAAAAGATGAATTGACCACATAATGAGTCCTGTAATTATCCGCCAAGTATCTCACTTAATGTTCAAGTTGTTTGCACTGTGTGTCTACATTTAATTCAGCCTCTCTCTAGGGGGTTCCCCAAAGACGTGACTTTGTGCCAGACGAGAAAAACAGCTGATTAAGTGAAGTGTGCGACTGTATATTCCAAATATGATCAACAAACAAAGTCACAAGAAGCCGCCAAATGGAAGATAGTTAAAATACCACAAACCAATTAATGCAATCTTAAACCAAGTCCAATCTGAACACACACATCAAATATATCTTAAATGAGTTAATCAAATGAAATGTCCAGAATGCCTTTGCCTCGTTAGGCTTCTACCTGAACAGAGATCAGTCACCTTTCCAAATGTTATGCCTGTCTGTTTGAGATATCTTCTCCTTAATGTTAACGTTGTTTCCACAGATGTTCACATTCTACAGTTTCTGCAGATGTTCACATTGTTTTATTGCTTCTCCAGATGTTTACATGTACATACTTTGACTACAAACAGTAGCTTCTGGCTGTTAGCTCTTCTCAAAATAAGTATTATGGTCTGGCAAAAGTTAACTCTGCAATTAAAAGTGCAGCATTTCATGGGTCATTCCAGAATTGGAGGACAATTTAGACACATTTTTGAAAAATGAACCTTTTATTTTATAATTTTTTTTAATGTATTTATGAAAAACAGATAATAAACCATCACAAAAAGTGATTTGCCTAGCTAGGCATCAAATGAATATGTTCCAATGAAGAATTACCCCTGTTACTCTAATTATAGTAACAGGGTTGAAAATCAATGCTAATTTGAGCTTTAACCTCAGGATGCTAGATGTAGCATGTAATGCTACTTTCAAGGCAAGGACAAACTTTGATATCTAATGCAAGAAAGATAACCTTTAAATTAATATGCTTTATTCTGATAATATCAGTAACAGGGTTGAGTGGGTCAGAGTGCCACACTCTTTTAAGACTGAAAAGATTGTAAAAATATGAAAAAGAAAAGAGAGGACTTAGTTTTGGTCTACCCATGGCACTAGCACATGGCTTGCTGATGTCACTTCCACTGTGTCATCTGACTTACAGTTTGTTCACTTCCTGTGCCAATCTAAAAAGGTTTGGGTAACAGGGTTGAACGCATGTTGAGGGACACACCTTCTGTGCAAAATTACTGTTATCTCAAATATGTTTATGATTTAACAAATTGATTTTATCATTACAAGAGACATATATCAATAGAATAATACCATTAAAATCTCTATTTTAAATGTCATATTTGACATGCAAGTTGGTCACCAAGAAGCGGGGACAAGAGAAAAATGCCATTTTAGGGGATGTTCGAGAGCTATTTGATCATTTAAATAATATTTTGAAACCACTTTTTCTACAACTTTATATACATTTTGTCTCAATACAAGGATGTTTAACACAACACGTGCATGTTTTAGCATTTTGGGCATGGATTATTAGATTTTTTATATGGGGGACATGAAATGTCCTCCAATTCTGGAATGACCCTCATATTGTTTAAGCTTGACTATACAAGGGACAATTCATTGTATTGTTTATATGTATTTCTGTCACTGCTCACTCTTCTCTGCTATGTCTCTCTTAACATTTTGATCCCATGAGGAAACCATTTCCCATCGGAACACAAGCACACTTTCATACTTTGATAAACAAATGTATCAATGAATTTAATCAAAATGAATGACCTTGACATTAGACCTTGAGAACATTGAGCACAGTTTACAATATAGTCGTACAAATCCAGAGTAATGGACACAAAGTCACTTAGTACTCCATCCTTTACCGCATGCTCTAAGTTTAGCCTGTCCCTGACTCGTCATTAACCTTCCACATGTCTATTAACACTGGATAATATGTGGGACATCTACGTCCACCTACTATCCTACATCCTTTCTGCTCTTCATTTTATTCCAGTCTCTTCTTTTCATTTGTTTGAAAGAGGACAAAGAGGCTCTTTATCCTCTGCTCCTATACATCACATCACCACCTGACTTTGTTGTGAAACGCATGGAGTCAGGGCCCCTCTTTCATACAGAGGAATGCACTGTGAGGTGTGTGTGTGTGTGTGTGTGTGTGTGTGTGTCCTAGCATTACTATACTTGTGGGGACCTACATCTGTTTACACAGTCACGTATGGGGACATAATGGAGGTCCCCATGAGAGGAATACTTACTTTTAGGGTGAAGACTTGGTTAAGGTTAAGGTTAGGATAAGTCTCCGGGAATGTAATGTCCCCTGAAGTGATGTATACAGTGTGTGTGTGTGTGTGTGTGTGTGTGTGTGTGTGTTCACCTTCACTGTGAACTGTGTGTGATAACCAGCTGTATGTAATTTATTCAATCCATTTCTTTTCCTGCACTTCACTTTGTTCGTGCTGTTTAAAAGCATTGAGACTAAATTGAAATATCTTGGAGGAACGAAGGAAAGGGCAAAGGGGCACAGCCACAAATGATGTTGCTGTTTGTTTTGATGATGCCGAGCAGGTGTTTGACTTTATGTGAGCAGATGGGTCTATTATGCGTGTCTGCCTCCCCTGCATGCTGCATAGTGTAGTCCCTGCCAGCGTGCCTGTGTTTTAATGTGTTTGTTTACCAGGCCCAGTGGCAGGAGGTGTGGTGTCAGATCTTGCTGTATCGCCGTGTTGTTCCTGCTTTCTCAGCAATTACTTTTATCGCGTCTGTCTCTAGGTTTTCGGTTATTGCCTACCTCAAGAAAAAGACAGAGATCAGCTTGTCTGGAAGTTCACTGGACGCTTACTCGCCCGTCCTGAAGGTGTGAATGATAACGTGGATAAGAGCGTGCCATGATGGGTAGACACATGTTCTTTGATGAAATAGGATTTGACTGTTGGATGAACAGTCATATTAACAGAAAGGTGCTCATTAGGTGTGCCAGATTGAACGCCAGTTAGCACAATTTGTCAGCTACTAAAAGAGGTCTGGCAATCAGCACTTTCAGATGTGATTGCAGCGGAAGACAAATCAGCTGTGTTCAAATGAGGGGAATCAGTGTGTGATTGGAAACAGTCTCAACAAATCCGACAGACACACTGCGCTGACGAGACGACATAAATAGTTTATTTTCACTGGTTTGTTTCTGAATTTGTTGTACCTGTTTGTCGTGTTGCTGTGGCGAGTTTCCATACCTCACATCACCAGACATACAACCTCATTAGAACTCAAGCAATTCGTTGAATACAAAACTAATTTTTTACGACATTTGATAGACTAAATGAATAATAATCGATGCAAAAAAATAAGTGAAGGGTAGATAGATAGACCATGTGATGAGGACTGTAAATATACAGTATGCAAAGCTCATTATACAGACATTATACACTGTGTACTTTATCTGTAAATGCTATCCAGACTTTTGCCAGGGAATTCCCCAAAGTGGTGACTAACCAGACGAGAGAACCACCTGACTAAGGGAAGTGTGCGGCTTTAGTTTAAAATAAATCTACAAACAAGTAATAGGTAACAGTTTTCTTGATAGAGACGGGGTTAAAATACCACAAACAAACACTTTAGATACATTTAACTATCGTACTAAAACCAATTTCAATCTATATGCAATTATTGTTTCACAAGTTGTTCGGTACATTTATATATTAACAATAATTTATACTAAATGGCCAGAATGATCTTGCCTTGTTAGACTTTCTCCCAGTAACCCTTAAAGAAGTTACGCCTGTCTGTTTGTCCCTAATGATAACATAACTACGTTGTTTCTATAGATGTTTACATTCTTATTCAGTTTCTGCAGATGTTCTCTTTGTGTTATTGCTTCTGCAGATGTTTACATGTGTGGCTCCTGTGTAACATTTTACTCAGACAGACTTTGACTACAACAGCAGCTTCTGGCTGGGGGCTCTTCTAACAGCAAACACAAGTGCAATACTTTCATGTTGTTTAAGCTTAACTAAGCTTCACCAATTATACATTAGTTTTATACATTCTGTTTTCACTGCTCACTCATTATGTCGAGTTTGACTTGGAACCGATTGGAAAACAAGCACATTTCCTTTGTAGCATTCAAAGTCAACAATTATTTAACACATTTGTAAATACACTCATCTTAAAGTAATGTTTCATGATCATTATTATTATTATTATAATTATTGTTAACTAGTAAAGTAGGGTGCATTCTCCTTGACTGTTTACCCTGTTTGAGGCACTTCTTACTGCATTGCTCTTCCTGTCCTGCAGAGGGAGCCATTGCTCCATGTTAGACCCTGCAGCAGCGTCAGAGCAAAGCCTCACCTTTCTCCAGTCTTTATCATCTTCCCTTTACACAATTGACATTCACATCATACATTTATAAATGGTCATGTATGAAAAGCATTGATATGATGAAATGCTCAATGGATTGCCTCTGTGTACACTTCCTCTTAAATCCACACATATCTGTCTCTGATAGCACAGCCTCGCTCCTGACGGCAGAAATCAATGGAGATGAATTGCCTAACGAGTAAGTTTCCCTCTCGCTGAGCTGCTCTCTTCTTCAGAGACGATGAGACGCTGCAGTCTCCTGTGACTGAGGGGGCACTCTGAGCGTCAGCAGTGAGTCTGGGCAGCAGCCAGAGAGCTCTCTGCTGACTCGCTGCACTATCTGTAGGAGTGCGTGTTGATGGAAGAGCAAAACCTATACTGACTCAAACAGCTGGACCAGTGACATTAGGATATGATTATGTTAATAAATAACGTTTCAGTTCCTTTAATAGCTATGCATGCACGTGTCTGTACAACTTTTGAAAACTGCACAGCTCTCCACTCTATTCTGAAGTATATTCACAATATACTTCACATATTTTATTTTCCAGGTTTATTTGTCAGATATACATATTTTTGTATATTTGTATTTTGTTAATATTAGTTTTCTTTTTTTACATTATTATTACATTTTCTTGTTATTATATTTTTGCTCCTTTTTTGCAACTTATTTTTCCTTACAGTGTTTCATGTTTGCACCATTATAAGACAAAGCAAATTCCTTGTAGATGAAATACTACTTCTCTGACTCAGATTTGTTTTACAATGTTAGAAAAGTATTGTGTTGGTCAAGCTTAATGTTGCCTTACACATGTTCCCAGTCTCTTTCACACAGTAAGCCTACAGGTTACTATTTCAACACCAGTATCAGATCGATACTCGGTATCAGCCGATACGCTGAAGCCCGGGTATCAGTAAGAGGGGGAAATAAAATACTGATTGGTGCATGCCTAGTGTCTGACTAATGATTGAGCCTGTTCTTCCTCCAGCACAACGAGTGGGTTAAAAAGACTCCCTGTTCTGTTATTACTCTGTGTGATGAGGCGACGTCTCCTCCAGCTTTTCTTCTGAGCGAATCCACGACCTGTGACGCATGCATCCTTTTTTCCCCAATATTGGATTTCCTGTGAGAGAAGAACACCATCTCCATGATTAGTGGGTCCACGGCTGACATTTCATTTGCAGTATTACTCAAATGTTCATCACGAGTACAGAGTAGAAAGTTGTTTACGCCACCTCCATAACATCCCCTGTATCTAAAGAGAAAGTAAGATCAGTCCGACATCACGGACAGAAACGTATGCAGCTAATAACAAGGCAGACTGTCGGTGAGATTTACAATGTCATTACTCCGTCTCTGAGTTATGACTGTCTGTCAGCGCAGGTTCTCCAGGCTTTCTAACTGAGAAGTGTCCTCCAGAGGGATTGCTCCATGATACGTCTGGTTTCACAGTTCGTCACACGCTGCTGTCATCGAGTCAACCAGATGTGACCCTGCCGTAACACAGCCGTGAAACTCCAGCCCTGTGATACTCAGATCTGAGGAGCCTGCTTGTGACGCGCACATTTACAGGAACACCTGGTGCTTTAGAGGATCCAATTTTCACTATGTGACTATTAATCTCTCTGAAAACCTGTCTTATCATCTCTGTGTCCTTGTGCACAGGGAGGATGTTTGCTTGGCAGGCCATAATCAGACACAATAACCTTGATCAGTGTGAATTTGAAGACATTTTTGCCGCAGTTTATGTGTGTGTGTGATGTTCACAAGGCTTAAAGAGGGTTTGTTTATGCCTGGGTGTGTATTTGTGTATGTAGTTGTAGGTTACGTATGTCTCTGTTGGCGTGTGGGAGTCGTGGTGTGGGTGGGGTTCAGTTTTCAGATAGTCAGGGTGCTTTGTTGTGGTTTGGGGCCCTCTCCGGGTTTCCCTGTTACACTTTGAGTCAGCTTTTAACCTTCAGCACAGACCCTGCAGTAATGAAGATAAATGATTGTGCTGCTATCTGAGGTTATAAGATAGTGCTGATTAGAACATCACAAAATACATTTATTTGATATTCATCAGTGTGTTTGTTTTCTTCCACTCTCCAGAGTATCATGTGGATCTCCTCAGGGCTTTTTTTGGAGATTGCCTGTCTAAACATGCATACTGTGTATTCTGAAGCAACGCGGGTCTGCTGATAAGAAAGCATAATTGTGATTTATTACAACTAGGGTCTTGTTTTGTTAACTTTTGCCTCGCTACCAGTAATAATCAATCAATCAATCAATCAATCAATGTTTATTTATATAGCCCAATATCACAAATGTTACATTTGTCTCAGTGGACTTCACAGTTTGTACAGAATATCAGTATGACAAAACGACACCCTCTGTCCTTAGACCCTCTGTCCTTAGACCCTCACATCGTACAAGGAAACACTTCCGGAGAAAACCCACAGTTTAAAGGGAACATGGGAGAAACCTCAGGGAGAGCAACAGAGGAGGGATCCCTCTCCCAGGACGGACAGACGTGCAATAGATGCCGTGTGTAAATTGAAAAGATAATACATTTGCAACATAGGTAGTCCAAATGTTTGGAAATGCATGTGTGTATAATAGGAAAATCCACGAGGATATCCATCCAGGACCTATGATCCAGGACCACAGCCACGACTCAAGATCCAGGGCTCGCGATCCAGGACACAGAACCGCAGGATCATCCATGACTCTGGATCCCAGCGTATATAGACACCAAAAAGAAAGACATTTGGGGAAGCTGGGTTAATCGGAACATGGGAGTACACAGGTATAGACAGAGAGAAGGAAGAAGTAAGATGTCCCCCGACAAACTAAGCCTATATCAGCAAAACTAGGGGCTGAATCTAATCAGCCCTAACTATAAGCTTTATCAAAAAGGAAGGTCTTAAGCGCACTCTTAAAAACGGATAGGGTGTCTGCCGCCCGAACACAAACTGGAAGCTGATTCCACAAATGTGGAGCTTGATAAGAAAATAATGACACTTAATCAATCAAGGTAATTGCAGAGTTTCAGAAACTTGGAAGACAAAATGAAGGCGAACTGTAAAAATATCTCAGAAACAGTTTTGGTATAAATATCAACAAATAAAAACAAATATTTAATGTCCTTGACATGTACATTCAAATGTTTTAAAGATGACTTGAAACTAGTAATTGAAACGATAAACTCATTAGGAAAATGTTTACTGAGGTAAGAAATCAAGTGAGGATTCTGTTAATTTTCTCACAGACTTCTAGACTTAATTGTGTTTTCAAACCAGTGCACTGATCAGTTAACACCTCTACTTCTTTTATCTGTGCGTGACCGACATCATAAATATAAGACAGAAAAGTTGTGAATTATCCTTTCATATTTTTTACAATGACAACAAGTTGTTATCTTTTACCTTCATCTTCGTTTCATCACTTTTATTTTAAAACGTAAACTGAATGTAGCCCATTTTTGTCTCCATGGCGTTTCCTTCCATTTACAATTCAGCGCCTAAAACCTCAGCTGTCCACCTGATTTCCCCAAAACGTACATTTCATATCATTTCTCTCCTTACCTGCGAACACTAAATATATAACACTTGACCTTAACATCTCTTTGGCTTTCTTCTGAGTGACCCTCAGCTCTGACAGCATGTTTCCTCCAGCTGATTAGGTGTACGGACAGGAAGTTTTCAGTATTTCTCCTCACATCCGTTCAGAAACAAGGAACACACCGGCTATTGTCTTGAAAGCAGTCCAACCCTCTCAGTGCGGTTGTGTGTGTCTGCGTGTGTGTGTGTGTGTTGAGAGGGGATTTCATCTAAATGTTCTTATCTTTTCATGGAACAAGTGATTCCTGTTAGTGCTCTATTTACCTAATCCCCCCTGTTTCGATCAAACCTTGGAGTTAGTGTTGGATTAACTGATTGTGTAATATATGGGTTTCACTCCTCCTCCTCCTCCTCCTCCTCCCTCGTGGCAGACAATGAGCACATCTGGCCCTGCTGTAGTCACCTGTTGATCCACCATCCTATTGGTAGGTAAACACCATCAACACCCAACATTCCCCATCAGGGCAAAAGCTGTCAGGCCTCAGCGCTAAATGCTAATCTACTGACTGTGAATACCTGAGTTAGCTTTGTCCTCGGTGGCGCCCGGCCAAGAAGCAGCGATGTTTGAGCTCGTCGCCTGCCTGCCTGCCAGCGAGCCCTGTCATTGAGATAATAGCTGTTTTCTGTCTGTTTTTGTTCAGCCTCTGGGCTTTGTCATAAGGTGTCAGTCCTTGTGTTTTACTGCAGGGAGATTTACCTGCAGCATGTTCAGCTTCAAGGAACTGCTGCCGGCATAAAGAGAGACTAAATGGATTAAGTGGCACAATCACACACTGCTGTCCTGTTGCTTGTTCAGTCTTTAGAGAGTCCCTATTATGCGTTGTGGGGTATTCTCTTGCCTGTAGGTTATATTGGTTTTAGTGCATGTAAATTGTCGGCAACGGCTAAAATCCCAAAGTTGGACTCCTTTGTTTCCTTCCATAACATAATCGCATCACTATGTTACGCTTGTGCTTCTATTGGCTAGTGCTCCAACACATTGTACTTGATAGGCTAAGGGGCGGGACATCTCTTAGCGGTTGACTAATCACAACAGAGCCGGCCAGCTACACTGTAAAAACGCAAACTTAAAATTGTTGGCCTGAAAATAATTTGTTTGTAAAGTGAACAAAAAATATTGAATTGAGTTGCTTACTACATTAAAGTAGTTATCTCGACTATCTTTATTATGTTGCTTGTTTAAAGTGTGTGTCATTTAATAAATTCAGTTGGCAAAACTGTTAGAGTTCAAACTAAGTTCTTTGTGTATGCTTCGAGCTATGAACGGGGTCTCCAACAGAAATCTGCAGGGGGTTTCTACAGTATTTCGCCTTTACATGTTCGGCAGTGGCACTCTGCTGTTCTCAACGGGACTGATCATCCTCAAGGTGAGCACTTTGTTTGAATGTTGTATTGAAATTATGAATATCGAAAATGACTGATTTAAAGTGTAACATTAATTGATTGCGAATTATTTAGTTGATCGTTAGTGAATTATCAGTTAATGTGGCACTAGATTTTAGATGTTTTAGCAATCAGAGCAGACTGGGCTCTGGTGTCAGACAGAGGGGGAAAAGAGGTGCTGCAGCACAGGCAGTACGAGAAAAATAAAGAGCTTTTTGAACATTAAAGCATGGAGACATAGAGACACTACATAATAGTATGACGTTCAACCTGAATATGAGCATAATATGTCCTCTAAAAAGCAACATCAATGTATAACTGAAAAAGCTGAAGCGAAGCATTTCTCTCAAGGCCTGTTTGACACAATTCAGTAGTGTTAAAGGTGTTTGAGTTCTTGTTAAGGTAATATTTGTCCAGTTCAGCAGCATGCCAGATCAACTTTCAGAGGGGATTGCCTGAATCTACACACATTTAATTGTGAATCACACACACGCACACACACACACACACACACACACACACACACACACACACACACACACACACACACACACACACACACACACACACACACACACACACACACACACACACACACACACGCACACACACAGAGTCCCAGAATGTGTTTTGTGCACCTATAACCCTCCCTTTGTGCATTCACCTCAGCTATTTCTCTTTCCACCCTTAGACCAATAACTCTCTCCTCTTACTGTGTGTATGTTGGTGTCTGCCACAGATTAGCTCCATGATTTAAACTCTTCAGGCCGAGGGTGGAGGCTTTTCTTGGGGAAATGACCCGGCTTGCTACTGGCACCCTTGGGTATGAAAGGGCTTTTACGGCTCCTTTTGTTTTGACTGTTTGGAGGACATGGTTCACAGTGATGGAGTGCCATATGGGCATGTGTGTGGAGAGGGGTGGTCCCACAAGTCACGTCAAAGCTTCTCGCATCAAAACTAACAAATACTGTGTCTTCCACAAGTGTTCTGTAGAGGTGATCTTCCTCCACCTCCACTTCCCATGGTGTTGGTGAATACTATATAAATGTGTGTGTTTGAATTAGTCTGCCTCTGTGAGCTGTGCACAATGTTCCGCCGGCTTCCTGTTGAGTGGTCTCTCTCCATGTGGTTTGCGCAGCTTTGTTTCACGAACAAGGATAGAAACACGTCACACAACAGCTGGTTCAGGTCCTGGGTGCTGGAGAGGAGTCTGTTTGGGTCTCTGTTCTGTTTTTAGCAAGACTTTTCTGAAGAGTGAGCGCAGATTGGCTGTGAAGCAGTTTTCCCAGAGGACAGAAGCGGAACCATCAGCACAGTTTATGCCTGAAAGTCGCATGGAATAAACTTCGAGATTGTCTTGTTTTGAGAACAGAGGAAGCTGGCCAACAAACAGCTGGATTCATGGGAGAGGAGACTGTCCTCGCCCTGGCGTGACATTTACTCAAAGGAAAAATGTCTTGCTTTTAAAAACAACTTTCTCATATTTTTATAAAATCCCAAATTGACTGGTTGAACCTTCTTTCGGGAGGTGATGTTTTTTGAGATATGATTGCAAGGAGAGACCTATATTAATATTTTAAGGGAAACATGATACATTATTAAAAAGATCTGTGACCCTGTGGATCTGCTCTATAAAATATGGATTTTAATTTGTCAAATGCTTGTGACTCGGTGACCTACTAAGTTACATATTTATTTTCTACAAATATCAGGGCATTCAGATAAACCATTTCAAAAAAGGTTTAATTTTCCCAACAATGAATCCCACTTGGACTTTTTCTTTGGTAACTGCTAGATAACATCTCTGGGTGTTCATGTTCCCTCTTGCCTGACGAACACCAGCTGACACGGTTATAATTTCGCCATTTATTATCAAGCCAGTAAAAAAAGAACAAAGCTCCCCACCCCGCCATGCTTGTGTGGTGGTGTGGTATTTGCTATTTGTTTGTGTAAAGGGGCGTAGAGGCTGCTACAGTAATCTCCCCCTCTTTCTTCTTCTTTTTTTAAAGTTCATTACCATCACCAGAGGCGCCTGGCAGGGGTTAATTTAGCGCCGGGTTGGGGAGCGTCAGGGCGCACACAGTAGAGTAGTTGTGTCGATCACTCCCGCAGAGGCGATGCCCTTTTGTGGAGAGGTCTCTTGTGACAGAGGACAGACTGCATTCAGTCGGGACCCAGTGACACAAAGAGAAGAACTGCTTTTTAAAAGGCTCCATTCTTTCCGCGCAACCGCTGGGTGTTCGCTGTGGGTGTTTGAGAGGATCTTTGTGGAGAAAGTAGAGGAAGAATACGCGCCGTGAACGGGTTGGGGGGATTTGTATGGACAGTGCAGCCGATGCTGTCATCCACTCCGCCGACCACCTATGTTTTCTCTCCCGGAGTCTCGTTTTGGATGAACTTTTACGCATTGTTTTTACGCACTGACACAGTCATAATGAACGGTCTCCCCTCGGTACCTGCGGTATAGAAAGTTGGAACCGGATCATTAACTTCAAGAAGAAGTCGTTGTGTGGATATCAGCCGAAAAGATGCCAGTTGATAAATTCGCAAACATGGAGGAAAAACTATGGATTTTGGAGGACCTTAATATGATGTACATCCGTCAGATTGCACTCAGCTTACAGGTAAACACATGTTTCAATTCACCACTTGTCTCTGCACCTCTAAACGCGTTTTGGCTGCTGTCTTTTTTGCAGTTGTTACGAGTTTTCACACAATCTCAAAGCTGTGGGGTGTCAGTGGTAGACATGCCTGTGTCATGTCCCTGACACATTTACTTTATTTGTCTTGATTGATTTAACTGGACTGGATACACACAAGCTTACTGAAATATTTATTTCGAAAGTATATAGTGAGCTCTGCAGCTGTGGCTCTGTGCTGGAAAGTGTGTTGAGGAATCTTTATGGGACAAACAAGGCAGGCTGACACTGGTGTGGTCCCCCCCTGTCACAGATGGCAAATCGTAACACTAACAGCAAACAGAAAACAACACTGCATGCCATCCATCTCTCTGTCTCCACGTCCAACTGGGGTTCACACACAGTCCACAGCTGTGCCTCGTAAGTAAGAAGTGTGTGTGCTAGTAACAGAAACTAGTCAGGTTTACCATTAAAACAATAACTAACCAGCTTTCCACAATCTGTTCCTTTTGGAGGAAATAGCTGAACAAAGTGCCTTTTTTTAGTTTAAAGGAAGTGGAGATATGGTCATTGGAAGTGTTACGAAAATGTCAAGGGGAATTCTCATATACTTAATTTGTTGGCCTTATAATCTGAAAAGACATGTGCTGTCTTGGCTGCAGCTGCTTAGAGGTTTTAAAAAATGCTGTCCTCACTTTGTCAAATGAAATCCAGTCCAAAAAGCCTTCAGCTGTATGACACAAGAACAGCATGAGAGGTGATATCACACTAATGAGTTGTACCTGCAAGCAGTTTGGCTTCATTTTCATGTGGGAGGTTTTGTTATCTACCTGAGCCAAGTGCCACAGAGTCTGCCAGGTGTCAATAAGACTTTCTATCACATAGGAGATGCATATAAACTCATGCCAGCGTGTGTTTTCTCTTTCTGGGATGTGTTGGCTCCCAAACTGTTGGTCTGTCATCATAGCTCTCTTTACTTTAGAGTCGCTTGTGCCGAAGCATTTTCTCTGAGACCATTATAGCCTGAAATGCAACGCCACAAACCGGCTATCACGAGGTGTTTTCACCAACATGTTGATCGAGCTCTAATCAGTTTATTGGTTCCTGTCACAGTCTGTCCTTTGATGAACACATTTGTTTACAGCTCCGACTTGAAAGTGGAACTTTGTCTGAATATTGAATTAAGGGTATTAACGTGGAATGTAGGCATTTCTATCTGAGGACTTTGGAGCATTTCATCGTCTCGGTTCCAGTTGTCGTTAGATGCAATTGCGAGTGTAGGAATGTTTAAATAACGAGATGAAGAGCCTTTTTTTAGCCTTGTGGGAAAACTGCCCCTCCTTCACAGGGGGTTCAGAGGTCAGGGTCGGCTGCAGGGACGCATTACTCGGCAATAACCAGCGAGAATTTCAGATTGCTGCGTAGAAAGTCATGATTTTTCTTCAACTCATATGAGACTTGTTGCTGGTAAACACTCGCATGTTTGCTCACTCTCTCCTCCCCCTCCATGTCTCCTGGGTGGGTTTATGAGACAGGGATTCTTTGTATGTGTCTGAGCTGCCCAGCCCACAGTTTAACTGTAATTTCAGCAAGCTATGGATGCATTACGCTCCAGGGTGTTTCATAAACGTTTTGCTGGGTCATCAAGACTTGCAATTATTACACTCTAAGCTAGGGCTGCACGATATTGGAAAAAAACGCCATTGCAATTCCTTCCCCCCTGCGATTGCGTATGAAAACATACAGGAATTGAAGAAAAGACTGTTTTTTTCCCGCAAATCATCCGTTCTTGAACTTGAATGCTATACAATTGGTATTTTTTTAACTATATTTAACCGAATGAAGGATTTTAGTCACGGACGTCTGGATCTTAAGTTATCAGAGCAACAAGCTGAGCTAGCTCGGTTAGCAGCGCCGAACTGGAGAAACACATGAAACGACTTTATTCAGTGTTTTTACCTTTAATCTCCGGGTCCGTTTGCTTTGGAGGTTTGATTGTGATCGGTGGTTTGCTGTCACTCACTCAAGTACCCCTGACATGAGAGCCGCGCGACTTTTCCTTTTGTAGCAAGCAGAAAAATAATTGTAACATGACGTGTTTGAGTTGATTTGTCTACTTAATATCGCACGGCCTAAAAAACAATTGAAAAAAAATCGCATATTATCGCGATTATCGTCACGACACGCTATATCGTGCAGCCCTACTCTAAGCTCCTTTTGTTTTACCCTGAGGCGACATATATCTGCCACTCCCATCCCATGCACACACATACTGTAAATGTATACATTTATAGCAGAAGTGCACATAGTTTGTTACTGTTTTTTTATGAGATAAGCTCATCCGTCATTTAATAAGAACGTGAAAAAGTGTAAAAGTCATGCGTCTCTTGAGGTCCCAGCGTTCCTTAGGCATATATAATTGCTGTGTCAGGAGGGGAGCGAGGGCAGCCTTTGTGTTGTGCAAGCTCAGTAAGAAGAAACCTTTCTGCTCTTCAGGTTTTAACAAGTCTCTTATAATAAGAATGGCTGCATTCTGGGCTCCACTGCACTGTTCTTTCCTCTTCTCTTGTGAAGCCCTGTTAGACATGAGTGCTTTTTCTTTAATCACATGCAAAGTGTAACAAACATTCTGCCCACAGAATACACATCAGAGGTGGCTGATGGGAAACAGGAAATGGTCTGGTGTAATTACTGTTTCCCAGTGGGAATAACAACATGAGTCATTGATCCATGCCGTTATTAGACACATACTCGTTACTTCCTGTCACCACAAACCCGGATACATCAACATTCGTATTTATGTTGTTCTCTTAATGTCCTGGTTCCTTTTCCTATTCTGGTTTTCAGACTTTTCACCCCCCGGTCTTTCCCCTTCTCCCTGACCCGAGTGCCCTAGATGGACACTTTCCCCCCCCGGTCTAATTTTAGCCTGCAGACTGGCCTTGAATACATGGATCGTGGCTTTGCCAGAGTTAAATGTGGATATGTGTTAAAGGGTTTGTGTGGTCAAGATATAAACGCAGGATCTGTGTGTTGTGTTCCCTCTGCTACTCAGTCATTGTTGGAGACAGTACAATACTTTCTCTATGTGTCACTGGGTCTGCCCTCCTCTCCTCAGGGGGGGGTGCAGCATGGGGCATGAAGCCGCTCTGGATCATACCAATGACGAAAGATTGAAGAGAGTTGTTGTATTCGGTGAGGTTTTAGGACCCAGTATTCACCCGTTACTATGTGTTAAACTGTTGCACTATTTTATTTCTATTTTTTCTTGTACTATTTTGGACAGTTTTACGTCTTAAGTGTATTTATGTTGCATTGTTGGAAGAGCCTAGCATTTTCATTGGCACCTCTATGCTGTAGCTATTGTGCGTGTGAAGCCGTTGAATCTCTGAATCTCAAACTGGGAGGTGTAGCTACATGAAAACAAAATGATATAGAGCAAGTGTGGTTAGAAACTCCCCATCTGTAGAAGAGCAACACTAAAAGAAGTTCAACATTTGGGTCTGTAATCTTTTTTGTTTATCAAACAGTGCTTCCATGTTTTCAGTCCCTTCAGATTTCTAATTCAAACATCATTTCATGATATGCTTTTTGATCCCTTACAATAGTATGCTAGAAATGATGGCTGCATGCTTTGGGAAGAAATGAGTCATTGGGTAATTTTTTGACTGATATTACAATTCTGATATGATTCTGTTCGAGGGACTGATCTTTTTTGGCATATATTTGAAATGAACATAGTGTGATTTTAAAGAGATTCTGTATCAAACAAATATATGTTATAATTCTGTAGAATAGGATTTTTCTGTGTTAGAACCACAATTTCAATGTTGTGCAGCTCTACTAAGTCATTCTGATGAAACAAAGGTTTATTTGAATATGTATCTACGGGTTGGATGTCCTTAAGCAAACAGACACCCTCACATGCTGTAGTGGGAGCTCTGTCTCTGACCCTTGTTGATGCTGGTCTATGGGGGGGGCGGGGGGGGGTCAGCTGGAGTTTCTTGCTGCCTCACCAGGGACTCTTGTTTGACCTCTCACACGCTCCCCATCCCTAAGCTTAGCCGTGGCCATACCAGATAGTTCTGCAAATTCTGATCACCACAGGCAGGCGTTAAATATCCGCTGGCTGGTATCCATTAGTGGTGTTGAAAATAATCGTTTATACGATGCATTGCGATGCGGACGGGGACGATTCGGTATCGATGCAGTGACGGAAGATAATCGGTTAAAGCGTAGTAACGTTGCTTCCTGATTTTCCGGCCGCGGCTTTACTATAACGTTTTTTTCTGTCACTTTAATATCAAATCGGTCAGTGACGCAGAGATCTGGGAACAGACATGACAGCGGCACAACACCAAACACGGAGCAGTCTGCTTTATCCACCAACACAACACCACCAGTCCAGAACCAACAGCAGAAGGACCCGCTCTGAATCACTCCGTGTCGCTGCCTCTCTTAATCTCATCTTGAGTAACCGTTTGACAAAGTTAGCTCCTCCATCCAGATCAATGCCTCCTCTGTTCCTGATCGAATCCGTGCTTGAAAGACATATTTTCTTATGATTCAGTGTACATATCTCTTGGCATGTGTGTGGAACCTACACTGGGGCTGTTTCCATACTGTACATAAGGCCTTCCTTCAGTCCTGGCGACAGGTATTTCAGCCCCGCAGATGCTTTCTAAATGTAGGAGGTCCTGGAGGCCAAAGGCCAAATTGACAGCAGTTAATCCCTGCCTGCTCTGGGACTATAAAGCAGTATTTCCTTGTGCACTGGAGCCAGACTGATGAATCTCACCCCGGATGATTGATTTGTAGAAACAGCAGAGGTTAATCTTATTTATACTCGGACAGCAAAACGGTCTAGACCAGAAGTTGCATTTATTTGTCTGTAATGTTTGAATCCAATTTTTCTATTTTAAGACATGTTGTTCTTTAATACCATAGCATTCATCCGTTCAATCTTATTTTCCTGGCCCTTTCTGTCCTCTAATGAAGTTACCATGTTGGCATTGCAGTCAGTATTAATATTAGATAACATGGAATTAGATTAAATGTTCTCTATCGATCCCACAAAGCACTACACATGAATTAAACATAGGATAAAATGGAGAATAAACCTAAAAGTAAATATATACAAGTCAACAGTGAAACATATACTGTATACCTAAAGAGTATTTTTTATTGAATATACACAATATAAATATACAATATAGAAGTTCTATAATAGACCAACCCACTACTAACAAAATGTCAACATAGGATTGTATTTGTCCAGTTTTTGCATTTTTTGAATAACATTTAAATCCAATAATATCGCCTTCCACAAAGTTTATATCTGTGTGTGTCTCAGCTCAGTGTGTGTGTGTCTCTGCATGTGTGTGTGTGTGTGTGAGTGTGTGTGTGTGTGTGTGTGTGTGTGTGTGTGTTAGTTCAGCTGCACGCTTGTTTAGGTAGCGTAAGTTACGCCAGGCCTGCTTGCTTTAGTGGAAGGTGTGCTAAAGCTAACAGCGCCTGGTTCTGCTGATACAGGATACACACTCACGTCTGAGCCAACACACATTCCTGCACAACGGACGACTTCATCGCACACCGCTAACCTGCGGAGCGCGGCCAGAGAGTGTGTGTGGGGAAATATTTGCAAAGAGTAGTACTGCAATACTGTAAGCTGTATATTCAAGTCGAGAGCTTTGATTTGTATCCAGGTTAATTCCCTTGTCGGTTTTGTGTGTGTGTGTGTGTGTGTGTGTGTGTGTGTGTGTGTGTGTGTGTGTGTTTGGCATCTGTATCATGAATAGCTACGGTGGCTTCCAGTTCTTCCAGTGCTGTATGCCAGAAGCAGGCACAGTGTGTGTGAGGTAGAGGAGAAAGAGTGCTTTGTATCACCTCACACACACCCTGCGCTCCCTACCAAGCCCTCCTCTCCCGCTTGGAAACGGCATATCTCCTAAACCCTCTTCAAACCAGCTGACAACCCACCTCACCTCTACACCCAACACTCCCTCTCCCCCCTTCCTCAGTGCTGTACCCCCCCCCGTACATCAGTCCTCACCCCAGACAGCGGTTTAGGAGGAGCAGCTGGTCTGAATGGGCACTCAGTGAGAGCAGGAACCAGTTAGATGCTGCCTGAGCCAAGCTTCCAGGAGAGGGAGCAGGAGGAGACGCAAACTGAGAGGGGCTGTTATTGGCAGGGATGGGAGTTGGGCTTTAAAAATGTATTCCGTTTTTTACAAATTACCTCCTTTTGTAACCTCATCAATGTATCACAATATAAAAGTTATGATTACTTACTGTTCATTTTGGATTACCTTGATATCGAATGCAATGCAGATAAATACAAGAAAGAAATATCAATCCCTAAATGGCCAAGGAACTGCATTTCCTAGTCTTTATAACCCCTCAAAGTCCTAATAAGTTTATTTAGTAAAGCACCTTTCACAGAAATATAATTCACAAAGTACTTCACAAGAAAGAACAAGTCATCATTCACACACATTCACACACCTGCTCAAGTAATCTGACATTCACACACATTGGCCAGGCCAACGATGATGACTGCAGGGGATCAAACCCCCAAAACCTCCCTTCATTAGTTGACCCCTCTCCCTCATGGCCACAGTCGCCCCACCAGTTGTATTATGTACAACAGTGTGACCTTAGAAAAGAAGAAACCAATGTAGTTGTCTCAAAAAAGTGTCCTCCCTTACGTCAAACAGAATAACTGGATTAAGAGTGTCCTCAGTATTTATTTCCACAAAAACACAACGAATAAAGGAAACACACAGTCCTAAATAGTTCAGATTAAATTATACCAACAGTCACCTACTGCATATAAACAAAAGGATGACATGGGCAGTCAGGACCTGAGACTCATATCATCTTAAAACATTTTATGTAACTGTAAGGGACTGTTCCCTCCTCTTCTGATAGAGTCCTTTTACATGTAATCTGTTACTCCCACAGCCTGGTTATTGGAACATGTACTTGACTCTCCGCATTATCTCCGTCTGGATCCATTGGTTAATTTCCCTCTATGTTCTCCTGTCTGTCGGCCTCTATCTCCGCTCCCAGCCTTTCCCTCACTCTTTTATCTCAGCCTTCAGCATCACCTTTCTTTAATCCTACTTCCTCCCTAGGCTTTTTACCTGGGCACGCACACAGGCTTTACCCGTGAAACAATTATTTTTGAAGCTGCAAAGAACATTGGAGTCACTTAAGCTGTTAGAATTGAGACTGTGGGCATTATTCAAATCAGCCGGTAATGGATTTCAAGCTATGCTATCTTATCGTGGCAACATCTCAGAAGCCACTGTTTTGAAGCGGAGATATTAAAAGTCTGTATTCCTTTGTAAAACATGCAGTTAGGAACGTGTGGACTTGTTCTGGGGACGCAGCTGGCGGCGCAGGCTGTTTAATCAGATGGTCGTCTTTGTGGTAAAACGAGCCTTTAGCGATTGAGCCTAGAAGTTGCTTTTTGTGTTTGTCCATATGGATGCAATTTGTGCTCGCGTCTGTGTGATATGTGTGTGCTATCCAGCGTGTGAGAATAACTGCACGGTGTACATGAGTGTGTGCAAGTTTATGGCTCGTGCGGTGACTTTATTGATTCATGTGTGAGGTTTTTGTGTAGTGTGAGGGGGAGTTCTAAGTGTTTGTGAATACATTCAGTCTATTTCTGTCTGTATTTCTGTGTTTGTGATCTCTCTCAACTCCTGCGACGGAGGGTAGGTGGAAGCGGTCAGGAATTGTGTGTGTGTGTGTGTGTGTGTGTGTGTGTGTGTGTGTGTGTGTGTGTTTGTGTGTGTGTGTGTGTGTGTGTGTGTGTGTGTGTGTGTGTGTGTGTGTGTGTGTGAGCTGCATAAGTAATCCAACTTCTATCAAAATCTATATGTGGACTATTAAAGCTGACTGGCTCTGTTGTGATTGGTCAACCACTTAGAGATGTCCCACCCCCTTGGCCTATCACGTACATCGTATTGGAGCACTAGCCAATAGAAGCGCGAGTGTTACATAGTGAGGTCACTATGTTCCGGAAGTATATAATGGAGTCCAATGGAGCTAACCAAACTACCCTTTTGGCTGCAAAGATATGCTGATCTACAAATGGTATTGTACGGATTTAACAAGACATATTAGATATTTAAAAAATCACACCATAATCCTTTTATCTTAATTTTCAATGATAATGAAGACAATGAAGCAACAATGTCCCTCTTGTGAAAAAATTATCACAATTTTGTCATTTATTTTCAATATTTTTAGTTTTCCAAATCGTGCAGCTCTAGTGTGAATGTGTGTGTTACTGATGGGTGTGTCAGCATTTTGGAAGGATGCCATCCGACTATCTTAGAGTCTTTTCTGCTTTCATTAAGAACAAGAGATTATCTTGTCTCTCTGTCTTTGTTGATGTAATGCCGTTATTGCCTCTGTCTCCATCTCTAATGTTCACAGAGTCTGTAAGACACCCACATCACATGAATAGCAGTTTTTATTAATTTGAGTCACACGAGAGTAAAGTGACACAGAGAAACCCGAGCAGATGGCCTCGCAGCATCCCCAGGAGGCGTATCTCTGCAACTAGAGACAAGTTTGAGTTGTTTGTGAGTTCTGTGGCTGCATGCCTTAAGATTGATGGTTGTGCTGTTAAGTGGAAACTAAACGCCAAGGGCAAACTGTCATGGGGGAATTCCAGGGTTTAGAGGCGGGTCAGTGGGAGCCTGGGCTTTGGGCTGAGGTAGATCTGGGGGCCGAGGCTGCTGAAAAGGGGGCCTCTTGTTGTGGTGCGAGGTGTTGAGAACCTTAGCTGAGCTGTTCCACCCCCAAACAACTCCCTTTTCCCCCTAAAAAACAACCTCTGTGTCTAGCTCACCGTGATGAGATCAGTGGAACAAAGTCTCCAGCTGGATGACATCAGCTTTGGGACTTGGGGTCAAAATCTCAGGGTCACATTAGGGAAAGGTGTGTGTGTGCGCGGGTGTGTAATGCCCTTAGAGAATTGTCCAAAGGCTGTTCTGTTAGTGCCATAATCCTTTTATTGAGGGCTGTCTGCTTGCATACACAAACACACACACACACAGCTTTGACTCACTTACCTTGTGTGTCCTCCTACGCCCCCACCCATTAGTGAAACTATTAAAGGAAAACCTTTCAGAGCCTCCGCACGTTGTCAGAGTTGAAGGGACTCCATCTGTCGGTCTGTGTGTGTCTAATCTTGTCATCATTAGGAGAGGAAAAGGTTAATCCGTCTTATCATAGGGTAATGAACTTGACGAGGATTCCTAGTGGTTCTGGGGAGACGCATAGCTCGATGTGATTGGCTGAGAGACAGCTAACTGAACTGAGACTCACACTAAACCAAGCCCCTCTATAACGTTTTGTCATTCGTCAGTAAGTCACTGAAAACAGACCGGGGGTTGGTTGTCATGTAACTACCTACGTTTATTTAATGAGCCACTATTTTGGGCTTTAAAACACACACAAACACACACAGCTACACACAGCTTGTGAGTCTTTAACCGCAGATACAGCACTGGAAGAACTGGAAGCCACCATAGCTATTTCTGACACACACACACACAGCTTGTGAGTCTTTAACCGCAGATGTCACTGTGTAATCCATCATGATTGACAGGTAGTATATATAGCTTTGAATATGATCACTGTTTACTTAACTTGTATACTAAGCTAAGGTATATGTTACAGCAGCAATGCATCACTGATGGCATAAGTATCCCATGATGTAAGTCAGGTTTCTCACGCTGCATATGTTCATACTGCTGTAGTGATAATTATGATTTTGTAATCTAGGTTTACATGCCAGTTAAGCTCGGTGGTCTGCTGACTATTATGAGCTATGAATTAACCCCTTAAACTAAAATCACGGTGGGATGTCGATATCATTTCTGTTTGGTGACAGTCTTCTCGCAGCATGCTTGATGTACATTACCTTTGTTGGCCCCTCTACCTGCCTGACACTTAAAGGAAAACACGTCTCTACATGCTACTTGGTCTTTGCATTAGAAAAGAAAAACAACAACACAGGAACATATTAACAACGCAGTTTCTCAAACTTCAGAGTTCAACAGTAAGGAGAGGAGTGAATGATCCTGTTTCAGAGGATGCCATTCCCTCTCATGCTCAGTAGGTGGCTGGTACCTTCTTTTGGGTTTTCCCTTTCCTGTAGTGTTACATTGGTTTTTGTGCATATTAAAGAAGGTGTCTTCCAATTTCCTTTTTTTTGTGATTTCCTATTTAGGGTTAAAAAAACATCTTGCAATTTAATTTAATTTTAAAATGTTACATTATGTCCACTGTAGAGGACGTCGGGACCATATTAGTTTGAAAAGACAGCCAAAATTAACAGATGGACTATGTAACGTATTATGGTTATAGAGTGATATTAATACAATTGGTGAATCTTTCCAGATATTCAAAGACTTTGTAGTCGATGTAGTGGGAAAGTACCCCATTGACTCCAGTCAGCACGGGCTGTAGGGTCATCTTGACTAGTTTCATGGATGTTGTTTCCATTTGACCTGCTCACAGAAACAAAGCTTGCATTCCTGAGGCAACTCTCATTTGTCATGGCTCCACTTCAAATAAAAACAACAATAATACATACGTGCTACTCTTGGCCCACAGAGGGCCATGTCTTTCCAGCTCGTCCCTATCTGTCTCTCTGTCTGTATCTGTGCGCTCATGGAGCCTCCTACATCTTCCCCCCCTTCTTCTTGACCCTCTTCTATCCCAGGTGTGAAAGCCTCACCTCTCTCATCTCTCTCAACATCTAAATCTCCCTGAACTTTCTAGTACAGAAAATATCTGCTTCAGTTCCGTCTCCTGCAACAATATTGAGTCATAAAGTCCATGAAGACGGTCATGACGTCCACTAGGATGGACATTTATAAAAGGGCTGTTATTTGAAAACTTGAATTATTGAATTGCTTTCAGAACTAATTATATAGTTCCTCACATGTTAATAAAGAAGAATATATATGATTTTCATGGTAAAAATGACAATTATTCAACAACATTTGACTTCTCCTCCTGCTTCTATACAATTTTGTTGTTCGTATGCCAGCCATTTTGGATGAAAAGAAAGAGGAACTTCCCAGCATGCAATTTTAACCAATGACATATCACTGGAAAGACCAGGATGTCCTCTGTACAGCACATCAGGGATTGATAGAGTAGCTCAAAAGAGTAAAAGGAGATGCATGTACTACAGTGGACTTTTTCAATGGGCTGGGTCCCAGGAGGATATAATGCTGAAACTCTCAGATGTAATCACTATGGGGGAATTCAGGTCCATCTTAAAGGACAGAGAACACGACACCATTGGTAAATGTGAGTGATCGTATATCCTAAAATCGTTTTAAATGTTGCCAGTTTTGAATGATTTTTAATAGTTTGTTTTACTTCGCATATTCACTGGTTAATGTGCCATTTTATTTGTGTTTTACAGCTGTATTTTTCTGCCTGTCATGTCTGTGTTTTATCTGTTGTAACTTCGTACATGCTGCCCTTCTTCGCCAGGACAGGGCAATGTGTCTTTTACCTGGTTAAATAAAGGATATATATATATATATATATATAATGGTCTGCAAAGGCTAATATCTTTTTTACTTCTGTAACATAGTCATCACTGTGTAAAACTCTCATTTCTTTTGGCTGGAGCTCCACCACATTGTTCTTCAAATTAAATACAAATATGAACCTGAAAAAGAGCATAATGGGCCAATTCAAATACATATGTGTCTTCTCAATCTCATCTAAAAACAAGAGATGTTGTTGTAAAACATCTGACAAAAGGTAAAAAATAAAAGAGACAATAAATATTAAAATGTATCAAATTCAACTTTATTGTCAATCTTTCAGTTTGTGTGTACAAGCAGAGAGATCGAAATGCCATTACATTGTTATGGTTACACAATTAACAAATACGTATTGCAGTTTATTTATTTGAATATCGCTAGACCAAAAGTACTTTTGTTTTTGTCTTTGTGTACTGCACTATTTAGCTTTGATTGCATTAGTTGTCAAAAGTGTGCCAGCGTAAAATAAATCAAAAGTGATACCAGGAAGAGAAAGCTTCACGCTCTTGTGTTTTCACTCTTACTCCCGGCCCCTTGCAATAAAGCAACTGAAGCGTGTCCATGAGCTCCAGTTCTTCCTTTGGGTCAGTTTATGTGAAATTGCCCAGAGACCTTTATTCAAACAAAGAGCTGTGAAAACGAGGCTAACATATGTGATGGAAGCACCTCAACAACCTCTGCCAACAAAGACTCAAGTTATGAGGTGTGAATGTTGCTACGCTTATTGACTCCTCTGCTGTGATGTAATTACGATGTCATTCTTATTTGAACTTGTGAAAAGATTACAAATGTAACAGACATTGAAATATGTCTATAATTAGACACATTGCTCTTCTTTCCAGGCAGAAAGGAGGAAGGGATTTTCAGGATGTACAGTAGCAGCAGAGAGGAAAGGAAACGCATGTTTAGGAAAAACACTCTTGTCAGTGAGTCAATAGGAAACGCTTATGTCTCAGAGGGAAGGGGGGGGGGCAGGTTATTGCAGCTGGAGGAATGTCCTCTCATCCTGCAGAGTAATGACTGGGAATGATGGTTATCGTTCATCAGCTGTCATTCAGCATGGGAAACTGAAGCTCACGGTGCAAGTCTGTGTCTAATCTAACATCCGGATATGTCTTGTTGTTAGGTCAATACCATATCCCTATTTAACAGGTGACCACCATTGTTGTGTATGCTGATACATGCTGGTATTGTCCCTCCTTCATGTTGTTCTCTGAACCCTCCTGAGTGTGAATGTGTCTCAGACAGCTCTTCTCAGGCACAGCTACCTGCTGATGAAACCTTAATCTGATTAACTGTGGGATATTTACAGCTTTAAATCCTGAGTTATCAAGGCTCATCTTATTTGTGTGGCAGGTGTCTTTCTACGGAGGGATAAGCAGAGATGTTAAGGTAAAGCTCTGTGTCTTCACATTCATCTGTTAATAATAATAATAATGCATTTTATTTATATAGCGCTTTTCACAACTCAAAGACGCTTTACAGTATGAGGGAGGGTAGACAAATAAGGACAGGCAAACAAGTAAGTATAGTAAAATAAAATAGCAATAATAATATAATATATAATAACAGCACATGTATTGGGGATGATAGCCTTTGCACACCATTTACATGCACGATAACAACACACTACAGGAAAGGGAAAACAGCATAATAGGGCCCTTACATTGTATTGTTTGTTGCACTGTTGGAAGAGCCTGGAACTCATTTGCTGTAGATATTGTGCATATGGCAGCACAGGCTTTTAATCTTTTAATTGAATCGTGAATGCCTTGATAGAGCACCTTAGAGCTTCACCCGTCCACATGCAAACATGCACAGATGTGTTATTGCACCATTGGGAGGAACTTTGTTGTTGTGTTGCCATTAGCCAGGCTGCCCACAGACTCTCCTCCTACACCCTGTTCCTCCTACATGGCATCTGCTGCATCTCTGGACTGTGTACCATTCCTCTTCTCAACCCACAAACACGCAACAAAGCAAGTGTTGTGCTTTCTGTCTTCTATTGCAGAGACTGAATCCATTTTACCCTGCAATATTTAGGAACATTTCAAAAGTACGGCTGTTGTTTTTGACTGATATTGCAAATGGGGTATGATATACTGAAGAGAATTACCTCTAATACACATGCTTATGAAAATATTTTTAGGATGATCTGTACCCAACAAGGATTTGTATTAGGTCTGTGAAATATTGTCTTTTGGACTGGCACAAGAATACTTGATTTCAGTTATTTAGCCACACTTTGCCTTCAGCAGATATTGACCCTACTGCTATTTGAATCAAATCAAATCAAATCAGGTTTTATTTATAAAGCACATTTAAAAGCGATTTTTGGTCGAGCCAAAGTGCTGTACATGCATTAAAAACACTTATAATCACAATAAAAGACAATCATTTACAAACAGATATAAAACAAACACAGGGAATAGACAGGAGTCGTGCTCCGCTCTGACTAGAAGGCCTGAGAGAAGAAGTGCGTTTTGAGAAAGGATTTAAAAACCCCTAGGGTCTGGGCCGACCTGACGTGGAGGGGCAGAGTGTTCCAGAGCCTGGGGCCAGCTGCTGCGAAGGCTCGGTGCCCTCGGGTTTTGAGCCTGGTCTTGGGCACTACCAGCAGCAGATGGTCAGCAGACCTTAAAGCTCTGGCTGGGGTGTAGCGCTGGAGGAGTTCAGCTATATAGGCCGGAGCCAGCCCATTTAGTGCTTTAAAAACAAATAAAAGGATTTTAAAATCAATTCTGTACCGAACTGGAAGCCAGTGCAGTGAGGCCAGAATTGGGGTGATGTGGTCACGCTTTTTATGGCCAGTCAGCAAGCGTGCAGCTGCGTTCTGGACTAGCTGCAGGCGTTTAATTGATGCCTGGTCCATACCCATATACAGGGCGTTGCAGTAGTCCAGTCTCGAGGTCACAAAGGCGTTAATAACCCTTTCCAGGTCTTTAAAAGATAAATACGACTTGGTTTTGGCCAAAAGTCTTATTTTAAAAAAGCAGGATTTGACTACGCTGCTGACCTGCTTGTCGAATCTAAAAGTACTGGAGAAGGTCACCCCAAGGTTCGTGACTGAGGGGAGGATGTTCTGTTGGAGGGAGCCCAGAATATCAACCTGGGAGGCTGGAGGTTGGGGTCCAAAAAAGATGACCTCAGTCTTGCTTTCGTTGAGGTTTAGAAAGTTTTTGCTCAGCCAGGATTTTATCTCAGTTAAGCAGTCCATCAACTGTTGTAATGAGTGTGTGACACTTGCTTCGAGAGGGAGATATATCTGTACATCGTCGGCGTAGCAGTGGAAGGGAATATTATGTTTAGTGAGAATTGAGCCTAGGGGCAGTAAGTACAGTAAGAAAAGGATGGGGCCCAGAATCGAGCCTTGGGGAACCCCACAGGTAAGAGGGGCTTTTGCAGAGGAGAAGGCACCTAGCTGCACAGCGAAGCTACGGTCTGTCAGGTAGGACCTGAACCATGCAAGGGCAGAGCCTGTGATGCCAGCGGACTGTTCAAGCCGTGACAACAGGATGCTATGGTCCACAGTGTCAAAAGCAGCTGTCAGGTCTAACAGCACCAAGACAGCTGGGCTACCTGAGTCGGCGGCTAGGAGCAGATCATTAAAAACTCTTAAAAGGGCTGTTTCAGTGCTGTGCATGGGTTTGAAGCCAGACTGAAACTTTTCGTGGATTCCATGCGTGGTTAAAAAAGACTGCAGCTGGGCGTAGACCACTCTCTCCAGGGCTTTTGATAAAAAAGGTAGCTGGGAAATGGGCCTGAATACTACACTAGTCAATATTGCATTTTCCATACAATTTTGATTAATTGTGCAGCACTACCCATCACTCAGTTGTGTTTACAGAGACAACATATGCATGGAAACACAATTGTGTAGCCCCTAGTTGAAACAATGAGGGTGTTTGATGCTGTATTATATGTTATATATCATTCTCCCTCTTTGCACTCCACTCCAATTGTGAATTGTGCAGAGCCACAATCTCAGTCCGCTGATTTCCCCTTACCCCGGTTTATTCCCCACACGTAATTCTTGCAGGACTCATCTGTGTTTTCCGTTTTCACCTGCCCACAACTCACTCTCATACATCACCGGCCGAGAGGGTGATGCACTCCGCTGCACAGAAACTTCCAGAGTGCACACGTGAGCTGGGCAATAAGAAGCACAGAGAGAGAAGGATGAAAACTTACGATTTTCCCCTGGAATGATACATTCATCTGTCGGTAGAATTACATATAAATGTAGAAACTGCAGGCTTCATCACACTGTGAGGTTTTGATTTAGGAACCTACTTTTTCATATGCAGATTAGGTTTTCAGCTACAGTCCAATTCCGAGTAGAATCATTAAAGTTTCATTGCCAACAAATCAGTATAATACATGCATATTACTAAAGGGAATTACAATTTGATATAGTGAACATATTTTACTCTCAGGGCCATTTCTACTGAGACCTAAAAGATGTTACTTCGTCTTCCACATGAACACTGATGCCAAATAAAGGCAGATCTACCTGAATATGCAGCTTTATTTCCTGTATTTATGAATTGCTTGAAGTTTATGCTACAACTTCTGTATCTAATTAGTATCATGCAATTGTAAAATAACAGAAAATTAGATTCTCTTTTTTCAATAGATTTTCTGCAGAATTTCAGCTGCTTTCTTTGAATCATGGAGGCGAGTAATGACTCGTGGGACATACAGGAATATGTTGCCCTTACTGCACAGCTTTGCAAACCACATATTTACCAGTAAAAGAAAAAAACTGTTGTTGAGTCATATATTAAAAAAAGAAAATGTCTTTTTTCCACAGCAGGCGGTGTAGGCACAGAGCGACCACAGTGGATTTTCACTGACACACTTGCAACCCACTTCAAACTATGGCCAATCTCAGGGCTGCCAAAACCTTCTTATGTCAGTTTCTCCCACAATGCACTGCCATTTTGTTGGATTTAGGAGGGAAACGAGAACTCCATGGGACAGTGAACACTGAAATGCATGTCTGTGGTCTGACAGCAACAAACGCCTGAGATAAAAAATATCAACTTTGTAGGACCAGTGGTGGAGAGTACTTTTACTCAAGTATACTATTTTGACATAGTTGTACTTTACTTGAGTATTTCCATTGTTTGCTACAATATACTGTACTTGTTCTCTGTATAAGAGAGATAAAAGTGTCAGCTAAATGCAATGTAATGTAATGTAATGTATAACAAATACTTTTTTTCTCCACTACAATGATTTGACACTCATAAAGTAGCATTTTAAATATAATACCACGTAATATGCTTATATGACATAATGCAGTACCAATATTCAAAACCTTGTATCCTTGCATTTAGCTGATATAACTTATTTTCTTAAGTGTTTTGACAAAAAATCCATTAAAAAATATCATCTGTGGAAGCCGTAGTACTGTAAAAAGCAGACCAATCATTTTAGCCGGGGCCTACCTGCCTGTCAGCTTTCCATCTGTGCACAAACTTATCTCGTGCCCTCATTGGTCATGTGCGCGTTCGTGTGTGTTGGAGGAGGGGCTCTTTAAGAAAGTGGCAGATTTTTTTCCGACTGTGTATTTTCAAATTCTAGCGCACTCGAGCTGGTTTCTCCAAAATTACCTACCCCACCTTTAAGTAACATTTTGCAATTAGGACTTTTACTTGCAATGGAGTATTTTAAGACCATAGTGTACTATTTAAAGGTTAACAGCACTTCTCCCAACATAATTCACTGTACTGAATGGCAGTGGGGTGACACTTCATACAATTGCTGCATACCAACACTCCTGGGAATTTTCTCAAGGACCCTGGACACAGCTGAGAGCCACTGCGTAAATGACAGTTCCCTTTGCTCTGCTTGATCGCAGCTACACGCGCGCACACGCACACACACTTAGGCAACACACATGCGCACACATCCTCCTCCTCCTCAGGATCGGCTCTCGGTTGGTCCAGTCTTTATGCTCCCGTGTGCTGGTTGTGTGAATCCCTATTGGAGCTATTAGGACGACGACAATGATGACAATGAAGACACACACAGGGGCTGAAACACATGACCGCTATCGATCCCAGATCAACGGGAGTGTGTGCTGTGTTGTGTTCTGCGCGGATCCGTAACAACTTCTGAGGTTAAGAATTGGCTATTTTCGTATTTTCCGCGGATTTTTTCATTTAACCTATAAATGGATGTTCCTCAAAGGGAAAATCTGAGTTGAGGTCTTTCAGGGGTGTGTGTGTGAGAGTCGTTTAACGGACCGTCGTGTTGCGTAAAGCTCTCGTGCTGCCAGTTTTGGAGAGTTGGAAAGCGAAGGGCTCCTCTTTGGATAGGATGAACAACTCAAAGAACCAAATGGTAAGATTTTGTTTTAAAAAGATTCAATGGAGTTTATGCTTGTGATGAAATGGAAAATGAAAGTCAGCTGTGACTCAGTACAGGTCGCACTTTGGGTTCATTTATCACCATCAGATCACGCAGGCTGACAGATTTGGAGACATCTCATTGGATCAACTATTGACTGTTTCAAGTCTACTCCGTTTATTTTTGTTTGGAAAGACGCTACTGAAAACTCCGACATTTTAAAGTTGACGTGTTTATCTCTTAGGTGCATTCTTGGTTTGAACTAATGAAGACCTGTTTTAAATCCATCAAATATGATGATTAATTCGTCTTACAGCTACATTTAGCAGCCGATTTTATCAATACAGTTCCAACTTTTAGAATCTGTTCACACTTATCGCTGACAATCTGTTAATTAATAATGGATGAACCCGTTTTAAATGTGAATTTACCAGGCGAAAGTTGTTTAATTGTTGCGTAATATATGTGCCGAATTGCAGAGTGGTACCTACAGATTTGGAAAATATGTTATGTCATATTCTTCAAGTAAGGATTTGTACTGATAATCACATTTTGTTTTGAAATGCATGATTTTTCAACGCAGTCTGGTTGTCCCAAATTGTCCATGATTGGCAGGTGTGCCCTTTTACATCAGGGGACAGGCACATTCCTGTGGGACCACTGACCCACTTCAATAATGACTATTGATTGTGCTCCTTTGTGTTTGCCACCTTAAATAACTCACTCTCTTAGTGCTATGACAGTGGGTTGCTGGTTTCATTACTAGAGGGAGAGTTGCCTACAATTGCATGTTGTCTGACTGCACATATCACCCGGCCTGCAGGGTTGGAACAATGTGACACTGGGATATTGCTGCAATAATGACGTACATCTCCCAGTCACCCCCTGTCCCCTCTCTTGTGAGTACATCTTTCCTGAACGCCTTGAATTGGCAGCACAAAAATAGCTTAAACTGAAGACTGCAGAAGAGAAGACCTTTCCATGTGGGATTGTTATGCATTTAATTGCATTTACAGTTTACCACAGCAATAGATTGGTTTTCACATGTTTAGCTCAGTCGGTCATCATGCAGTCATATTTCTATTTCAAGAAGCAGTTTGCATATCTTTCCACTAGAACACATGCACGCCAAACCACAGAAAAGTGCTGAAAATAAATGACAGCTACCAACACACATTTACCTCAACACATTAAACCCTTAAGAACAGTGGTTAGATATCCTGAGTGTGTGTGACAAGCAGTTCACTTTCTCAGTTTGATCACATTTGCGGGACAAACGGGCAGCGCTGACCACTTCCTATAATCAACTTTTCTAAGATCTTTGAAACTCTACCCATGGGCAGATTAGCTAAACTGGCTGCATCTCTGTCCGTTGATTGCCTTCCCTTTCCTTAATGACAGGCTGCTTCCTGATGTGAGAGAGAGCTCTGGCTGAGATTTAAGCCTCATGTTGATTTAAAAGGTCAACTGCATCAGCATCAGTCAGAGATTGAACAAGCAAGACAGATGTGATCTTTCCACTCCTGCACTTCTGTGTGTGTCTGTGTGTATGGTGCATGGGGATCTCGGAGTGTGTGTGTGTGTGTTGCCCTACCACTGTGACAACCACAGCTGATCATTAGTAGTGAAAAGGTCACTGTTGTAACGATGCTCCTCCTCAGTGAGACAATATCATCCTCAACATCGTCTTCCCGATGCTTTTTAATGCAGCTTTTACTGTATTCATAATATGCTGTAGTTAAACCGGTCTTGTTTTACGGTAAATGCATTTCCGCTTTATTTCTTTTCCTTGCGTTTGCAATTATACGAGTAAGGAGAAGAGTCAGCATCCTGTGTCAGTTCGCTGGCCAAGGAATCCTCCGGCCCGTAGCAATCAATAAGCACTTACTGCAGAGAAGCTTTCTGCAGCAACGTCTCTGTCCGTCCACCTAGATTTCTGTCTTTCTCCACATATCTCTCTGGAGAGGCATCTCGAGTGTCTCCTCTGCTTGTATCTGTCTCCTCCTCCTCTTCCCTCCGCAGCCTTGCTCACCTCTGCAGTCACGTGTGTGTTCACCTCGCTCTGCCCTGCTCTTTGCCGCTGTGTGTTTGCAGCAGAGGTCATTCTGTTTGCTCTGCTGATATTGTCCATTTATTTTTCCCCGGAGCCAGCTGCTGGGACTGAGATAGGTAGGGCTTCCTCAGCCTAGGGAACACAGGAGGAACTGGAAGTCATTACTCCGAGTTCTGCACGCCATGACGGCAGCTGTGCAGGAGGAGGGAATTGGACTTTGTTTTGTGTGTGTGTCCTTGAACCAGTTGTCTTGGACTAGTGTGAAAAATTAGCCACTTATACCTTGCTCTTCCACAGTATTGCCTTATCGCCCACCCAATTATAGATCCTTCAACTAACAACTATTCATACACTCTCTTCCCCTCATTGGCGGTTTCTAAATATGTCTCTTCCAGCTTTAGTCCTCCTCTTCTTCTTTCAACTACAGAAAGTCAGTTCAAATCTCTTCCTGACATGCCGCGGCAGAGCTCTCTCAGTAATGCTCTGTCCTATTACTCTCCTCTCAGAAGCAAGTGTTGTGGCAGGCTGAGTTCTCGATGGGTTTGTCCTGGCATGAGTGCCTAAAAACTGAAAGAGAAGAGACGGAGTCCAAAGAAAGAGTGTGTCGCAGAGAGAGGACAAATCTGTGTGTTAATGGGACAGCCTGTGTTTTTATGCAGGCTTTACTCTATTAATCAACCTCCCATTAGAGCTGCTCGATTATGGCAAAAATCATAATCTCGATTATTTGGGTCAATAATTGTAATTGCGATTATTCATTGACTTTGAAAACATCCATTTAATGTACTTTAAAACAAATACAAATAATAATTTGAACTTTTTAACTGTTGAATTATACGTTCAGGGTAATCAACTGAAAAACCAATATAAAATAAATTATACATTCATGTCTACATTTAAATAAATAATATCAAAATAATAAATACCAATAAACAAGATCAACAAACAAGTTGCAGTGCACTGTCACAACCTGAAAACTCCTTAACATATAGCCAACATTTTGGTAAAACTTATTTAACATATTCCACTCACTCCACTGGGTCAATAATTGATATCACGATTATTAAAAACGATTATCCATTTACTTTGAAAACATCAATTTATTGGAGAAAAAACATTTGAACAGTATATTTTTAATAGTTGATTACCCTGAACTTTAAGTATAATAAAAAAAAAAGATTATTTAAAAAAAAAAATAATAATAATAAAATAATCGTTTTATTTCGATTACGTTGTTTTCGTAATCGTTGCAAGCCATAATCGTGATCGCGATAAAAATAAGATTAATTGAAGGCATCCAACAACATTGTCTCAAAACCCCAACCTTGTTCTGCCCAGTGAATGGGAATCGCTGCCATCAAAGATAGGCGGAGATACAGGGAACTTAATAAAGTACATGCCTTAATGTTCCAAAAGGTCTATATTTTACTGCCTGTGCTGCAGCACCTCTTTTCACCCTCTGTCTGAAACCACAGTCCAGTCTGCTCTGATCGGTTAGCTGTGCGGCTCTGTTGTGATTGGTCAACCGCTTAGAGATATCCCGTATACCTTGTATCACGTACAAGGTGTTGGAGCGCTATCCAATAGAAGTGTGAGTGTTACATAGTGATGTCACAATGTAATAGAAGTAAACAAAGGAGTCAAATGGAGGCGTTGCAGGCAGGGGGGGGGCCCGGTGTTTGGGAGAGAAACTTCATCTGGAGAGAACACAGTGAGTTTAGCCTTTGCAGACCATTTACATGCACACAAACCAATATAACACACTACAGGAAAGGGACAACTCCAAAAAGCGTAATAGGGCCCCTTTAACATGGGTCTTCCCTTTTATCTTGTCATATATGCCCTTGTTGATTTTACAACTGGAGCCTCTGTAATGTAAGACAAATGTGCGACTTATGAATTATTATTGTATCGTAACGGTTTCATGGCGTATCCTTATGATGCTGAATTGGTTGGCTGAGGACAGGAGTTTGATGGCAAACAGAGGACAGGTAAACAGACAGGCGGACCATTAGAGAGGAGTGATGGCCTGGCGATGCAGAGGGAGATTGTGAAGGGATTGATGGTTATGGAGGAGAGCGCTCTGTCCCGCAGACGGATAATCAGACAAGCGGCTAATGCAGAGCTGCTAGCAGCCGATCTCCATCAGAGCCTCGTCTATCTGTCATGTCTCCATGGCAGCAGATGCCGAGCTGTCACTCATTTATACTGTGCTGCTCGACAGGCTCCTGCTACCTGTTGTGTGTAAGTGAGCAAGTTATCCGCTTATTGCAACCACGCTGTCAATCCATGATTAGGTTATGTTTGATTAGTGGAATTGCTCTTTTGACGCCACTAAGTCTGTCCACATTCACAAACTGCATCTGTGGAAATATCTATCCTCCTCCCATGACCCCTATTAAAAGCTGACAAGGCTGTGTAGAATCGATATTAATAATACCATAGACATAGCTTTCAAACTCCCTCACACACACATCCACACACAGATCAGTCCACGATCACATGATGTGGCTCACATGACACCGCACTGCTGGTTGGGGTTAAAGGATGCAGACAGAGGGATGTGTGTGACAGAGGACAGAGAATAGCTCATAGATTCAGCTTAGTAAGAGAATGTGAGAGGGGTGTGGTTCGAATCCATTTTCATTCCAACATGGTCTGCTGCTGTTCACAATGAAACACATTTACTGTGTGTGTGTGTGTGTGTGTGTGTGTGTGTGTGTGTGTGTGTGTGTGTGTGTGTGTGTGTGTGTGTGTGTGTGTGTGTGTGTGTGTGTGTGTGTGTGTGTGTGTGTGTGTGTGTGTGTGTGTGTGTGTGTGTGTGTGTGTGTGTGTGTGTGTGTGTGTGTGTGTGTGTGTGTGTGTGTGTGTGTGTGTGTGTGTGTGTGTGTGTGTGTGTGTGTGTGTGTGTGTGTGTGTGTGTGTGTGTGTGTGTGTGTGTGTGTGTGTGTGTGTGTGTGTGTGTGTGTGTGTGTGTGTGTGTGTGTGTGTGGTGTGTGTTGTGTGTGTGTGTGTGTGTGTGTGTGTGTGTGTGTGTGTGTGTGTGTGGTGTGTGTGTGTGTGTGTGTGTGTGTGTGTGTGTGTGTGTGTGTGTGTGTGTGTGTGTGTGTGTGTGTGTGTGTGTGTGTGTGTGTACTGAAGTAGAGCCTCCATAAATACCTCCACACTGAGCCGTGACTGTCAGACCGCCGTCCTGCATTTGTTCCGCTCTGGAAAAACTTGACCGACATGGGCCGGTTCTGATATTTTTAGACCGACTGAGCCAGTATTTTTAAAGACTGCGTAACTCATGGAGGTCGATTTGTCTCAATATCGTTTGTGTGAATAGGGCCACAGTCCTTGTATGCTGATCTGTGAATGTAAAACATCTTTCACAAATGCAAATTAGAAAAAATTGTTTGCAAATACAAAACGAATCTCCAAATAAATAAAAAACCTGTCAATATATTAAATTGATTTACAAGTAAACTCCTAATATTTGCCTTACGACTGACAATCAGGAATTTGTATACCCAGCTTTTATGTGTGGATTGGAAAGTTATTCATATTTATTTTAATCAAAACTTTTCAAAGACAATATTATAATTGACTATTTTGACCTACTTTTAAAAATGTATTTCTTGGCTGTTTGAAACAGCATCTAACCCACGAGGGACAGTGAACTACATTAAGATCCACGACCAAATGAACATAATCAAAATAATTCATATTAACTACAGCTCAAAGAAAACGGCTGAAGATAATATCCAATAAATATTTCCTGTTGATCAAATTGATCAATGGTACCATGATCAGACGTGCTTCAAAATTGGCTGTGTAATGGCTTAAAGGTAGGTGTAATTCATTTCAGAAACACTTGTTATATTCCATGGAATGCTCTTAACATCCCGATAGCAATGAATACATGAAATGCTTTGACAAAGTAAAAAGCACAACCAATCATCTGAGCCGGCCCGGATAAAATAACTGGAAGGCCTACCTGCCTGTCAGCCTTCCATCTGTGCACAAACTTATCTCGTGCCCTCATTGGCCGCTTTCACACCAAGTACATTGCCGTACTTAGTGTCGGTACTTAGTACCCCAGGGCACTAAGTACCAATCGCGTTCACACCGGAATAAGTTCCCTGAGGGAAGATTACGCAAATGAGCCGCTGACGTCACTTCGTCAACTTCACGGCGTATACTGCCGCCCGAAGTCCCCGGAGTTGGGGACTGGCTTCAGTAGAAGCTGCTGGGACTCCCAGCAGCTTCTACTGAAGCCTTCCGAGTAAATCGCCAGAACGCCGACACCTCCTCATCTCCACCGCTCCCATGTTTTTTTTTGTGTTGCCATAAGTTATTCTCTCTCCGTTGGTGCGCGGGGCTAATGCTAATAATGCTAATGCCACAAATACAATGGCGGCTTCACAAAACTTTTCAGAGTTTTACGGGGCGTGGTTTGCAATTCGCCCAGCCAATAGAAATTGGTACTTTTTTGGTACTTTTTTGGTACCACCTCTCTAGCAGGCACTAAAAATGTTTTTTGGTGTGAACGCGACATAAGGGGTACTAATGGAACTACATGGGAAAAGTACGGGGGGAAAGGCAAGCACTCCAGTGTGAACGTGCCCTCATTGGTCATGTGCGCGTTTGTGTGTGTTGGAGGAGGGGCTCTGTAAGGAAGTCTGAAGGAAGAGGCAGATTTCTTCCGGTTGTGTATTTTCAAATTCTAGCGCACTCGAGCTGGTTTCTCCAAAATGACATACCCTACCTTTAAATGTGTTATAGGTTTTTAGGTTTATTTTCCTGTGTAGATGAATGTTTCTAATTCCCTCACGGTTGAGGAAAGACAAATGGTGATGGATTGCAATTGTGTAAAACAATGTGTGTTCTGTTCATGTCAGCCTTTTTATGGTGCATTCAATGTCGGCAGATACAGTAGAAGCTGTACATTGTTCTGCTGTAGATGAATAAATGTCTTATTTATCAGTGTGTAGATATGTGATGGGTTGTGAATGACAGAAGGTTGTGTATATGTAAATGTGGCTCCCCAATTTGTTCTGGAGGACCGAGATAAGAACCACACACACACACACTCACATACACACATTTTCTGCAATTACTTACAATCCCTCTATTCTCTGTTTGCTTCTCAAACTCACTTGCCCTAACTCATCCCCTCACTGTCTCTCTCACCCGTGCTTGTGCACATCCTTGAATACATGTACAGTCCATACACACACAGGGGCTCAAAAGGTTAATGTGAACCATTAGTAACTAGAGCAGGCTGTAAGTGCTTTAAAGTGCCAGAAGGGTGTAACCAAAGTGACAGATTCAGGGACTGCGAGTGAATCTCACCTTACATGTGTTCCCCATGATAATAATATGACTGTCATTAATCAGGGCATCGAAAGGAATACTGCTGTTTTATATCTCAGGTTTTAATTGATGGCAGAAATGAATAAATACCAAGGCTGTGAAACTGTCCCTCAGATAAAGCAGTCTTACTTTGATCTTGTTTCTGTCAAAATGAGGTTAGGACTATATTGATATCTAATGCAATGCAATAAGAGGAAAACATAGAGAATATAAATATCAGTACTTTTAAGTTTTTTATGTAAGACAACAGCAATTCAAACTTAAAAAGGAAGAAAATGTGATATTAGCTAAGCGATTTAAAAAGGAAAAGAAACACTGCCTTTCATTAAGCATATTCAGGCAGTAGTCTACAGTAATGAAACACATGACCACACACCACACCACAGTTTAAACAAGCAATAAATAAACTCTGAGCTAACTGGAAATGCTCCATTTTAGTTTAATGCGCACTGGTAAGCTCACCCACAATACTTTCTGAACATATGGGATCACCCTCGGAGTAACAAAACTAACAAATGAACCAAAGAAAGTGAAAACCATCAAGCAATCTGAGAGCCTTTCTTGAACTAGAGACCATAATGATTTGTATTGTGAGCCTTGTGAAGTGTTGTAATGTGTTCATGTGCTTCGTAACTTTATTTAAACATGTTTCGTAACATTGTAATCCTACTATCATTATCACCATTTTTAATAAACGTACCAGTTATCTTATTACGACTTTTTCAATCTGACTGTAAGGGAATACAGTCCCATGACATGTTCTCCGTTACTCCCCTAGCCGTACAGTAGACCCTCCCTCTGGTCGTCCCTCATCTGTCCCCGTCTTGTTGTCCTGAGGGCAGAAGGCTGAGGTCAGATCGGTCATATCCGCCGTTCTTCAACTCGGCTCAGAAGTCCTGCAGCTTCATGAATATTATAATTAACCGCCTTCTCTCACCGGTCGATAGTTATTCAAGGACAGAGATACACACCGCGTCACCGTGCCGCACCTCCCCTCCTCCAACGGATCTCACGTGGGGGCAGCACATGTGATTATATATACACATTTGGCCATATATTCTAAATAAGGCAACAGTAATGAATAATACAGAGCGATAAAAGCAGCTTCAACTCCTGAGCTTGTGGCTAGAAATGGGGCTTAAAGAGCACAGTGGATATAAGAGAGAGACAGACAGACATTTACATGGTTTGCAAGAATTGATTAAGACAATAGAAGCTGTAAACAACTTTGTCTGATTGCTTTTATCTCTACAGGAGCCAAGTTTCAATACACATAATTGAATTATGGAGAGAGGACATAGAGAGGTGGACACAAACACAGAAACATACTGACCATCTGCACGGTATAAACGCTTTGGTAGTGATGCTGCAAGATTGAAAAATAATGGCCTGAAGTATTGATATGGGAACTATGATCAGTTTCATGTTTAATCTAACATTTCCAGATAGATATGAAAATGTTATGAGGACTCCAAACGCCAAAACAGACAACAATGGCAGCTGGCAAGTTGGGCTGCACAAATTGGAATAAATAACAAAATTGCGACTATTTTGGCTTCTATTGCAATTCTGAGAGGATTTGTGTTAAATTGGGAAATGTTCATGTTGAATTATATTCACATTATCATGTAGAAATGTATTAAAATGGTCTTGGTAGACTTGAGGTCAGCACCACAGATATTTTTGCTACACTAGATACTACACCAGTCCATTTTATGATTTAAATACACTTTTGATGCAGGCAAACAACAAGTTGTATCACATGGCAATCATATGTAAAGGGTGTATAAAAGCTCGTTGTGGCCCATCAATGCGAAGAGAAGTGTCCTTTAAATCACAATCTACCAAGTTTAAAGAGCATCTTGCAGTGTGAAAAAAGGCTAAGACTGAGAAGAGTAAGGCACTTTCAGATTGAACTGCATTAGTAGGGTCTTAACCCCACATGCTCTGCACCTCTCTTCACCTCTCTCTGTGTGTGTAGTGTGGCACCCAGAGAGAGTGGGGGGGAGACAACAGGCAGGACAATTTGGCAGCTTTATTGCTAGTTAGGCCGGCTGAGCTAATTAGCCCTGATTTCCTCATCCTGATTCAGACGGGCAGGAAAGCCTCGGATTACTGGGACAACATTTTCTGTGTGCCACTGAAACGGTGTCAGGCTGTTGAAACTGTTCCTCAGCGGGGGGGGGTGCGTTTTATTTGCCGAAGTCAACTAACAAGAGCTTTGCAAATGTGTACCAGTGTGTTGCACAGCGAGTGGAAGGGCTTGTGGTGGTGAGATAACGGCAGCCTCCCCTCACCCCACTGACGATGAAAGGGAGCTTAATTGTACGGAGCCCAGCAGGGATGCTACTCTCTATCGGGGGGGCTGTGGCTCTGTGACCTCTTGACCTCCCTTTGTCCCTTAAGCTGCTCCTAATCTGACATTTGTCTTTCCAGATATTTGCCCCGTTCTGTCAAAAGAGGCGTATTCACACTGCGGTACTTTTCCCACAAAGGTTCATGAGAACTTAGTTCATGTGAACTCTTTTATCGCGTTCACACCAAAAAGAGCCGGTACTAAAATTAGTTCATGTGAACCTTTTTACCCCCTCGAAAGTCCCTGCTAGAGAGCAGGGACTTTCGAGCGGCTCTTTTGTGAGAAAAGAGCTATATTTCTGATTGGCTGGGCGGATTGCAAACCACGCCCCGTAAAACTTCCAAAAAGTTTTGTGAAGCCGCCATTTTATTATCCTAGCATTAGCATTATTAGCATTAGCATTAGCCCAGCGCAGAAACGCAGAGAGACTAACTTATGGCAACACAAAATAAAACATGGGAGTGGTGGAGATGAGGAGGTGTCGGCGTTCTGGCGATTTACTCGGAAGGCTTCAGTAGAAGCTGCTGGGAGTCCCAGCAACTTCTACTGAAGTCCTATTACAACTCCGGGGACTTCCGGCCGGGGACTTTGGGCGGCAGTATCCGCCGTGAAGTTGTTTGTAGCCTGCCAGTAAACCCAAAGCAGAAGAAGAAGAAGTGACATCAGCGGCTTCATTTGCCTAATCCACCCCCAGGGACTTTTTCCGGTGTGAACGCGATCTGTACTTAGTTCATGAGAACTAAAGAGTTCGCATGAACTAAGTTCGCATGAACCTGGGAAAAGTACTGTGGTGTGAATGTGCCTAATGCAGTGTTTGTGCTGCAGGGTGTCATGTCAGTGTTGCCTTCAAGTGTCACTGGGAAAACTGGAAACCATGACACAACCAGGCATGTTGACACTGTTCATTGTTTGTATTATTTCATAGTTTTTTTTTCAGTTTTTGTATGTAGTGATTTAATCATATTTAAAGTCATTATTTAAGGTATTTATTTTGAATGCAGCTTCATGCACATTGTGATTTGGGCTAGTAGGGATGTAATGGTAGACAGGTGGAGGTTGGATTCTGCAGCAAAAAAGGCAATCGTTTTTTTTGCAGAAAAAGAGGTCAAATTCATTGGATTGTTGGAATAAAATGCACAAACTACATTGTTGCCTAGACATTGGATTCATCCCTGCAGCCTGTAGCAGTTTGAGCTGTGTGTTTGTGTTTTGTTGTGTTTAGTTTAAGCACAAGTTACTGCTGCAATTCACAGGCAGACATGTGAAAAAGCCTGCGAACATTTGGGCTGTACGTATGGCGGAGATCGAATCTGAAGCCTGTCGTGTTCCCCCTCCCCTCCTCCCCTCCTCCCCTCCTCCCCTCCTCCCCTCCTCCCCTCCTCCCCTCCTCCCCTCCTCCCCTCCTCCCCTCCTCCCCTCCTCCCCCACAACCACCAGAGGTGTGAGGTAGCTTGTCATACTGAGAGCTGTCAGTCAACATGACACATACGCACGCAGAGAGGTTCTTGGTCAAATTAGTTTATTTGATAAAAAGGTGTTGCGCCACCTACTCCACCCAGTGCCTCACAGAATAACACCCTCTTCAGACCGTCACTATATGTGCTAGAAAAAGACATGTAAATTCAGCCAAGAGTAGATTACAATGTCACATCATGTCTATCTTTTAATATCATTAAATCCACTTTACTCCATCTCCCCACTTAGTGATGCACCAGCAGACTGTTCTCATTGAGAGAGATCACAGCAGTCTTTGATCAGGAGCTCAGAAAGACCTGCTTCATACCCGTGCCTGTCCTAACCCCTCTTCCTCTGTACCACCTTCTGGCTTACAGGAAAAGCCATCTAACCAGTTAATAATACAGTATCGACTGGTGTAATAGTCCGTGGCTGTGCTCCAGGCCTGCAGTGCACAACACCCTGCCAGTAAAGTTCACTGATGAAGTTACCGTATGCTGTGTGTGTGATTCTTAATTCATTAAATGCCTCGTTCAGCTCCAGACAGTCGGCCAATTACTCTCATTAGGGATTCTCCATTACGGCTTGATTGGAAAAGGAAGCTGGAGACCGCTCTTGCCCTTCTCTGTCTCCTTTCTCATCAGAAGTCATAGATTTCTGCACCTAAAAACGGCCAGAACAGCTCAAAAATGCACACGTTTAAAACAGAGTGTTGTTTCGGCCTGTTGTGGGGTTTTTCAATACTGAAGAATGTAATATTGTGTTGTATTTGAACTCCACAAGTCAGGGTTGATTTACTCTCCAATTGTTTTGAAGTTGAGACCTTAAATGCAGCCCAGTTTGTTCCTTAAGAGGTGAGATGGAAGAGGAACAGGAGGGGGTCCTGCTGTTAACTGTGTGTGTGTGTGTGTGTGTGTCATAATAAACTGCCCTGAAGTTGAAATGTATCCTTTTTTTCTAACCCACAGTTATTTATGAGTGTGCTCTGGAAACTGTGTGCGGTGTTTCATAAATCTATACACTCCAGCCGTGTTAGTTATTCGCAGAGAAACCACACACAGTCATGCAGGAGATATACAGGTGCTCACACTCTTCCTGTTATTATCACCTATCATCGCCTTTCAATTATGTGCTGCTTCTCCCGGGTCCCACTCTGCTACTATATGATAATGCCGACCCGGTGTATTAGGCTGAGTGTGCAGAGCCGTGTAAGAGCCATCAAGCTTTATATTAGTGAGCCCATAAATTGCTGAAGTGATCACTACTTGGCAGACTCTAAGCTCCCTGTGCTCCCTCATAGCTCTAAACAATTTGTTTTATAGCCTAAAATGCACTCCTCTGTTGCTCTCCTTAGAGCCTTCGCCAAAAGAACAATGCACTTGCAACAGAAATGTGCACACACACAGATTCCCTTGCATGCACGTGCATTTTCTGTCATATTCTCCTGCCTGTATATAAAACACGATGTAGGACCCATGCATATTATTTCCCTCCTTAGCGCGTTGTGCTCCGGCTCCGCCCTGTGCGCTGGGTCCCAGCTGCACTGAAACACACTGGCTTTGTGTGAGAACAGCTGGCTGCAAAGTCATTTGGACACAGGCTCGCACACACAAGCACATGTGCACAAGCACTCACACAGTTTTCCAGGCAAGCGGAGCCAAAACAGTGTCTGTTGTCAGCGAATAAATGTAAGATTATTGGTAAGACCATGGCTGAAACTCTAGAGGAACACCTCAATAATGACATCAGCATGTTGGCACCTACACCGGCACACAGGCACATGTTGCCGTGTGAGAGTGTGTGTTAAGTCTGTCCTGGCACTGCACACACTGCTCTGAGGCCAGACTTGCTGTCGTAAAAGGCGAATTGAAACACTCCACCCAGTTACTGTTTCTCTCCCCCTTCCCTTCCTCCTCTCTTTCTGTCTTCCCTGACCAGTACCACACCAGTTCCCTTCACTGTTGTTGTGCCCAGCAGCAGCTGGACTCCCAGACACTGTAGGGACGTTGTTTGATGAATTAGATCATTGTTTTAGAGCGGGTTGCCTGTTTTCGCCCTGATATTCACGCAATGTGTTGGATCTCCATGGCTATGTCGTTGGAAGAAGTATTCAGCTTTTTCACTTCAATAAATCAAATACTCTGTTAACTTAAAGTCTGGCATTCAAAATGTAAAAAGTGAATCCGCTGTTTTGTTGTTACTGAAAATGGAAAATATGATTGCTTTGTTATACCAATGCGGTACAATACAAAAAAAAAATGTAAAAACTACTGGCATCCAAATATACTGAACTACAACAAATAAAAGTACTATTTATGCAGAATGGCCATTTTAGAAATATATTTGGATTATAATCTTTGATGCATTCATTTGATCATAATCATTTACATGTTGGAGCCGGTGAAGGAGCTGACTTTACTGACTGCACTGCCAAACATCTTAATCTATAACATTATATCATAATTGATACAAAGATGTACATTTTATGTTGATTTATATGAAACGGTAAAGTAAATAATCTTGTCAAATAAATGTAGTGATTTGAAAGTACAATGCTTCCAAATGTTAGTGGAGTAGAAGTATGAAGTCGGATCAAATGGATGACTTTCTCCCCTCACATCCCAGTAATTATCTCACAACTTCATCCATGCATTTATATTCTATCCATTCCTCCTCCCTCGTTCCTCTGCTTGTATCTTCATTCTCACTTTTCATTTTCTCTCATCCTCTAACCCTCTCTCAGCTTATTTGCCATTGATTTTTTCTTTCTCTATCCAATTATCTCAAACTCTTTCTTGCACTCTCAACCTCTCCATCCTCTGGGTGTGTGAGGGAGAGAGGGAGAGGGAGGGAAAGAAGCGGAAGAGGTTGGAGAGGAAGGCGAGGCACATAGTTGTGGCTGGCTAATTGAAAGCCGGCAGTTTGGTCAGTGAAGTCCCGACGCATTGGGAGTGGTCAGGAATTGTGTGTGTGTGTGAGTGTGAGAGAAATAGAGACGGAGAACATTCGTGTCAATCCTAAGAGCTGTGGTCATGACGATTGAGATTGTGTGTGTGTGATTTGGCCAGATGTTTCCCTCTTTGTCAGGGTGTGTTTGAGTCCTGCTGTTGTTGTTCTCTACAGTTATGCTCTTGCTACTCTCTTATTTCCAATAACCTCTTTCTGTCTACCTCTTTCACTCCATCTCTCCAACAAGCTTATGTTCAAGCCAGTCAGCTGCAGCCAGATTGAAAAGAAGAACAACCTCAGATTCATCAAATATGAAAAGGTGGCACGGTTTTATAGTGGATAGAGGAACTAGCCTTTAGCTCGAGGATGCATTTTCAGAGCAACGTGTAAAGGTGCAGCATGCCATAGAGTGGTGCAGGAACGAGTCCTATAACCCTTTTCTCTAAGTCAACAGCTTCTAAACGTGTTTTTGTTTAGAGGCAGGGCCGTCCCTGGCCAACATGAGGCCCCACGCAAAGTTATATAATGAGGCCCTTATCATTTTCGGCTCAGTTGAGGCCCCCTCCGCAAGGTGAGGCCCCACGCAGTCTGCATGATCGGCCTGTAGGGAGGGACGGCCCTGTTTAGAGGCCTAGAAAAAGGTCAGCTGTTAACACAAGCTGAGGAACAGAAATACCCCACTGATGAACGTCTGAAGCTTCTACGTGTCTCAAAAAGGACGTTTGCTTACAAGTGACTAAATGAGACCACTAAACGTCATCACTCCAAACAATTAGCCGCCGTTAGCTTAGCGACGGCGACGTGGAGTCTTGTGACCATGAAGTTGTTCCTTTATAGCCTCACGTTAGCTTTTTACTAAGTCATAAAGTGGTGGTAATATGTGGAGATTATCCTGCTGAACAAAACATGTACTGTAGCATCATAAAGGTTTGTTTGATACAGAGTTTATTTTCTGCAATGTACCGAAATCCTATTGAACAATCGGATTGCTTTTTGTCGAGTGAACCCTAGCAACACTCATCCCTGCACCACCCTATTGTACACAGCCGGCATACATCCTCATTTGTGTGTTAAACCTCACCCTGTGGACCGAGCCCAAGCTGCAGCCGTCTGGTCTGCTCAGGGATAGAGGTCAGAGGTCGAGGGGTCAGTGTGCAGTACAGGAAAGCCTACTCGTGCAGAACAACACATCGTAAACAAGCCATTACACACCATCTGCAGCGGCGTCAAATCCCCAAACCAGCGTGTGTGTGTGTGTGTGTTTGTGTAGCTGTGTGTGTTGGTGGTGTCACTGAGATCACACCCAAAGACACACAAGTGAGGATCAACACACACAGACAGACGGGGACAGAGAGGTGACAGGAAGTGACCATCTGGTCTCCACTGAGGCATCAAATGACCTGCTGAAAGGTTACATTGGCATTATGAATGTGCTGTGTGTCCTACAGAGGGGGTTAGAACATGTATTAGTGTGTGAAGCGGGGCTGGGCATTATAGCCACGATCGCACATCCTGATAGAGGACACAATATAGCAGGTGTTCTGTACATTAGAGAAGTAAATGGTGTAGAATAGATTATGAATTAACCACAGTTTAACACCCATTTTTATGTGTGAATTAAATACTTGATAAGGTCCGGGATTTTTTTCTCAGATTGGTATGAACCTCAGTGCAAAATTAACATAATAGTTTAAAGAGAAAATAAAGAGAAATAAATACATATTTCAAGTTATGCACTGGCAATATTTGATTTGACTACACTTGGGTATTTCCATAAGCAGAATGTTTGGGTTTAGGTACGCAGATTTGAAAACATTTGCTGAACAGATTAAGGAAGCCCTGCACACTGCTGTTGAACGATACTCACTATTTACTTTAACCAAAATGTGGGTTGCAAATGGACTGTACTTCTGGTGTACTGAAGCTTAAAGTTTGGAGAAGCTTGTGACCAAAAGGTTGTTTATCACATGAATAATGATACAAAATTAAAACTGCCTCTTTCTGAGAGTTAATATCTGGTGTTATTTTGTTCCATAACATCTTACGGTTCCATCAGGATGTAATCCAATGGAAGACATGTTTATATTGGATAATCGCCCTAATTCAAATATCACTATTGACTATTACTGCTTCATACAATTATGCTTTACTTGTGTTTTCTTGCTTGACGACACCTAAGCATGTGGACATGGATTGCTCTGCGATTATGGACCGACCCACTCTGTATTTATCTAACTAGAAAACGTAAGAAGAACACTAATAGGGCTGAGTATGTGGTTACTCTCCTTTAACATCATTCTAGGAATCTGTATTCGGTCATATCCATCTTTCAAAGTTAATTGCCGGCGAGTAATTAAGAAGTTTTCCGTCTTTAGCCGTTACTGTCAAGTTTGGAAAGTCACTATCTCTCCCAATTATTTCCACGCCTGCTCATTTACATTTTCTGCATGCCTCTTTACCTCGGCAGCAGATTTGCTGATAACGAACCCATCGCCTCTCTCTCTGATGCCAAACACTCTCTCTTCATTTCCTGATGGCCTCCTCTCTTTTGCCAACACTGTTTATACTTTCACATCATTATTGTCTTCTCTTGAAAGTCCAACACCTGATACCACCTTACACACCATCCCTTCTTCCTTTTCTCCCACTTCCTGTTGTTGTCTCTTTCTTTTTCTGCCTCTCATACTCAGACCTTGCGCCCTGTCAGCCCACGTCTCCTTTTATTCTTCTCTTTTCCTCGAGTCTCCTCTTGTTTTCTAAGACAGCACCGCTTCACCTCTGTGTTGCTGCTTGATACCCAGCATGCACTGCAGCCCCGTCGCCAATCCACCCTTCCTTCACTCAGTCTCTGGCTGCCGTCCACACTCAGAGACAAGCAGCCCTTCTGGCAATGCCCACTGGTCAAACACCTGCCACTCTTTACACACTAAGGACATCAATGTGACCACATCTGCAAGGTTATAGAGTTATATATGCCTGTGTGATAGATAATGAATTGTATTGACATTTTGCAGCAAACAATTACAGTGTTTTTTCAAGACATAGTAATTGTACATCTTACATTTGAGTGTCCGAAATGCCTTTTTCTTTTTTTACACAAAGATCAAATAAAAACAGTAAAAAGTATGAACATTAGGGAGTGATCAGGACTCCACAGTAAAATCATACGTTTGTAAAAAATAAAATCTGGCCTATGAGGTTTTACGAAATCAGTCCACTTTCTCCATCGTGACACAAATAGTTCCAGTTTGTGATTGACAGATGATGTTATCCTCTCAATTTTGTAAATATCCATTGTAATATCCATCCATGCGTTTAAAGTTTGGTCATCTGGTGATAACCGCCTCCTTGTAAGAGCTTTTTTACTTGCCATTAGCAACAGATTTAATAAATGTGTTCATTCTTCAGGTATGAGTCCAAAAAACAAAGTCTTACTCTCCATGGGCACATGACCTTTGAAAATAACTTGTAAGGCATTATGTATGTCTTACAAGTTAGAACTAGTCCCCCACTCCAAGTATCTTGGAGTCATAATGGACTCGAACTTGACTTTTAAGAAACATATTAAGAAAGTATCCAATACCATTAAATTCAACTTGCTACATTTTAAACAAATTCGACCTTTCTTAACTGTCAATGCTGCAAAGTCATACCTCCACTATATGATTCTATCTGTTGGAGAAAATGCAAGTTGTCTCCTCTTTATGGGTTGTTTTAATGTGTGACTCTGCACTGTGTATGACCTTGCAGCTGCCTCTTCTAATGACAGGAGCAGGCAGGGCATTTCAGGACACATACTTGTTGTCTCCTAAATACCTCATGGGGCAAAGAGCAACAGTGGCGTGAAGGAAGTACGTGACTCTTTCCAGAAGACGTCGCAGATGTCCCGACACCTTTCCGACACCTGCGGATGATATTGGCGCCATCTCGATTTACGACTTTGTTGTTATCTCCGTGTTTTGGACTTTATAAGCCTGATGTTTTTTCCTGCTCCGTTGAGCAACATACTCCATGTGTGTGAGTTAATCCATATCCTTTGTATGTGACTTAAAGGGGACCTATCATGCAAAATGCACTTTTGTACGTGTTTTATACATGAATATGTGTCCCCGGTGTGTCAGGGAACTCACCAAGTGTCTGAAAACACAACTCTCTCTCTGTTCCTCCATACCCAAATCTCTAAAAACGGGGCTGCATCGGAGCTGATACAGACTGATCCAGATTTGAAATTGTTTTGACGTCAGAAACAGGGTGCTACGCCTATATGGGCAACTCTCCACCGATCAGGGGAATGAGAGGTTGCGTGGCATGGTAACAGCATGGTAACAGCATGGTAACAGCATGGTAACAGCATGGTAACATGACGCTTGTGCCTCGCCCCCCTCCTTTGCAGGGGGGCGTGGTGAGCTGCAGCTCATTTGCCACAGAATCAGCCCTTGTGAAGACAGGGCTGGAATAGAGCGAAATGAGACATGGCTAAAATGCATGATCTGTTTGGTATTTTGAAAACAAAACTTCACAAACATGTTTTATATAGGTATGGCCCTACACTATATGTTTCAAATATAGCATGATAGGTCCACTTTAACTCTGCTCCTTCTTGCAAGAATAAATTAGTACCTGATTATTGATTCTCAACCTGGTGTCGAGTGATATTTTCCTAACACTATCCCACATTAAATACTGTTTGACAAACTGCTCGTTTGCTTGTGCCACAAACCTTAAACCCATAGAACAGCTGTACAAGAGAGCTATCAAGGTGTTTGACAGAAAGCCTTCTTCATACCACCACTGTACCATCCTTGAAAAACACAATTTCTTGAGTTTTGACAATTTTAAGTCTTTTAAAAGTATGTGCTTTTTTTATAAATGTTTACATGGACTGCCCCCCCCCTCCCTTAGGGGAATTCATCCACAAAAACACACTGGACGCTGCACTAGGTCAGAAACCAGAGGAGACTGTGAAGTCCACCGCAGACGGACCACTTTTGGACAATGTCCTCTCCATTAAAGGCAGCTCATTGTGGAATAGCCTCCCAACTGAGATACGGGATTGTCCCACTCTCAATAGCTTCAAAAGTCAACTCAAAGAATGGTTGAGAAACAAACAGACGTGTAATCACCGCTAAATGCACTTTAATACAGGGGAATCTCCTCTTGCACTTAATGTCGTTGCTGCTATATTGTACTGCCATGTGGTAAATACTTTTTGCATATCATGTATTTATTTTTTGTTATGTTTACAAATGTCATGTTCTTATATGCTGTATGTCAGGGACTACGGATGGAAATTAGCTCAAAGCTAAAATCCGGCATATTTACACTTGAAGCATTATTTGTCTAAAGTGTTCATTAATGTGCATGGTCCCTATTCAAATAAACGATTAAATAAAAATAAATGTATGTCTCTCCAAAAGACCTCAATAACAAGGCAGTCCCAGACAACATGATAATGATTTGCATTTCCACATTTTCTCCAGCCGTCTGGGGAGTTGCCACCATAATGAGACTTCTGAGAGAGTTTTATCAAATATATTTTCAGGCTTTTCCAATAAAAATCCCTCCAGTTGTGTGAACTGGTACATTTCCACTGATATTTCAATATTGTTGTCCTATGTGTATCTATCTTTTACTTTGCCGCCTGTGACTGGTTGTGTCAGATTGTTAGTGCTCTGTTAACCCGACACGCAGCCAGACGTGTGGATTAGAGTCAGATTCAGGCGCTCGTCTTCTATTCTGAGATTCCCCAGAAGGAGAAGCCTGTTAATGTAGCTGCTATAAATACAGGACCTCCTCCTAGCAGGTCACTCCCAGACCTGCTGCATGAAGCTGGACTGTGCTGACAGCTCCTTTGCTGTGTGTGTGTGTCATATGTGTGTGTGTGTGTGTCATATGTGTGTGTGTGGCATATGTGTGTGTGTGTGTGGCATATGTGTGTGTGTGTGTATTCTTCATAATGGATAGCCTCCAGCTCAGTGGGGCATGGCTTGTGGTGCCACAGTGACAATGACATTTGGACACAGCCAGAGCTGGCTTTCTCGTTTCTTTCTTTATCCTTAATTTTCAATTTTGTTTATGTTTAGTGCTTTTTACTGAAGGCTTTGTGAAAGATATACACCGATATAGTTAATGAAAGACTGAAAAACAGCTGATCTTGACATTTGAGATGTATCTTTTTCAACAAATGTAATATACTTGATGTCATAGTAATTCATTTCAACATTTAATTTATCATTATTATTGTCAATTAATCAACTCATCAAAAAAGTAAGTGGTAGTATATTTCTTTATATGCATTGTTATATTGCATACAGTAGATCTCCATCATTTCAATGGTAATATGAATATATCTTATATAAGTGCAATGCCTTGTTTACATACAAAACGATTTCCCAATTTGTGATCAATAAATTACACTTACCTTATCTCATCTAAAGAAATGGTGTATTAGATATAAAGACCCTCTTAGAATATCAGTTAAGTATTCACTGCATACAAATCAACATACACATCTGCTTTGAATGTGAATCACTAATTCTCTCTCGCGGAAACAGACACTCGAATGAATGAAAAAACAACTCAGCCAATAAACTCTCATAAACAAACACTTGATCTGTAAAATAAATGCTCCACTTTGCAGACATCCAGCCGTTATCTGCCATCCATCTCTGTACAGACGCTGTAATTCTGTCTCCTTTGTCCCGCAGTCAAGAATGTAATTGGTTTTCAGTCAGTGAAAGGTTTTTTTAATGGCAGGCTTATTTGTGTAGCTACATTGTGTTCAACAGCTACAGTTTACATTTTACAAGACTCTAGACTGATCATTATCTTCATCAGTATAAGTACCCTCAATCATGCTCTCATTTGGTCTGATAATTCCTCACTCTGGCTGTGTTGCTGTGGAGAAACCTGTTATGTTGTATGCATGCCAGACATATTACTAACAATGTGTTTAGGTTTGAAAGAATAGTTTTAAAGAGGACATGTGTGGCTTCATTTCAAGTTCACATGTGTTTGTTCTGCGTCTACTGTGACATGTCTCCACGCTTTAATGTTCAAAAAGCACTATTTTTCTCATACTGCCTGTGCTGCAGCATCTCTTTTCACCCTCTGTCTGAAACCAGAGCCTAGTCTGTTCTGATTGGTTAGCTGGCCGGCTCTGTTGTGATTGGTCAACCGCTTAGAGATGTCCCGCCCTTAGCTTATCACATACAATGTGTTGGAGAGCTAGCCAATAGAAGCGCAAGAGTTACACAGAGATTTTTACCTTTGCAAACCATTTACATGCACACAAACCTATACAACACACTAGAGGAAAGGGACAACTGCAAAAGCACAACAGGACCCCTTTAATGTGTGATTTTCTGCTCTTAGCGTTCATCTCCATGCGGAGCGAGTGTGGTTATATTCCAAGAAGTAAGTTCCAACACTTTGGTTAATCAGAGGCAACACAAGTGAAGAGCACTGTGTCAAGGCGAAAAATCTGCTTCCAAATGTGGACTTTAATGTGCAAACTGCATGAATGTCTCTCCCACTGCGCCTCTGTGGGATAAAGAGATGGACTGGTGCTAACAAAGGGACAGGTAGAAAGAAGAAAGGGGGTCTGAGGGAGAAGAAAGGAAAGCCGATGGAGGAGGGTGAAGTGGAACGGATGGAGAGAGAAGGCTGAGGAAAATGAGCACTGAAAGTATAAAAGCTTAAATCAAAAGAATAATTCCTAAGAATCAGAGACATAGAGTTAGAGATAGAGTTAGAGGAGAGGGAGAGAGATTAGAGGTGGAGAATGTGCATTTATCAGCTTGTTATCGTATCACTGAAGACGAGGAAGAGCACACACACTCCAGCGGTAGGGCAGATGCTGCACGGCATTTGATCTATTGCTCATTATAATCACAAAGTAACAGACCCTAAAGGACGACCTTGCTGATCCATATTCCTGAGCTTGAGGCAATGAATGTGCAAATGAACAATTCAAAAGCTTGAGGAAGAGCAAAGGCACCAACACTCAAGGTCAACTCGGCTCTGCTTCTGCTTGGACTTTGTTTGATTCTTGGATCCCTTTCGTGCTCTCTCATCCCTCTCAGCTCTCATGTTGCTTCACTGTCTACTGTTTTGAGTTCAAGCATACTGTACAGTGTGTGTGCTCTTCTGGCAGACTGAAGAGGGGCTTAGAGATTTGTTTAAACTCTGGACAGAGTTCCCAGAGGCAGAGCCAGACCGCTTGAGGAACCTTTACAGTCTGCATGTGTTTAGGTTTGTGAGTGTGTGCATGTGTCTACACCAAGCATACAGAGTGTAATCTGCCCCACATAAGCCAGGTCAAATGTAGTTTAATCACATGTTATCCTTCCCTTTGAGAAAGCAGTTCGATGAAAGGGACCGCGGCTAGATGTGTGAGCCTGGAGTCTCTCATTTGGGCTGCAGACGTTCATGTTCTACAGCTTCATTTATTATTCTCGCACTTGAGATGTGCCGCTCCCTGTGTGTGTGTGTGTGTGTGTGTGTGTGTGTGTGTGTGTGTGTGTGTGTGTGTGTGTGTTTTAAGTTGGCACTAAATGATTCAGCATCTATGAGTCTGCTCAGCGAGGGTGGGCTCCTGCGTGAGAGGGCAAAAGGCCATGTGTTTGAATACTGTCCATAACACTACTGACACACACACACACACACACACACACGCACTTCTGAACACAGAGTCCTGAGTGCTTTCCGAGACACACCTCACTAATGTATCCCCGAGAAACCTGTAATGTACTCCAGTCTCACATCAAGAGTGAGTCTCGCTATCTGTACAGAAAGAGCGAGAAGTCATGCCTATATTCCCATTGCACTTCTCTTATTATGTCTTTCTCCGTTGGCCAAACACATTGACATCATTATCCATCATTTACATTTCTTTACGATTGCTTGATTTTGAAAACAGTGCTGTGTGTAGTGTTTTGCAAAAAGTGTGCTTAGATCTGGTATTAGTTTTTGCTCCCTAAATGTCATATTCAATAGTTGTGCTTTGTGACATTTAAGTGTGTATGTAATTGATATTAACCCTCACTTTTTCCCCCCTTCTCCACCATCTCTCTTCCTTGCAGGACAGCGACATCCAGAAAAAGATTGACCATGAGATCCGGATGCGGGACGGGGCCTGCAAGCTGCTGGCCGCCTGCTCTCAGAAGGACCAGGCGCTGGAGGCGTCTAAGAGCCTGCAGACCTGCAGCACTCGCATCATGGCCTACATGACGGAGCTGCAGAGGATGAAGGAGGCGCAGATCATGCAGAAGGTCACGCGGAGGTCGTCGGATGCAGGGCCGATGGACGACAGACACCCGTGCAAGGGAAAATTAGCCATCTCAGGCGAGTAAACCTTACCTTAAAGGTCACCTATTATGCAAAATCCACTTTCTCATGTCTCTTCTACATCAACATGTGTCCCCTCTTCTCCATGTCTCTTCTACATCAACATGTGTCCCTTCTTCTTCATGTCTCTTCTACATCAGCATGTGTCCCCTCTTCTTCATGTCTCTTCTACATCAACATGTGTCCCCTCTTCTTCATGTCTCTTCTACATCAACATGTGTCCTCTCTTCTTCATGTCTCTTCTACATCAACATGTGTCCCCTCTTCTTCATGTCTCTTCTACATCAACATGTGTCCCCTCTTCTTCATGTCTCTTCTACATCAGCATGTGTCCCCTCTTCTTCATGTCTCTTCTACATCAACATGTGTCCCCTCTTCTTCATGTCTCTTCTACATCAACATGTGTCCCCTCTTCTTCATGTCTTTTCTACATCAACATGTGTCCCCTCTGTGGAAAGAGACTCTGAAAGTTTCAGGAACAAAGATTCTCTCTCTTTTTGTCCTGATCCATTTCTATAAAAACCTGTCTGAAAATGAGCTGATCAGATTTTGGCCACTTTATGATGTCATAACGATTTGTTGGCTTGTGTAACCATAAGCCAATCAGCAACCAAGGTAACCCCCCCACCACCTTATCACCTGAATCTCCTCCTAGAGTACCATTGAGTTCTTTGTAACCAAATGTCTCTCAGAGGGGCGTGGGGAGGGGCTCCTTATTTTCATCTAAAGTAACAGACAGAGAATCAGCACTTTGGAAACAGGGCTGAAACAGAGGGGAGTATGGGATGCTGCAATGATCTGTTTGGTGTTTCAGCCAATCAGAGACATGTTCTGTATATATCTGAGAACTATGATATATTGATGAAAAACAGTATAATAGGGGACCTTTAATGTATTTATTTGGTATATCTTGACATGGACCAGCTGTTATTAAGATCTTGGTGTTCACTTTAATGTTACAATTCAATCCAGAGCTCCTCTTCTCAGGCACAGGCTGAGTTAAGGTGCTGCGCTTTGCAAAATGACAGCGGGCAGTCGGTTGACTGATTATGGAGCTGCTCTGTTTGCATCACTGACGCACTGCAGAGAGATAATTCACACCATGGAAACCAAGACAGGGTTTTCTTTGTTTAAAGGTGACCTATCATGCTATATTTAAATGATATAGTGTATGACCATACCTATATAAGGTATATTTATACATTTTATTTTCCAAAATACCAAACAGATCATTTTTTAGCCATGCCTCGTTTCGCTCATTTTCGCTTTATTCCAAACCTGCCTATGAAAATTCTGAGCAGCAGCTGACCACGGAGTGGTCAGAGTGGTGATTCCGGCCTGCGTTGTCCTCTGATCCGTGAAATGTCTATGTTAGGTTCAGACAGCAGCCAAATTGAACCGTGTGGCATACCCGGCGATGACCTCCTCCCTGTCAGGTTGCTCATAATGGTGCAGGGTCCACAAAGACTTGGTCGAAGATGAGGTCCATCAAGTTGGCCACGTAGCCTGTGCAATGTTAAAAAAAGCACAACAAAAAAAGTGGTTGAGATTAGTAAATGCATGTCGTCAACAACAACATACCAGGGCTTTAGCTCCGTTTTACTCGTGGTGTGTGTCCCCTCGCATACATACATACAGTGTTGTATCCTAACACACCCCCATTTATATTCATGTGTGCAAACAAGTAAACATGCAAAAGCTTTTACATATAACGCTGCAAAAAACGGCATGTCTCATTAGCTTAGCTTAGCGTAGCGTAGCGTAGCTTAGTTTACAGGTCGATGATATCTGATCGTTCTTACAGACTACAATCACAAAAGCTTTTACATAACGCTGGAAAAAACGGCACTTACCTCCAGAAGATTACGTTTGTTATTATAACTTACTCAATATGATTTTTTAGAGGATACAAAATACTAATACATAGGAGAATAAATACTTGTGTTATCGGCTAGGCCAGGCGTGGCTTTACAGCCTTCACACAGATCACCATTACGGCAGTCTGAACATGTTCGCAAATGCCTGATAATTAAAATAAAAGACAAAGCAAAGACTGCGGAGCGTACAAAATAAAATGTTACAAGAACATATAAACACCTAACCGATTACTAGTTGGGGTTGAGGCGACATTGATACGGCTAAGCTACATGCTACCAGCTAGAGATAGCTTTATCAGGAAAAACACCGCTAAATAAAAACTTACAGCTTCAGAATTGGATGTGTCCTCACTGGCCTGGTCCCGGATGGTTGGTATTGATCCCGGGTGTAGCATTAGTTTGGAGGCATATCCGTGTTGGACTTGAGAGAAGTTCATAAACATGTCCGTGGTTTAACTGGCTTAGACATCCTGCCAAGAGCAGGCAAAAACACAGATGTGACTGGGGTAGCCTGCCGATAGCCTATATGCGAATGAGAGGTTTGGCAATGCACGTGGCCGTGGCTCATTCCCCTGATAGGTGGAGAGTTGACCAATAAGCGGAGTACGTCTTTGTGACGTAGAAAAGTGTCGGAATGTGGATCCATTTTTTTCAGATCCGTTGCAGCCCCTTTTTTAGAGATTTGGCGAAGGAGGAAAATAGAGAGGGTTGTGTTTTCTGACACTTGGTGAGTTCCCCGGAACACCGGGGACACATAATCATGTATAAAAGACGTACAAAGGTGCATTTTGCATGATAGGTGCCCTTTAAGTTGTTCTTGTTTTGTTTGATTTTAGAACGTGATGAGAATGTAAAAAAATTAATATTAATGAGCTGTGAGATAGTGGGTGTAGGTTCATGGGTCCACCGCTGCATGTCTTGTACCCAGCTAGAGAGCAAACTATACACACACACACACAGAGTAATTCGCTATGGACACTTTAGCCAGTGCAGCCCACATATGAGTTTGACAGTGAGGCTGATTAACATTTTTGTGGTCTAATCTCTTGTCTCTTGTGGTTACAGATCTTCGTATCCCTCTCATGTGGAAAGACACGGAGTACTTCAAGAACAAAGGAGGTGAGCAGTCACCTCTGTATGCATGTGAAGAAATTCATTGATAGAGCATTAATGATTAATGCCGGCAGGATTTAATAATGATTTGCTTCATGGGGAACTATATAGCTTTACACATTATGAAATGGAGCTTTACACATTATGAAATGGCTAATTCAAAGATGTGTAAAAGCTTTGTATAATCACAGAGGTGAGTGTGGGATTTCTCACAACTAATCTCCTTTTATCATTGGCTAGAGGTTGAAACACTGATATAGATTTTTAGTGTTATATTTTAAAATGCCCCTGACCCATTTAACTGTGCAAACAGACCATACAGGATGGCATTTTCTCTATTCTATGCAGCACAGTTCCTGGAGCTGATCATTACAATCTGTTGCAGCTTTACCACATATCTCCATATTTTCCAGGAACAGATTTCTCTAGCTATGAGAGATTCCTGACAGCACGACCTGGCCCTCAGCACGGGCTGCTGGCTTTGTCTCTTGGCTCTGAGAAGCAGCAGCACACAGGTGCTAAACTGGGTCATTAAAGGGCATGCCGGAATGAGTCCTAAATCACGGAAATTAGTTTGCATTTTACCACATCTGGTTCCCTTTTTCTCAAAGTCGACTTATTTTTTAATGTGATTTATTTGGTTACATGCCTGACAAAAGGTCTGTGGTTAATTAACACAAGCGTAAGAGACATTTAAATGTTGTTATACCACCTACAATGCATCAGTACATTTCCCCCTTCTAAATGTCAAAAGCTGTTGTGTCATAAAAAACTGGCTGTTTCTAACTAGTGAATAAATGAGACTGCTAAAAGAAATCACGCTAAATATTAGCCGCCTTTAGCTATTAGCCGTGTTAGCTTACTTTTTCTGGCAATTTATTAGACGCTTCTAAAATCATAAAAGTTGTGTTATGTGTAATGATTATCCTACTGTACAAAATGTATAAGTATCATAAACTTATTTTCTGCAATAACCCCAAATCCCCTCTCTTTTTGTCGAAGGAAGCCCTTGCGATGCTAGCTTCTGGGTTAGCCTAAAAACACGTCATCACTCTGTTATAAAGCCATTTTGAAAAGATCTGTGTTGCATTTGAGGGACTCCTTTTTTCCGTGTAATATTACTGCTGTGAACCATTTCACATATAAATGTTTTTTTATGGCATTAGCATTCAATTGTGCACTGACATTAAGCAAATGGTGATATTTAGATTGATTATTTTCTGTTCCTCCCCCTCTCAATAGACTTAATGTGGGTTAACTCCCGTGCGATCATTATAACCGTCCCTGAGCTCATTCTCTCCCCTGGCAACTAGAACGGGATTAATCTGCATGACCTGTGCATGTAAATGAACTCAAGAGACAGGTAGTAGACTCTTAACAAAGCTTAATGAGGCTGTTAGTCAAGGTCATTAAGCACACCCAGACATAAACTGAGCCCAGGAGGTGAGGACGAGGAAAGCACGCCATTTGCCACGTGTTCAATTCTATGGTTCAATCACATTTTAAACAGAGCGTTGAGCACATACTCGGAATAACAAGTGTGAGTCTTAAAGGTGGGGTACGTAATTTATTTCAGAAACACTTTTTGTTATATTCCATGGAATGCTCTTAACATCCCGATAGCAATACATACATTTTTTGACAATAAATACATAAACAAATGTCATCTGTGGAAGCCGTGGAGCTGTAAAAAGCACGACCAATCATCTGAGCCGGCCCGGCTAAAATAACTGGATGGCCTACCTGCCTGTCAGCCTTCCATATGGGCACAAACTTATCTCGTGCCCTCATTGGTCATGTGCGCGTTCGTGTGTGTTGGAGGAGGGGCTCTGAAGTCTGAACGAAGGGGCAGATTTATTTCGGCTGCGTAGTTTCAAATTCTAGCGCACTCGAGCTGGTTTCTCCAAGATTACATACCCCACCTTTAAGTGTCAATGTGCCATACACAAGGAAGCATATAGGTAGGAGCCTTTTCAGTTGTAATGTTAAATGTGAGGCAAAAGGAATTAGTGATAGTAAAGACAATGATAGTAGACTAACAGGTGCCACATTAAATACAACATCATTTTTTGAATATAAGTCTTACTTTGATTATAAATGTCATGGTTTCTGCTCAGGAATTGACCATCATCCTAGTAAAGCTTGCCCCAAAAAGGGTTTTACAGCTTTTTACAATGCCTATTTCCTGAGATCGTCTCTTTACAATGTTGGAATAACGACTGTGAATATTAAGTGTTATTGTGCCATAAACAGGGAAGCATATAAGTGCTAAACTGGGTCATTATATACTACACTATATATATTATTATTTCAACTCATTGGCTACTGTAACATTAAAAACAGGGGACTCAGTTTTAACTACAAAGCAAGCTAACAATACTTCATGGTAATTCTTTGCACAGCTGGTCATTAAGATCGCTGAAGTGAAACTAACAACAGTGGAAGTGTTTGTCAGCCAGGTGGACGAGCCACTCTTGTTTCAACCTTTAGCTGCTCAGGTCATAAGCCCTCTGTAGCCTTAGGGGTAAACATGTTGTTTACTTAGATCTACGAGATGATAGTGTTTGAAGCTGAAAGGTAGTTTTCAAGTGATGCAACTGAATGAAATCTCTTGACATATAAATCACAGGTTTGTTTTCTAACTTTCTTTCTTTCCACCCACCCTCTCCTTTGTAGAGCTTCATCGGTGTGCAGTGTTCTGCCTGGTGCAGCTCGGAGGAGAGATCTTTGACACAGACATGGTGATAGTGGACCGGACACTCACCGATATCTGCTTTGACAACACCATCGTATTGTAAGTCATCCATCTCAAAGGATTCAAGCCATTATTTGTCATATGTGCAAAAGCTACAGCGTGGTTTTGTCAATTCAATTGTTATGTCTCCAAAGACAATGCAACATATGAAATACATAAAATAGTTTAATTGACAAAATGGTTCAAGTTAAGAATAAGACTAATATGGAAAAGGTAAATGTCCCCTCTGTGATTCTGATTCGCAGTAGTGAAGCCAACCCTGGTTTTGAAATGCGTGTGGAGCTGTACAGCTGCTGCTCAGAAGACGACTACTCAGCAGGGAGCACGCCCAGGAAGCTAGCCAGCAAACTGAGCTCGTCGCTGGGCAGATCGGCGGGGAAGAAGTTCAGGTCGGCCATGGAGCCTGGGCCGTGTAGTCCTGTTGGCAACGGGGGGGCAACTCCTCTGCTTCTGCCAGTTCCCTCTGTACCGTAAGTTTAAAACATTTGACATACTTAGTGGAGGGAGGAAGCTGTAAGAATCTTTCAAGTCTGAGGGAAAGGGTTTTCATATAGAAAAACAAGTAGCAACACATCTGGGACTAGGAGAGAAGATTAAGAACATTTCATGCCAGAAAGAAAGGAGAAGAAGGTGAGGAAAAAGGAGAGAGGATGTGGTAAAATCAAGACTCAGAATATGGCACAGTAACCTAAACGGGGCGTTAAGAATTATAGGGAAATTAAATATCCATTTGGACTGCAGGAAATATGCACCAAAGATAATAGACGTGATGGAGGGACTGAAGAGAATAAGGAAGGAAAGAAAAGGACAGACTGGACTGTGGCGAAGGTGGACCAGGGAGAAAATGTTTGGTAATGTTTTTTACCAAATATGAAAACTGGATACTGATAAGGTGGTTGTAATGCAACACTAAGGATACAAGCTGCATTCAAACTAAAAGGAAGGAGAGTAGAGGGACAATAAAGAGTGAAATTATGTTTATTTCAGACACAAAAATACTTAATGGAGTTGTTTTGAGAAAATGGATGCTCAAACCAAAACATTAATTTGTATTCCTTCTCTTGACAGGGGTCCTAAGTACCACCTTTTAGCTCATACCACCATGTCGCTGTCACACATCCAGGACAGTTTTCGCACACATGACCTCACCATCTCAGGCAACGGTGAGTGGCAGCCTCCATCAATCTGTCGCCTCTCCATCTTTCTCTTCTCTGCCAAATCCGCCATCTGTCTCTATTTTGTGCTTCACTCGTCACCGTCTCACTTCTGTTCTCAGCACTCTAATAATTTCCCTTAAACCAAGTGTACACTTTCTCCTCCCCCTTCTTCTTCTTATACTTCCTCTTCTTCCCGGCCCCTCCCCCCCCCCCCCATGTTCTCTGACAGACAGCCATTGTCAAGGTCAAAGTTATAAAGACTGCTCTAGTGAGGTGTCTGCTGTGTAAAGCTGTAATGATGTGGGCTAACAAGGGCCCGGACCCCTCCAACAGACAGGCCCCTAGTGTTTTATTCATTGGCCCTTCAGCTTGCAGTAAAGTTTCATTGCTGCACTTCATGACACTGCCTGCAGCTGCCAGTCTTTTACACCCTTTCCCTTTTGTGTGTGTGTGTGTGTGTGTGTGTGTGTGTGTGTGTGTGTGTGTGTGTGTGTGTGTGTGTGTGTGTGTGTGTGTGTGTGGTGTGTGTGTGTGTGTGTGTGTGTGTGTGTGTGTGTGTGGTGTGTGTGTGTGTGTGTGTGTGTGTGTGTGTGTGTGTGTGTGTGTGTGTGTGTGTGTGTGTGTGTGTGTGTGTGTGTGTGTGTGTGTGTGTGTGTGTGTGTGTGGTGTGTGTGTGTGTGTGTGTGTGTGTGTGTGTGTGTGTGTGTGTGTGTGTGTGTGTGTGTGTGTGTGTGTGTGTGTATTTTATTTATTCATGGTGTTTATTTTTGCCCATCTCTTCTCTTCCCTGTAGAGGAGTGTTCCTATTGGCTGCCGCTCTATGGCAGTATGTGTTGTCGCTTCGCAGCTCAGCCTCACTGTATGACCCGACAGATGATGAGTGGATGTTTGAAAGTGAAGGTAAGTTGGCAGGTGTGAACGGGGAAATATCCCTCTCAGGGTTGGAAGAGTTTTTGGCTTTTGTCCTGGTTTATTTCTGTCTTTCTTTCTTCCTCCTCCTCCCTTCTCTTGGTGATGTCTTTCACTCCACACATGACTGATCTTTTTCTGCACCTCGCAGCAGTTGGGAGGTGAACCTCAGAGTTGGACAAAAGTGTACGGCGTGCTAAAAGGAACAAGCCTTTTCTGCTACCACCGGCAAGAAGATGTGGAGGCTAACGTCGAGCCAGCTTTCACCATCGCCATCAACAAGGTCAGCAAAGGAAGCACAATAAAATACCTGAGGTTGATCCTGACTTACAAAACCAATAGAGTTGTTTTTTTTTTACGCTTAAGGCATCAGTAGCAAAGATGGAAAGGTATGGACTTGTGATTTGCTGCCAATTTGAGTCTCTAGCCAGCTGGTAGACCATGAGCCAAGAAAAAACGAGCTCTTCTCTTAGTAACTACTATTAAAGTGCCTTTCAGCAAGGAACTCAACCCCTAGTAACCCAATGTAGAGCTGCTTGAAAGCCAAGAGGTGGAAACTGGCTCTCAGCTTTCAGGTGTAACTGTGTGAAAAGCTCAGCAAGACTTGAAAATAGCAGGCATCTCCAGATAAAAGGCTTTGAAGATGTGTTCAGGGTGTTCTCCAGTCTTTGCAAACACAGTAAGACACAGTTTTCAGGCTCATCCAACTACTAATCATATTTCTTTCATCCCTCGTCCCGATTTTCCAATCAGAAATATGAATAACATGGGTCCTTGATCATCTTATTTCCTGTGTCTGTGTTGATGCCTGTGGGCCTTCCCATTCCTCCCGTGGTGACTCATTCAGTCTGTTTCTGACCCTGATCTCACAGCTGACCTGAAGCCAAGTCAGACACATCAGAGGAGTCTGTACGATCCTTTTGTTAGTCAGTTGTCTCTTATTAAGAGTGAGCGCGGGGTGATGAATGGAACAACACTGCCATCTAGTGGTCAAAAACACACTTAGACACATTTGGAATAGACCGCGGATGTGGGAATTGGGAGTCTGCACCTTTTGTTGGATAATTGCAGAAGGGAAATGGATTGGAAGAGGGCTAATTAGCAGCTTATTAGTCAGGGGCTTATTTTCAGTGGAGTCTCACAACTACAATTGCTGTAATGATCACTTGTTGCGGTGCATAATTTTGTTCATTTAGGAGTGCTGGCATTCATTCGTGATTGTAGTCATTTTGTATCAGATGATTGTATTATTTGTTTCTCGTTTTTTCAGGAGACCAGAATACGTGCGTCAGAGAAAGACCCTCAAAGTAAAGTTCAGAATATCTGTATCAGTAACCAGTACGGAGGTGAGGAGGTTACACACACACTGACGTCAGACAGCCGCGAGGACACACACCGGTGGATGGAGGCCTTTTGGCAACATTTCTACGACATGAGTAAGTGTTTGCTTTAACATAGGAAGAATACAGTAACTCACAGTAACCATAGCTACATAAAGGTTGGTTCGTTAACATTGGTTTTTCTTCATAATACAGGCCAATGGAAACAGTGCTGTGATGACTTAATGAAAATTGAACTGCCATCGCCAAGGAAACCGACTCCCATCACACCAAAACAAGGCTCACTCTATCACGAAATGGGTAAGATTTCACTGTGATAATATCATTGTGAATATGAAATAAAAAAGTATTATTTTAGTCGATAAAATAAAAAACAAAACATAAACGTTGAGGCAGGGAGAGAAAGCATTGCGTCTGCATTGCTTGTCACTGTGTGTAGCTTTAATTCCTTTCAGTCTATGTGCATGTGAGATGCTGTCATAATAAAATGTTCCTCTCCGAGATCTCGAACTCACACTCTGCTGCTTGACTTCTGTAGAATCGAATCTTATCTCTGACACGCTGACTGTCTGTCTTCTCTTTCTCTGTTCCTTTGTCCTTTCTAATTTTCCTCGTGTGTCCTGAATCCATCACTCCTTTTGTCCTTTTATTATTTCCCCGTGTCCTCATAAATATGTATAATCAACGCCACGTTTTTCATCAACTATCCTTGAGTGATTTCTTTTTCCCTTCTCTCATCATACCATTCATTTCCTTAATAAACAATAAACCCTTATCGATTTCTCCCGCCACCCTCATAACACACACTTAACTCCACCTGTTGCACACCTCCTGTCCTCTCCACCCTTTCTCTCTCGCCAACCTTCCCTCTCGGTTTTCCTAACCACAACCCCCCCCCCCCCCCCCCCCCGCCCTGGCAGCCCCTCTTGCCACGCCCTCCTCTGAGGGTCTTCTGCTGCAGGATAACGCTGTGTCTGCTGAGATTCGCGCTCTGCTCTCGTCCTATTACAACGACAGGTGAAGTAACAGGAGTAGGGCTCCATGTAAATGATGTTGTGGTAAATGTTGCCGTCCAGGATTTACTGCAAAACCACCATAAGATCACTGATGGTGGGAATATTATGCAAAACATTAAAGGACAGGATATTTGTTTCATTCATATACATGTAAAATTACTTAAAAACGTAGGGGGCTGTTTGCGGCGGCTGCGTTGCTGCGTTCGTCTGTGGCGCGGCTTCGGAGGCGGCTGGCGGCGGCGGCGCGTCGGAGGAGAGGCGGCGGCTGCGGCGGCAGGCGTGATCATGCTTCTGTTTGTCGGTCTTCTTGAGTGCGTATGGCTGATTCTTCTTCTTCTCTATTCTTCTTCTTCTTCTTCTTCTTCTTCTTCTTCTTCTTCTTTTCTCTTCTTTCTTGTTCTTCTTCTTCTTCTTCTCTTCTTCTTCTTCTAAGGAATACATTCCCAAACTAACATTTCTATGAAGTGCAAGTATGTCATCTAATCATTACTATATATACAATATTAAGGAAACAACATTTTCATTATGTCCAAGCATGGTGTATTACCAGTTCAAATGCGTAAGACTTTTCATTTGAAAGGCCATGCTCCAGCCCAGTAAACAGCTGTATAATAATGAGTGTTTCTGCGTCCCTCCTGCTGCAGTTATTGAGTCATCTGACGACCTCAGCACGGTGTCGGACATCCTGGCTCGGAGGATGCAGGAGCTGGAGCTCCGCAGCCAGCTGGGCACCTCCCCGAACTGGATGTCTCTGTTTGAGGAGAACAACCCCAAAAGCGCTGGCCGCCCTCGCCCCTGTACTTCCCGCTTCTCCGGCCACAGCCCCTGCACACCTCACCGCCCCCCCCGCAGCCCTGCGAGCCCCCACCGCTGCCCCCAGCTCAGCCTGCTCTCCTCAGACGCCAGCCTGACCTCGGACAGCGACAGCCACTGCAGCACCAGCCCCTGCTCCCACCGCCACGCCTGGCCCGAGCCCTCCTCAAACTTCCCTCTCCTGTCCTCGTCGCCCTCCCGCCTGAGGCCACGCACCTTCTCCCTGGATGCTAAGCTCAGCACCCTGCGGGGGAGGGGGTTCAGAGGGGGAGGGACCTTCCAGTGCTCCTGCCAGCCTCCTACCTCCTCGCTGCTCACCCCGCTCCCTGTCTCCTCTCGCTCCCCTCGGTCGCAGCGCAGCACCCAGACCACGCTCTCCTGCTCCAGCTCCACCTCCAGCAACAGCTCCAGCAACAGTGAGGGCCGCCACAGCCCTGAGTCCTCCGAGGGGGCCCCCTTCTCCCGGCCCTCCCCGGCCCGACGCAGCCTCAGGAACCTCAGGGCCAGACTCGATCCTCGCAACTGGCTCCAAAGTCAGGTGTGAAGCGCGTGCTGCCAGACAGACATTTTTAACACTGACCTAAAGGCAACAGTTCTCATTAAATCAAGGTTTAACTGGCTTAACATATGTGAACCGAGGCAGTCTGTTGGCAACATGCACAGCCCTGAGGAGGATAAGCTGCCTCTGGCCTGCGTCCTGGCGGGGGGGGGTGGATCATTGAAAACCCTCCTGGAGCAAACTGGAATGTCTTCTATCACAAAGGACAGGTGACAATCACTGCAGGCGGCACTTTGCTGAAGATGGTCCAGAACTAAATGGGAGATACTCTGCTTGCTTTGAAAAATGATTATGGGCATGCTGCTTGGGAGAAAGTGATGTTAAGAGCTAAGGACTTCAGATGAACTCGCCACACTGTCCGCCCTGAAACTAGAAAGGTTTTTTTCCCCCCCTCTGCATCCTGGCAACACAAACAGGATCTCAAAATCATCTATAAATGTCACCTGCGGTGTTTTGACTGGATCAATATTTTCAAAAATATCAAGGTTTGCAGTGTTTAGGCTATGAAAGCTAGTGAGCATGAGATGAACAGGCAAGACGGTCAAGAGTTTTCAAATGATAAAGTGTGGAGGGAAGCGTTGGTGTCTGTCTGAACTGTGATGTCTACTTCAGTGTCTAATTATTCATACATGGTTCTCCTAAAATGACTATGCACCATTTTGTTTCTGCATGATTTCACGTTTCAACCAATCTGGTGAAAGCTTATGCAAAGGCTCATACACACTGTACTGGTTAATACTGTGATCTCTGGTCTCTCACCCATGTACAGGTAACATATCCCTAAATACATAAGGAAACATTAAAATAAAAATGTAATAACTCAACTCCAACTTTGAATGTCATTCAAAACAAAAGACGTTCTGATCATGTTACTTTAGTGCAATATTGTGGGTTTTTTAAGCTTTCCGGTTCCTTATTATAGACATTTCAATAAATATGTTATAAAACAACTTTTTAAGCATTATGTGAAACTATAGCCAATCAATAGGTCAGAGCAAGCTAATGGTTTACCCTGCCATTTGAGTATTTCATTTTAATTTATGTAAGAAAACATCTGACTCAAGGCGTCCGTTATACATCTTATAGGAGAGTGTGTGTGTGTGTGTGTGTGTGTGTGTGTGTGTGTGTGCAGTAAAACCTATTCTCTTTCTTTTACTGTTGGTTTTACTTTAACAGTTTCGTCTTGGGGCTCAGAACTCGGGTGATTATTTTGACTAAGAAATACAAACTGTCAAATGTTAGAAAAACAGCATTTGTTACTGTAAATTAATTTTTATAAATTAACAAATAAACCTCATTTTTTTCCTCTTTTGTTACATAATTAATTTTGTTATAAATGCAGCTATATTGACACCTGATTATCATAAAGTTAACAGATGATGTATAACTGTTATGCATAGGTAACATTGAATGTTATAACCTTGCAAGAGCTTCTCCTGTTGGCAGGCTTTGTGTTCTGCATGTACGCCGTCATAAAGGCGGACATAAAGAAATGTGGAAATCTCCTGTAAAAATAACATTAATTATAATAAATGTTTTATCTATACGAGACTGACACTTTTTTTAACACATCTACATAAAATCAGATGTTTAGGGGGGGGGGGAGAGAACCTCAGGGATGTTAGCCTTTTCAGACCTTTGACATGCATAAAAACCGATAGAACAAACTGCAGGAAAGTGAAAACTCCAAAAAGCACAAGGCCTCTTTAGAGCTCTGCACTTCGGGCAGGTGATGGATCCTATCAACATGTTGTTTTTCTCCTTCCACCAAATAATCCCCGAGGAGAACCCTTCTAAAGACGACAGAACACCATGTGCAGTTGTCTTGTAGATTCAAAAAGAAAGGCAGGTAGAACAGAGGCTTTATTCTCATAGTTTATATACCAAAGCCTTATATCTGTCAATAGTACAAAGCACTGATACAAACATTCGAGGTAGTCGACAGCGAGTCTTCACTGAGCATTGTAAAATGCATAGAGAGATACTATGGCCATACTGACTCTGCTTCCTGTTTGCAGTGCAGAGTTTTACCATTGTTGTGCTATTAATAATTGAAATGCTCAAAGTATAAAAAACCATATTAACAAATACATATCGATTAGTATAGAACAGAATCACATAAATACTTTATATTGTATGTTTCATATGGTGCTGATTATTGACTTATGTAACCCAAACAGGGCATTTAACACAAAGTTTGGCAATTCAATGATATACGTTGGATTACATAAGTAAATGAACAATGATACATCGAGATACAGATAAGTGAGGGTGCCCTCCATATTTAAATATCTTTCTTTGTGCACTTGTGCTTCCTCACGCTCCATGGTCCCCTCGCCTCAGCAGGCACAGCGGGGGTTAAACGCCCGCAGCGCCACCCCGGCCAGAGTTCCCCAGGCGAACGTGGAGAACTTTGCAGGGCACGTGCCAGCTCTGCTGATGTATGACGATGCTATCCGGTGCAGCCGCTTGGCACCGAAGGTGTTGTAGTGTCCTGGGAGGACTTGGTCCACCTGTCAAATGAACGGCCAGTTGTTAAACACTTATAAAAGGGTGTACAGCACATGCTATATGAACACACAAGCCATAAGCCGTGACATTTCTCTGGGTTCTGAATGGATCTGAATTCTGTATCTTCATCTGCAGCTCTTTCACAAATGCTGGTAAATCTTGATCGAGGATTAACCCGCAAAATACTTAATAATTATATTTCCTATTTTAATAAACAGTTTCTGGAAAAATGTAGGTTGTGCATAAAGTATGAATTCCCATTAATACAGAGGGTAGACTAGTTAGTGAAAACAAATCACCCTAAAATGTACTTACATAAGAGGACCATGACATGTTCATAATATGAAAATAATACAATATTTTGACAATTCAGATTTAAATTAACCATGTTGCTTATCAATGTATTAGTTAGTAGTTTTTAAAGAAAACATTTAAACAAAAGTTTGAATCCAGCTTGTAAAATGTAAATATGTTCTGGTTTATGTACTCCTCAGTCACATACTCAAAATATATTTGCTTTGTGGAAACAAAAATAAACTTGATGATTTAATCTTTCCTCTTTGGCAAATACTAATGAACGCTTTTCAGCATTTTTTCAAACAAAGATAATCAGTTCACTCGACAATGAAAACAAAGATGGTAAATAAAATCTGCTCCAGGGCAGAGGCACTATGAGCTGAAGTAGCAGATACAGTCTGTCTACCCTCAGCTGTGTTTGAGTGTCACCTGTTCGCTGTCCACCAGCCCCACCAGACGCTCACAGCTGCTGATGTAGTCACTGACGTGGCTGTAGGGCAGCCAGTCAATCATGGCGCCGTCATACACTACATCTCCACTGAAGAGCATCTTATTGTCCCGGTCGTGGAGGCAGATGCTGCCCCGCGAGTGGCCGGGCATGTGGAGCACGTTCAGCTGTCTGTCGCCCAGGTTAATGACATCACCTAGAAAGACAGAGAAGGAGAGATGTTTACAAAATAATTTAAAGATACTAACACAATCGTATCCCACTGCTAAGCGCAGTGGCGGAGCTGGGGGGTGGCTGAATCCTGGCCACCCTATTGGCCACCCCAAACACTCTCACCACGGGGGCCCAAACTATTTTAGAACATTAAGAGAAAAATGTTTAAGTAACCTTTCATCATTCATCAAGAATTAACATTAATAGGACGTTATATCGATAATGTAAAGTACTCCCTAAACTTACAATTCATTTAACTTATTTTCTTCCAAAAGTTAATTATCCAAAACCCCTGTACACCCCCGTCTATTTACATGTAATGGTTTGGTCCTGCCTCCAAACCCGCCGGCATTTTCTAGCAGACACTAGAGCATGTGAGGAGCAGGGATGCTAGTACTTACGTGTGTAGTACCATGTCTCAACGACTCACAAAGTCAGGCTTTCAAAAGAGAAAAGAAAGGAGAGAAAAACAGGAGAGAGGGACTAAAGGGTCTGTTAGCTAAGCTTAGTCCATTGTAAATAATAATTGTTATGTTTTTTTTTACTAAGCTGACATTAAGCACTGTTAATATCTATACAGGTTTTTAATTGCACTGCTCTTTTAGCTGACATTTAACAAATACAGGTAGATTATTAGCAGCTATTCATACTAAATCAGTTGTCCCTCCCCCTGGTGCCAGGACCAACAGATCCATCTCTAGGCTCAGCAGCCCTGTCCCCCCATGAGGCTGAACCTGAACCAGCTTTTCTCCCAACTGAAGCAGGTGAGCAGCATTGTGTTGAATGCCATGCCACTTAACATATCTGAAGGGAGACTGGAATACAAAATATATATATATATATCAAAACAAAAAGGTAGCATCTAATTTCAATTACACATCTCAAACACAGTATTTTCCCACATATGTAAGTTATATTTATTTGGATTTATGCATTCATGTTGAGAATGTTCCATTCAAAAATGTTATTATTAAAAATGCATTTACACCATAAAAGATGACTATTGAGATCTATTGTCAGGAATGTTAGTCTTATATCAAATAGTGAATTCTACTGCAGCAACATTTTGCACGTCTGCACACTGTTATATTTTCACCGCTCAGTGTCAGTAAATATTGTGAAGTTACTGGACTACAAGATAGATGGAAGCCTGTACAGGTAGAGTTATTTAAAGCATAAATGAGTGGGTTGGGTTCTGGAGGTGTGGTTACAGCATTGTGATTGGTTGGCGTGGCCTGGGCCTGGTGGTGGGGCCCAATGTGACATCTTTCCATGGGGCCCAAAATCCCTGGTGTGTATGGCCAGAGGGCAGGACCTATAACACATGTACTACCCAATAGCATTGTGAACAAATGGACCTTTTGACTATGTAAATGTATAATATAACATTTACTGACTTTTTAGGATAGCTTAAAGTTGTAAAATTACAACCGGGGGCCTTACAGGGTTAAGGGCTATTGTTTATTGTTATTTAATTTAAGATGTTTATTCTTAACCTATCATTTAATTTAAAAACTCTTATTTAAATGATGTGTGTGTGTGTGTATTCCTGATGATACACTGAGAGAATGAGCTCATAGGGCTGCTGATCACCATAAGCTAAACAGTCTGTATATTGCATTACATTTGTATAATGTAAGCTTCGTTGATACTTTGCCTGCGGGAATAAGAAAGAAATTGTTAGATATACTGAATATTATTTGATCTATTCCACCACTTGATCCCAAATAATGTAGAGGTGTGTTGTAGGTGCCTTAAATAACCCCTTATTTTATAGTGAGATGTATTTTTATGTTCATATAATAGTGATTTCAATGCCACCCCAAAATGATCACTGGTTCCATCCTGGCCACCCCACTGAAAATGTCCTGGCTCCGCCACTGCTAAGCGTATATATCCAAACCTCATGTTCCTCACAATTTGGCTGACTGGAAACAAGCCAGGGTTCTGTTTGTGTTTGTTGCCACATATCACCATGTTGTGCAGTTCAGGACAGTAACTCATTGATTTAGTAGTTTAGAAGTTGCACAGTCTTACAGAAAGGTGAAACTGAAATACCAGGCAATGAGATATCCAACTGCACAGCAGCAGTGGCTCTGACACAGCAGAACAAGTCGGTGCATTGAATGACTGTGCATACATTACACAAACAAATCCTTAGTAATATAAGCTTCATGCAGCATTTATGATGCAATTCATGTTGCAGAGACATTTGCCAGAATGTGAGTTGTATCTATAGGTGTTGTGGTGTATATCGGCAAACAACACAGTGGCTTATGGATCAATCAATGCTGGGGTGTTATTAATACTGAGTGGGATGCTTTCCATGAGCATGGCACATCTCTGCATTCTCTTCTTCTTTCTTTCTTTGAAAAAACAGAGTCAGCAGCTTAAAATAGATCTGCTCTGCACTTACAGAAAAAGAATGAGCGAAGCAGCTGCCAACAAAAAAACACTTTTCTTCTTGTCACATAACACAGTTGGATTCTGTACACAAGCAATTACCACCTGGATAAGTGTTACATCTCAACTCATATTGCACTCCTGCCTAAGCAAATACAAATAAGCATTGTGCACCATCCTTTATGACACTGATGCAAAATGTTGTGAATGAATGTGCAAAAATGCATGACTGCATTCATTTAGCAAGTCATTGTTGATGTTCTGCCAAATGCATTGTGCGGTGTAATCCTCCTGTGAGTGGAGACATAGGGTTCTGAGCATAATGTGCAGAGCATAGCTACTGAAGTCCAGGCGCACCCATTCAATCTCGCCTAATGGTATCGACCTCGATGCTTATCCCTAAACAAATGCGATAAGACATTATGACCTATAGACTTTGATTACAGGTCCATTCCCTTGCAGTAAACAATAGGTGCCAAGCTTGCATCTCCTACCTACCCTCCTGCAGGATGTGTGTGGGCTGCACAGCCTTCACTTTGTAGTTCCGTGCTCTCCATCCCGGACTGGGAGCCTCGGCTATCTCTCTGTCGCTGAGCCAGGTGGCCGTCTCGAAGTTGTCTCCGTTAGCCACGGCATCGACCTCGGCGCTGTGGACGCCCACCTGTTGGAACTGATGCAGACCCCCCGAGTGGTCGAAGTGCGCGTGGGTGGCGATGGCCAGCAGCGGGTTCTTCCTCTGCGGGCCTTCGCCCAGCAGCCCCTCGCCGTCGATGTAGTCAGGTAAGCTCCTCAAGCCCAGCCCAGTGTCTATCACAACGTCCTGGTGCGAGCCGCGCAGCAGCCAGATGTTGGCCCGATTTTCCGACTGGTAGAATCGCTCCTGGATCCAGAAGAGCCCGTCTCCCAGCGATTTGTGAGCGTACCAGTCGGCTGCAGACATCCCAGTTCATGCACTGGTCGACGTAACCGGCTGCGGGTGTTGTGCTGTCAGGTGATTTTGCGGCGGAGAGGTGTAAGCTAGAGGTGATGTGTTTTCATTGAGGTTGATGTGATGGTGGCCGCGGACACACCCTTGCAGGAAGAGAGCGTTCTCACTGGACGACCAGATTAATGACGGCAACATAAAGCGCGCTACTCTATTGGCTGAACCCAAGCCCCGCCTTCTTTACGTCACACGGGGCGGGGCGACTAAAAGCCACATTTACGCATACGCTGAGTGTAGTCCATGCACATTGCACAGGTTTCCACGTTGCATGTAGAAAGCCGCATCTTTATTACGTTTAACTATACATTCAGTGAATGTAAGGAGTTACTTTTAGTGCCGAACCATAGATACACCGGAGGAGCTGAATGGTATTGACAAGTAAACTGCATAAGTGAAACCATGGAGAGCTAGTACAGGCTAAAAGGCTAAATGCCACCAAAAATCCACTGAGATACGTCTCCACATTAGGAGAAATTTACAAACAGTCCTATAGTGAGTATAACCACTTATTGTACGGCTCAATGTGTCTTCAGTGTACTATTTCAATGCCGACCATCGCCTCATAGTAGGCAAAGTCAGGCAACATGCGTTAAAGCTGTGTTAACGTTACATGAAGTTGTTGTGTCCACACGTGTTTGACAGTGACGTTGACTAAAGGCATGTGGCTGCTGTGTTGCAGGAACAGAGGAGTACAGCCATGGCAGGCAAGGGTCGTGGAGTGGGGGCCTTTACCTTTAACATCGAGGCTCTTGGCATCGGCAGGGGTAGCATGCCAGATTCCAGGGTGGGGCCCATGCCGCTGTTTCCAGTAAGTACCATACACACACACACACACACACACACACACACACACACACACACACACACATACACTCTCACACACACACAGAGATGCCTGGATGACATATCACATTGCCGTATATCAAATTCACCTATTACACCTCAAAGTGTTGTATGGCAGAACTTTTCAGGGATGATGTAATTCAAGGTATTTGTGGACAAATCAGAAAGACTTATGCATGAGATTTAGAAAGTAGACTTCCCAGAAAAAATAGCTTCCATTATGATCTATTAGAAAACAATCTTATATTGTGTGTACACTACTAAAGTAAAGTTTGTTGTCATGCTAATGTTCAAATAGACAATATTCTGTATGAGTTGCTCTAGGATGCTAATTTTATTTTCTGCATGATGCATCCAATAGAAATCTATAGGGGCGGGCATAGCGTATTTGTATGGTCCTAACTGACTCCTTTTGCTCAAACATTCTGTAAATAATGCATACATGTTCTATGCATGTACAACCAGCACACAAAACATGACAGATTTATGTATATCTTGCTCTAAGAGACTAATCATGACCATTTGATTTTGGTGGTATATATCCCCAAACCACCAGAAAAAAATGGTGTTGTTCTTTATGCGTGTGTCTTGCAGTATGGTGAACAACTCAGGAGATAGTGAGCATACTTTTCTTGTTTTTATTTCAATTTTGAGCTAGCTTTTGCTCATTTATACCAAAAGCCCTTTGCACCATTACTTGGCATGGTGGAATTCAGCTAATGCTGCATTTCAAATGTCATCTTTTTCAGATCAATGCAGGACCAATGTGGTAGCTTTTACCATAAAGCACCTTAGTGTAATGTATTTATTGCTAAGATATTCCCTCAAATTAAAATAAAGTGTGGTAAATAAGAATAGAAGGTAACATAGAAACATATCCTTCATGCTAAATAGTGTACTTTAGGCAACACATTTACCTGTGGAAAAGTAACCTTACTGTCATTCTTAATAACTATTATCTCCCTCCCAGAACACAGACTTTAAGCCGGTTCCGCTGAAAGCTGGTGAGGAAGAGGACTACATGCTGGCTTTGAAACAGGAAATGAGGGGAACGATGCAACGGCTACCTCACAACATCAAGTGTCATGCCAATAAAGCAGGTGAGGAGGAGAGCAGTGCATTAGAGACCTGACAGCTGGTAGTAATGCTATGGCAAGACAATTGGCTGCTGTGAGGGAAGATAATGCAGCACTTAGGAACTGAGACATTTCATTAGGGTTATATCTGGGAGAAGGAGAGACAGAGAAAGATAGTTTGCAGAATATTGAGTTGCAGCTGCTGCCTCATCCGGTTGGCTTTTAATATGATGTATATGATCTGTGCTGATAGGGCCTTCATGAGTTCCCTTATTCAGCCATTTCAAACCTTTATTTAACCAGGTGAATCCCATTGAGATCATCGATCTCTTTTTCAAGGGAGACCTGCTGCAAGTAGGTTCCACATGCAGACAGAAAACAACAGAAAAGCAAAAAGGACATCAAACAACATAGATACAGGGATTTACAATGTACATACCTAACGACATTTACAGGTACCAACAGTATCAGATTGCATAGCATCTATCCGAGCTTTCAAAACATGTAGTGGAACCAAATTGCTCAGTTTCCACTCTTTTTGCAGACTGTTCCAAGTTAGTGGAGCTGCGCACCTAAAAGCTTTCGTCCCTAAGACAGTCCTAGCACTTACCACAGCATGAGATCTCAGGCAATAACTACTTTCAATTCGCCGTGTGATCAGAGAGCAGATGTAAGATGGTAGTTTACCGAACATGGCTTTGTAGATGAACATGTACCAGTGACTGAGCCTCCGTACAGTTAGTGAAAGCAAACCTGCCCTGGCATACAGGGTACAGTGATGAGTTAATACTTTGCAGTTAGTAACACATCTTAGTGCACTGTGATAGACGGCATCTAACTTGATCAGGTAATGGGCAGGTGCATTCATATAGATCAAATCACCATAGTCCAGGTAAGCAATGAGCTAAATATAGCCAAAATGGACTAGGATTAATCAGGTTAAAATCACTTTTATTTTGGCACTAATTGAATTGTATGTATATTTATGGAGACGACAATTGCTGACCTTTTTAATTCATCTGAGATATTGTTGCTCAGGAGTAGCACAGTGGTTTGTGTTGATGCAATCAATCATGGTTGTGATGAACTGCTGAGTGTGAGCGTTGTTGTTTAAGAGATGTCTCTTGTTTACATACAACAGAAGTGGAGAGATACACGGAGAGATACCTGAAGCAAAGCCAGTTAGATGATGCAAACTGGACTCCAGGTACATGCGCAATACATTGTCATGTGATCAAAGCAAATTCAAAAATATATTATTAATACTCTCTGACATTTTAGACTGGAGCCTCCTCCCAAAAGAATTGATGCCACAAAAGAAAAAAGTTGTTAAACCAGGTAAATAAATACATATATATTTGTGATATGTGAGATTCCATTTGATGGTTATAACAGTAACAACATAATGCCTTAATCCAACAGTCAAAAAGAAGAAAGCTGTGAAGATTTCACGCAAAGAAACGGAGGCGATGCTGACAAAGTTAGATGTATGTTTTTTTCACTTGTTTGTTCAGTTTTCAAAGCCGAATATAATGTCCTGCTATTTCAACACAGACTCACGGCATTTCGTGTAATAGTCACGAAATTAATCTATTGATTTGTGATCACCAACACGATTTCGCCATTTATTTTCGTGTCACACAGAACGATTTTAGAAGCAATGTATTTGTATTGGTAGTATGTTTTGTGCCTGCACCAAATAATACCAAACTAGAAGGAAAAGAAGATGACAAAAAATACAGATGTCAGTATTCTGAGGCGCTGAGCCATTTCTTTTCCTCGCGGACGGCAAAAAAACTCCAACATTATACAATTTAAAATAAAAGGGTTAGTCTTAGGGTAAGATATTGAGTAAGAACATGTTTTTATGAACCACACAGCTTCTGGTATTCCAAGACCCGACCGGACAAAAGGACGTGGTGCAGGCAGGAAACACACTACCAATAGAAATACATTGCTTTTCGTTCTGTGTGACACGAAAAAAAGGGGAAAATCGTGTTGGTGAACACGAATCAATAGATTAAATTAATTTTGTGACTATAACACAAAATGCCGTGAGACTGGGTTGGCTATTTTCTTGATTTATAAAGTACCCATTTATGTGTTGGGGCTGATGCACTTCTGAGGCCTGTACTACGAAGCAGGATTTTCGCTTAGCCGGCTAACTTCAGGGAAAACTCGGGGTTTCCGGTCCTACGAAGCTGGTTCTCTTTTTAGCGGGCTAGATCTCCATGGTAACTTATGCTGAGCGGCTAACCTGCCCGGAGCAGGTTAGGTTGCAGGCTAAGAGATCAACTCAGTGAAAGCGCCGCCTGCTGACCAATCAGAGCTCAGTGTGCGGAGTTTAAAGCGAGCAAGTTATATTACAGGAGAAAGGAAATACAGTTTAAACTGCTGTTGCAGGAAAGACGGCCGGCAAAAATCACAGACTGTGAACGTGAACATTAATAGAATATCACCTCCCATCTTCAGAGCAATCTGACTATTATAACATTAGCGTTAAGAAAGCTTACTTAAATATCTGCCACAACATAAGTAACCGGATCAGAGTAACGTTACGTACAGTCCGCGGCATATCACATCTTAAGGTATCATATCTCCTTATCTGAGTCAGCTGAGCCGTATCTGGCTGTGCAACTCACAGTGTCACATACTGTATGCAGGAGTATTATTTGAAGCAACACATTAAGTTGACCGAAAGAACGAGATCGCGGATACAAGCGGTCGAGATGGGTTTTCTCCGCAGGGTGGCTGGTGTCTCCCTTAGGGATAAGGTGAGAAGTTCGGTCATCCGGGAGGGACTCGGAGTTGAGCCGCTCCTCCTTCGCGTCGAAAGGAGCCAGTTGAGGTGGTTCGGGCACCTAGTTAGGATGCCACCAGGGCGCCTCCCTAGGGAGGTGTTCCAGTCACGTCCAGCTGGGAAGAGACTAAAGGGTAGACCTAGGACCAGGTGGAGGGGTTATATCTCTTCGCTGGCCTAGGAGTGCCTTGGGATCCCCCAGTCAGAGCTGGTTGATGTGGGGAAAGGAACGTTTGGGGCTCTCTGCTGGAACTGATACCCCCGCGACCCGACCACGGATAAGCGGAAGAAGATGGATGGATTAAGTTGACGAAACACTCAAGTCAAATGTAATTAAAGTCAGATCCACTCGTGTCTTAGACGGGGCAGTGATATCATAAACCTGTTAATGTACGCATTCAAACACTTGTTCTGTTACCAGCTGTATTCACCTTGCAGGTGCAGCTATGTGGCTTTTATCCTGGATAAAGTGTTTAAGTCATGGATGTTTAAAGTTGAACTTCTTCATATGTCTAATATTAAAGTTCACTTTTCATTCAGGAAGTATGACGCTGCGCTGTCAGTATGCTTGTCCATGTTTGTGATTGGTCGAATGCTCCAGATACCACCCCTTTCATGTGAACGCGCACCTAACTAGATAGGACACGGCTGGCTTGAGCGATCCACTTGATAACCCGCGTCGTAGTACCGTTTAGCGAGAGCGCGTATGTTTTGGATTAGGCCAACCGGCTAACTCAAACATATCGGGTTAGGTTGAACCGGCTTCGTAGTACAGGCCTCTGAGCTAGCAAATGTTTTTACATAAATAATTGAATGTTGTAATCAATATTTCAGGAACTGGAAAAGAAAGATGACGGGAACCCTGAGAAATCGGATGATGAGACCGAAAAGAAAAAAGTGAATGAGGGAGAGGAAGAGGAAGAAATTGAAGCGGAAGAATATGATGAAGAGGATGTTGAAGAGGTGATATAACAAACAATAACCTGACATTTCTACTAGCAAATGTGTTGAATCCAAATGTCTGGTCGATGTAAGGAGACTTAATGTTTCCTTTGTTCCCTTTTAGGAAAACGACTACATTGACAGCTATTTTGACAATGGCGAAGATTTCGGTGGAGCCGGCAGCGATGAGAACGTTGATGGCGAGGGAACATACTGAAAGAAGTGTGACTCAACCACGAAGACTGGGTTCAAGGAAACAATCATTGAGTGATTGTTTCTTGGTTAAATATTGTAGATAAGTTGTGAACAATGTGATGTGTGTTTTCTTTATTCTGAGTGACAAGCTTTTCTTTGACTTGTGTAAATAAGAAATGCCAAACGATGTGCACTGGCAATAATTTATTCAAAATAGATGTATTTATTTTCCAGCTTGTGGCACACTTCCACAGGCTGAAAGGCACATACTGTCGACAACATGTAATGCTTTTTCATAAAGTATCAAGTGGACACGTTGATCAAATAAAAAGGGCTATATAACAAAGTCTAAAATCTCAAATAATTACAAGTTTGAGTCACTGTGGGAATAATGTGCATTTCCCGTTCTCCTCACCATGCTCTCCGAGGTTCTTAAATGGAAGAAAATGCATTTCTCCCTGCAAGCTAACGCAAAATAAATTCAAGCAACTTGAATGGAAATTCAGAAAATAGTTTAACTAGTACTGATATTGTAAGTAAAGGCTAATGCACTACATTCTTTAAATAAATTAGCACATTAAAAACTCTGGCAGCAGCCATACTTTCCCCAACACACAGCATTAGAAAATACACTATTTCATACATGGCAAGAAATACATTTAAATCAAACTTAGTAAAAACAGCATTTAAATTAAATCTGGAGAATTAAAGATTATTTTCTATCCCTGTTTAAACAAATGTGGAAGTGCTGCTGTGTTTGTTTCATACAGTTTGAGGGTAGCTTATGGATAATGCAGATAACAAAAACATCACCTAGATTCTTACATTTTGAGACCAGCAAATGCGCCAACCCAACATTTTTGATAACCTGAAATCTATTGGGTATCCTGATATAAACTCTGAAATGTATCCCTTTTCAGGCCATTGATATTCCTTTTTAAAAAGCACATCTGTATATTGAGAGACTGTCCACGTCAGACAGATTGCATTAGGTCTTTAAAAACGACTCAAGGGGATCATCCACCCAGTTCTATTAGGTTTTATTAGAGTTGGCATGTGTCTTCTATGAAAAGTTATAATCCCTTGTTATGTTTTCTCAAGTCCTCCGTGTTCACCGTCTCCTGCTTTACCTCCACCCGCTCCCTGTGAATCTCCATTCAAAACATTTCCAGCGTGGTGGTATTCTCCTGCAGGAATGTTTAAATGATGGCCGTCTGGATGTCCGTGAGGCCTGTCGCCATGAGCCGCTGTAGGAATGCCGTGATGGCTGACTTCAGCTTTCATGAGAACCTCGTAGTACAGCAGATAAAACACAGGTGTGACGATGCCAACCACCAGCATGATGGCAACAGCCGTCCACCATCTCATGCCCCAGTCTGCCCCGTAATAAGGGTCCTTCCTCTGCACCGGTTTGTACTCTCCCTCTGCTAGTAGTGGCTGCTGTAGCGTTAAGGAGGAAACAACCTCATTCAGGCTGCTCCGAGACGGACCCGTGGACTTCACCAGCCGCTCGATGTCCTTGTCCTTCTCCAGGAGGAACCCTTCTATGCTGTCCGTGGAGGAGAAAGAGTCTGAGGAGGATTCCGAGGGGAGGGAGGTTATGGGTGAGATCTGGGCCAGGTGCCTGGAGCCCGAGGGGGAGGCAGACTTGAGAGGCGCAGTGCTGTGCGTCTCAGTGAGGACACTGAAGCGCCTCACAGGGATCTTGACTGAGCGCAGGGCAAAGAAGTGCTGCTCCGTCAGGAGGTTGTTAGCACGCTTTATTTCAGCCACCTGAGAAACACAGTACAAAAATCCATTTAAATTCGGTTTACAAAAATGTTTTTTTTTTTACTGGGTGCTCAATTAATCGTATTTTAATCGCAATTACAATTTTGGCTTGCAGCGATTACGAAAACAACGTCATGGAAATAAAACGATTAATTTTTGGATTGTTTTTTCAGTTGAGTTATACTTAAAGTTCAGGGTAATCAACTGTTTAAAACATGTTCCATTTTTTTTCAATAAATGGATGTTTTCAAAGTAAATGGATAATCGTTTTTAATAATCGTGATATCAATTATTGACCCAAATAATCGAGATTATGATTTTTGCCATAATCGAGCAGCCCTATATCTGAATATTCTAGTCTCTAGAGAAAAACAAACCAGGTATTAAATACAAAACTTATTAAATTAAAGTAAGGCTAGCCCAAACTAACAGAGTTGATAATCTTTTCCACGTGACAAACTTACTGAGCAGTGGTACTGCAGGGCGATGCTGTTCAGCGTGTCCCCCTCCTGGATGTCTTTGGTCAGGTAGATGATATCGTCCATCCTCTCTCTGGAGGTGCTCCTCCGCAGCCTCTCTCTGCCACGGGGCCGCAGCTCATAGCTCTCCCCATCCTCTTCTGACAAGTCATTCTCTGAGCCATTGTTTCCAAACAGGTAGGCGTGACCGCCATTGGCCGGCTGCACCATGGTGGCGGACTGGAATCCATAGTGCTGGCTTACACCGGACATTTTTTTCTACACTGTATCGGGAAGAGAAGAGACAGGATTGAGTCACAAATGTGAAACTAAGGCAAACATCCTTACTTCCTTGAGTCAGATTAAACGCTTATTTAACAGTTTGTTTAACTTAAAGGTGGGGTAGGTAAGTTTGAGAAACCGGCTCGAGTGTGCTCGAATTTGAAAATACACAACCGGAAACGCGAAGGACACGAACGTGCACATGACCAATGAGGGCACGAGATAAGTTTGTGCACAGATGGAAGGCTGACAGGCAGGTAGGCCATCCAGTTACTTTAGCCGGGCCGGCTAAAATGATTGGTCGTGCTTTTTACAGCGCCACGGCTTCCACAGATGACATTTTTTATGGATTTTTTGTCAAAGCACTTCAGATATTCATTGCTATTGGGATGTTAAGAGCATTCCATGGAATATAACAAAAAGTGTATCTCGAGCCGGTTTCTCAAACTTACCTACCCCCCCTTTAAGCGAAGACGAGGATATTATTGTAATGTTAAAGTGCGGTCGTGCAAGACACAACTGACAGCTTGACAGGAGGAACATTAAAACATTTTCCATACATGCATACGACTGTTTGACTAGATCATGTTACCACCAGTGGGCGTCTTATTAAGGATCTCTCTGTGTACTATTACAATAATGAATGTGATTCCTACCTTCACTGTTTCAGACAACAAATATAACCAATCAAACCATACATTTATCAAAGTATTATTTTGGTCTGTGAAGCCAGCCAATGACTGAGTCAAGCAGAAGTTCACCACAGCAATGATACTTTCCTAAGTTTGTTCTGCAAACTAGAGACTAAAGTCCAGGACATCCAAGCTACAGCTAGACTAGATAAGATTGGTGCTCTGCGAGTTTGATAAGTGGCAGGCAGTATGTTGAATACTCTAGTCTAGAATGTCAATGTCCTCTGTTTTAGAAACATTTCTGATTACGATCATAGGAAGCTCAGTATCTAATGTGATATCTTCTGAAATAGTGTTACCTAACTCTTCCCCTATTGCGGTTGTGATGCAACTGCTATGAGCAAAGCACTTTAAACCAAATGTCATATTCCTGGCGAGAAGCGACGCTAGCTAAATTAGCAGCAGTTGTGTTAAGTAACTAAGTACATTTACTCAAGTACTGTACTTAAGTACAATTTGGGGTACTTGTACTTTACCTGCGCATTTCAATGGTATGCTACTTTGTACTTCTACTCCACTACTAATCAGTATGTTTACTCCACTACATTTATGTTGTAGCTTTGGTTACTTGGAAGATATAAATGAAATGGACCGATCTGCATAATGAATGCTTTTACTTTAAGTATATTTTGATGCCAACACGTTTGTACTTTTACTTCAGTAACATGTTCAATACAGGACTTTTACTTGCAACAGAGTATTCCTGCTCTTTGGCATTTCTACTCTCACTTAAGTGCAGTTATTGAATACTTCTTCCACCTCTGCTGAGCAGCTAACAATCATACATGTTGTCTATATGCACAACTGCAATTATTTTTGTTTAGAAGCACGCAGGGGTGTCGTTAAAAGCTAAGCTTGCAAGGCTGATGTGACTAAGATCACAGGTTAGCAACTATTTAAATAACAAAGTGGAAATGAAAAATAGCTAATACTACTCGACTACTCCTCAGTCTCTCACCCCACAGAAGTATAGGATATATAGTTCTCCAGCAGGAATAACTAGATAACACGTTTACTCCGGCAAATAACGTGTTAAATAACTATCAGGTTGCTGAAAAGTTAGCAAAGTATGAACCCTTAACACAGGCTAGTGCTAAGTAGCATCGCCCTGTGCATTGTGATTAGAAACGTATGGTCCTTTCTATCAATCCATTGTCACAGTTGGTAAATTATATTTTTGGAGGAAGTCTTCAACAATAGTCTTTACCTGAAAAGATGAACAGCAATCATTCAGTTGGCCTGGATTATATCCATACTTCCCTTCTCTTTGGTCTCACCTTTGCATACCGTCCTAACTGCTAGCTAGCTACCGTTGAGTTGTTACGGTTCAATTTACGCCACGTCCACATAATGTTTACGTAATGACGTAATGGCGTAATAGCGTAACCACTGAGAGGACGTCCTTACTTTTAATCGAGAGATGGCGCTAAGTGGCAAGCTACTAGTTGCTGGATACCTTACCCACGAGGAAACCATAACAGATGGATTGAAGTCAGGATCGCTTATTTTTCCCCACAAGACGTGTGCTGTCGTTTTACTATCAGCTGATTGCTTAGTTTTTACTCAAAATATGAAATATCATGTTAAATCAAAGTCTCAATCCAGTAGAATAAGGTATGGTTATTTCATCTAGTGTACTAACAAATGGCCTAAACACAAGTGTAATTTAAAGTATATTTAAAACACTGCAGTCCTCTTTATCGAGTACATGTTTAAGATATGATTAAGATAAAGAAGAAACCGTATTGATGGGACTATGTAGGGAAATGCAGGTGTTAAGCAGCAAGAGGAATATTGAAATACAGGATATGACTGGTAAGATTCAAGATTCAAAGGCTTTATTGTGCACAGTAGCTACAGAGTAGTTATGGCAATGTGCATCTTAAGTCTCAGCTCCTCCAACAATGCAACTTAAATATATATATAGGTAAGTCATAAAGCAATCATTTAAAAAAAGCAAGAAGAAACAGTATAAATAAAATGTTTCAAGATTGTGTTGCAAGACCAACGTGAAAGAGTTCACACAAGCATAAATAAGAATAACACATAAATAGTAGCCTATTATAAATCAACAATGTAATGTTACAACCTTATCGGGCAAAGATGCAGGAGCCATTTCGCGTAAAACTACTTTAAACTACTGTGTGTGGGCTAGTTATCTAACTTTGATCGATTGTAAGTTACTTATACAGAAGTACATAGGCTATTTGCAAAGTGAAGTGACAACAAAAGAGAGCAGACGGCTGTCCTGGACACAGGGTGGCGCTGTCCTCCACCTCACTGAGCCCCACAGAGACACATGGGATTAAAACATCTTGTCTCATTACGCAGAGACCGGGAGACGAGTCACTAAGAAGCTGCAAACTAATCTTTGTGTTGGAGCTGTGTGTGTATGTCTGTGTGTGTGTGCAGTAGCAGTAGCTCTCACATGGCTGCAGGAGGACCGTGATGTGTGTGTAGAGAGAGGAAAAGGTCCTGAACGCACCGGGGAACTGCTCCGTCTCCGTTATTTCTCCCGGTCCCGTTAGATGACATACACACGCTTTAGAGCTGAAGTGAAACACCGAGATCAGTAGTTTTTTTTAGGAAACACTACAACATGAGATTGTTATTGGCTGCTGTTTGAGGAGAAGAGGACTCATCGATGTTACCCTCAACAATAACATTATAGTGTTTAATTTTGGACTAGGAGTCCAAGCAAGGTGTGAGGTAAGTGGGAATTATTCATTTTATTTGGCTTTTTTGAAATGCTTCTCTTTGTCATTGTGAGTGCCGGTTAATAATACAAATGTGGCGAACTTTGCTGGGTAATTTCACAGAAAGACTTGCAAGCGAGATGAGCATGCTTCGTGACACATGGTCATGAGACAAAACAGATTTATTTAGTCAGTAATGATTGGTGTCTCCAGTCATTAATAGCTTTGAGAATAAAGCAAACACATGAGTGGCGATACTCCTCATCAATTATGCCAGACAGCTCAAGCAGACATATTGTATAACACTATAAGAAAACGATTACAAGTATTTGGCCACTGCTAATTTCTTTTTACATCGTGCCAAGAATCCCCCTCGGAGCAGCTAATAAAATTGAAAAGCCTAAATATTGATTCAGCGCGATCAGTAAATGAATGGCCGGGCAGCCCATTGAGGAGAAGACAAATGCTTCCATGGTTACATCCAGGATCTCCAGTGTGATTACTGCGCTTTGTGTGGGGTTTCTCTCTCCCTCGGAAATAAAACAACAACTACCACACATGGTGAGCTGGAGACCCTCTCATATTGGCCCCGATGGCTAATCTATAGGCTTACTCTGGCCACAAGTAATCTTGGCACATATAAAGTTGCGCACATGTGCTGTTTCTGTTAAACCAACGAGTTGAGCCCCATTGTGCTGCTGCGTCTTTGCGTAAAGATGTGCAAGCTTCATATTTTACACAATTCGTCAGTCCTTGAATAATTAAATATGTCCACCTTATGTCTTAATTGATTTGACATGATGTCATCTTGGTGCGTCTCTTGCAAATCTCTTTTGTTGCCTCCTCTGTGGAGCCCCAGCAGAGTTAAATCCTTTTTTCTCGCTGGGGAGGAAGGGAGGGAGCTGCTTCTGTATCCATTCAGCACTTACACCTGCTCTTCCTCAGTGCCAGCCCTCACTCCACACTGTTTCTTGCATGTATCTTTGTATGGAAGGGTGACATTGTTCAATCTGTTGGACAGTCGTGCCCCTTTGTTTGGAAACAGCTAAATCTGCCTTACATTTTTACATTTTCTGTTTTCTCCCACCTACAATGTCTATTTCAATCATGCCAAACCCACGGGTCACCCTCTCTTGGTGCGTTCTTGTAGATGTAGGTCCTATAAGATCCACACTCAGAGCTCAGGTCCTTTGTTTGTCAGTGTTTATGTCATCGCCTGGCAGGGGTCAGCCCCCAGTCGCCTGTGTGAGGGTCTGAATGTGATTCACTGGGCGGAAACTGTTTTACTGCCTGCCTCTCTCTCCTTCTGTCTCACCCCCCTAATGGCTGCACGGCACAAAAGGGGGACAGTGCCATAAACAGAGCCTGTTCATTGATGAAAGGTGCTGAAGTGTTGCACATGGCTGACGTGCTGAGATTGATGTTAGCTGGGGAAGAGAAGGGCTCGCGTTCCCAGTGTGTGGGGATAGAGGGGAATAGAAGATGAAGGCACAACTCTACATACATTAAACCGCCCGGCAACAGGCTGTGCCCGCCAACGCTCATCTGTGCACCATGGATCACTGTTAGGGGCAATAGCTGTTAAGAATGTCTTTATCTGTTGAATGGAAGACATTTATATACTTAAATGGAATGGCCTTGTAGATACTCACTGGATATTCATCAGACATATCTGCGCTATTGGAACACAACTTCTTTGGTTGTTTTCTTACCTGTTTTCTGTTGCTTACTCTTAAAAATAACATAAATAATCAGTACTGTGGAGAAACATTTTATTACATTACATTATTACATTACATTGCATTTGGCTGACGCTTTTATCCAAAGCGACTTACAATAAGTACAATCGACCAGGAAGACACAACCTTGAAGAAAACAGAATCATATAAGTACATCAGGTTTCATAGAGCCAAACATTTCAAGTGCTACTCAACTGGCTATAGATAAGCCAGTCCATTATTAGTATATAAGTGCTTTGTTAGTAATTCATTGTTAGTAATTCTATCGCTCAAAGTGGAGTCGAAAGAGATGAGTTTTCAGTCTGCGCCGGAAGGTGTGTAAGCTTTCTGCTGTCCTGATGTCAATGGGGAGCTCATTCCACCATTTTGGAGCCAGGATAGCAAACCCACGTGTTTTTGCTGATGGGAACTTGGGTCCCCCTCGCAGCGAGGGTGCAGCGAGTCGTTTGGCTGATGCAGAGCGTAGTGCACGTGCTGGGGTGTACAGTTTAACCATGTCCTGGATGTAGGAAGGGCCAGATCCATTCGCAGCATGGTACGCAAGTACCATTGTCTTGAAGTGGATTCTAGCAGTTACCGGAAGCTCCCAGTGGAGGGAGCGGAGGAGCGGCGTGGTGTAGGAGAATTTAGGAAGGTTGAAGACCAGACGAGCCGCTGCATTCTGGATGAGCTGCAGAGGTCGGATGGCACATGCAGGTAGACCAGCCAGGAGGGAGTTGCAGTAGTCTAGGCGTGAGGTGACGAGAGCCTGGACCAGAACCTGGGTGGCTTTCTGGGTCAGCTGGGGACGTATCTTCCTGATGTTGTAAAGCGTGTATCTGCAGCAGTGGGTTGTAGCAGCGATGTTTGCAGTGAAGGACAGGTTGTTATCTAGGATCACTCCCAGATTCCTTGCGGTCTGAGTCGGGGAAACAACAGAGGTGCCGATGTTGATCGTCAGGTCAAGAGTGGGACAATCTTTTCCCGGAAGGAAAAGCAGTTCAGTCTTGTCAAGGTTGAGCTTGAGGTGATGAGCAGACATCCACTGAGAGATGTCAGCTAGACAAGCAGAGATGCGTGCGACGACCTGGGTCTCTGAGCGGGGAAAGGACAGAATGAATTGGGTATTAGAGGTAAACACACAATGCAAAAGATTTTTCTTGTGTATCCCTCAGTGAGTGTTCTGCGTTTACATTTCTTATTATGTGAGATGAGAAAACCAACAGACTATACACCTCTTATTAGTTATGGTCTGGTTTTCATGTCCACACCTTGAGAGCATACAATGTTGCACCTGCGTTCCCACTACTCCCTCAAATGACCATTTCCCCTTAGATGTACCATGCAGTAGAACAAATCCTTTGGTGCAAAACAGATGTATCCTCTAAAGCTGCCTCACTCTGTGCTGGGAGCTGACTGCGCTCACTCCATGCTCATTTGGGTTTATGAACCTTAGCCAGGGTACAACATGTTGGTCCAATGTGCCAGTGGCTAGGAGATTTGCACCCCTCACCATCTGCAAACACAATGGGAATCCTTGGAGTGGGTGGTACAATTTGAATATTTATAAGCCATTTGGCCACTTCAACAAATTCTTTGCATCCTGCATAGGATTTGGAAAACCTAAACAAAGTGTTGAGTAATAGATCCCTAGGCGTACATTTATGCATGCCATTTTACAACCACTAAGTTGTAGCTCCAAGATGCTACACACAATTGAACATGTACAAATCTTTACATTACATTTTATATAGAAAAACAATCCAGTTACTATAAACTCTCTGTACCTAGAGACATACCCAATATGTTTAGAACATTAGCACATAGCACTTTGAGTTTTGTTTACGCAAATGAAAAGTGCGCTTATAAATAAAATATATTATTAGAACATTATGCAAGCTGGGACATAATACATGTTTGCACTAGCATATATAGCCTTTTTATTTTTATTCAACGTTTTTCTAAGCTGTTGATTACGTTTTTCGGTAGAAATCAGATCTTTAATTCGTCCCACTACATGGAAATAGTAAAACAGTGTGACTGCAAAGCGGACAGTGCAGATAAAAAGGCAAATATAATAAGTATTGCTAAAATAATATTTTTTAGAGATAGAGCAGATGTTCATAAAATCAAAAAGGTACACATTCATGCTATCATCTTTTTTTAAAAGGTTGCAGCATGAGGAATAAAGTCTAATTCAGATACTAAACATACACAATTGCACATGAGCATTGGTATTGCACAACAGATTTGAAGTTATAAGCAGGTAAGGAATAATTTTCTGATGATCGCCTTGGCACTGTCATAAAATTAAATAATTCATTTAAGTGCTCCGACTCGAATCGAAGCTCCTGTTGCATCAGCTAATTCCTAATGCACATCCAGGTTGCTCCCCAACGACATATAAAACACATCCTGTTGTGTATCTGCCATAATATCTAAAATCCTTGATACAGTAGATTTAGTGCCTGGAACAAATTCAAGCTATAAATACGTCTTTTATAATGTTCTTTGGGATTTCAAACCTTTGTCTTCAGAAATCAATCGACGCAGGAGACAGTATTATGTTTTAGTAGCTGTTGTCCTTGGATTGGAGGGACAGGAGAGTGGTGTGCCCTCAGCGATGTCCAACAATCCTGCGGTCTCCTCAGCCGCTCTGATCCACCGCATATTGTCCCCGATGAGAGGGTGAGAGTTCGGCCCCCGCAGCAAACCCTCGGCCATGACCCCGCTGTCAACTCTCATGATTGTACACACACACACACACACACACACACACACACACACACACACACACACACACACACACACACACACACACACACACACACACTTATTGTTAGATCTTGTTGAGGCGATGAGATGCCCTCCCACAGCTGCCCAGCATCTCCACTCGAGTATTTAAGTCGCACTCTGACCTCTTGTGATGTTAGAGGAGCCGATGGTCTCGTATTCTGCCGGACTCTCCCCGCTGCGCGCAGTATAATGCATGAGCAGTTCCTCCATTATGTTGAACAATGATCACTGAAAGGAACAGCAGAGATATTTTAATTCATCTATAACAGTCAAAACATCCATTTGATTTAATGTGCACTACATTATAATTGCATTTAAATCCAGTTAAACTAAAGCTGCTATGTTTTATGTCAACTCGCAAACTGGATGGAAAATCAGGAACCACACCGAGCAACATCCTTTCATCAAGTGTCAAAACATAGAAGAGAACAAGTCTGTTTCCTCTGGCTCACATTAGCGTGGCTAGACTCTGTACAAATTAAATTAGGTCCCAAGGTCTGTTGAAAGCAGGAATTATTTTTCTTTTGTTTTTGATCATTGAATGACTTATCATCCCGAAGCAATAAACCTGCCTCACAGCCTTATTTGATGAATGAAAACACCCTTTGGTTTCTCTCCACTGATCCCATTATTTAAACATACAGACCCCGTGCACATGAGTCCCTCTTCTCGGACATAAATCCCCATGGGTTCAACACCTAACCAATATGTTTTGGGGGGGCGACACGTGGAACACATCCCATGGTGGCCCCTGCTTCCTGTCCTTTTAGACAGGTCAGGTTGAGTGGGTCACACTTTGTGTTCGGCTAGAAGGAACTCATGGCTATCCATCCTGAAACCCCTCCTTTTTTGTAAATACCACCATTGCCTCTCGCTGGTGTGTGTGTGTGTGTGTGTGTGTGTGTGTGTGTGTGTGTGTGTGTGTGTGTGTGTGTGTGTTTCAGAGAGAGTTGTCAGCCTGTGTAAAACCTGTTGATGGAGGTCACTGACTGTTAGATCAATCTTGCCTTAGTTCTCTCCATTACCCTTCAACCTTATTTAGCCTAGCTTATTATTTCATCCAGACACACACACTCCTCTGCTCCCCCCCCCCTCCCCTTATCTGCCCTGTCCGCCTTACACCAGCCCCTCTTTCTTTCCTTCCTTTCTTTCCTTGTCTTTCTCTGTTTATCTCTCACTCCCGTCATTGTACTGTAGTTGGTCATGGCAAAGGAATTCCTCGAGTAGGTGGGGGTGGTAGATCAGAGCATGTCGGAGTGGTGGTGGGGTGTGTTTATTGTTGTAAAATATGTATTTATCCACTTTCTCTGGATGCCTTTCATTATAGATTATAGCTTTGTGAGTCTCACGAGATCAGGATGACTCGATGACACATAGAAAAGGCATCCTCAAGTCTTTATTATTTGACGCAGTAGAAAGGGATTTATTTTAGATTAGATATAAATGTCATTCAATGCAAGATAAGATATGAATATCTGTGTAAGTGTATGACAACACACATGCATGTCTAGTTTGTGTAAGTACCACCATCGTATTGACCAGCTCAATCAAAGCAATATGCAACAGTTTTCCGTACTATCTTCTGTATGACCATCAGGGTGAGTTGACCGCACTTGTTCAGTGACTTGCTTCCTCCTCAGTCCTGCCATCTGCCACTTCAGTTGTTGAATGCCTGAAAGCGGGTCTCCCACACCTACTGTACCGAAAATGTGTGTGTTGTGCGTGTCCTTCAGTGATAGACTAGAGCGGTGAGGAAAGGAGTGCTTCTGAAGAGGATGGTTTGGAGTTGGCCAGCATGCCAAAACGTGGGAGAAACAAAAGAAAAAGAGTACTGTGGCAATTTTATACATGCACACAAAACACAGAAAGGAGCATGAGCGAACAAAAGCCTGCTACTTAAAATGTATTCTCTGGTCAGTGAATCGTAAAGTCCCGCTTCTTCTCCAATGAAAACACCGCCCCGTTCTGGTTTGCCTCTCGGTTTCGGGAACTCTTTTGAAATGCAATTAGCATTTCATCCAGGCCCAACCAGTTACATGCAATGAAGTAATTCCCTTTCTAATTTGGCCCCTTTGGTCTGCTAGGCTGTGAAGGGCACAACCTTGTTTAATCCCCTGAAAGTGCTTTTCTGTCTGCCTCCATCACTGTGTGTCATACAGGCTAATCAGTCAGCCAATGCTCCAACTGGAACTCTCCAAATTGTTCACGCACTGGTTGCTACTCAATTGGAACTACTTTCCTCTTTCTGTATTTCTTCTATAGCCTCGTTGAAGAAGAAAACAAGTCTTGTTTTTAGTTAGGGATGCAAGATGCCATTGGCTCAACTTAAGAGCAGCCGACCACGGCCGTGTGGACAATGCCTCGGAGAAACTCTCCCTCTCTCTGTTTCCTTTTCACAGCAAAATGCACACTTGATTGGCAGCCTCTTGCCCCTGAAGGAGAAATGCCTGGTTGAAAAGTATCGTCTGACAATAGCTGCAGGGCTGACCTCATGCATATGTGTTCTTTAGAGAGGTATTCATTCAAGTATTCTCTAGACCCCCGTATGCGGAATGGCATAATTTGGCTGCAATTCAGCCCACTGCCATCTTCTTTCTCCCCTTCTTGTCTGACTAATGGTAGGTTTTCTGTTTTCCTCCTCAAAATAAATAGAATTCTGTTTCGGGGCATTGCTCTTCAAAATAAGCGAGTAACACAGCATTTTTGTCAGATTTAATGATGTATGTTTTAGCCCTACTCGCTTATTAAGTTTCTTAATTTCTTCCCCCCAACTTCTCTGTATGGCGAGAACATTCACTGATCTAAAAATACCAGAGGGAGAAACTACACGTGAAGTGCAATTATGGGCTCATGAGTTGCCTCGTCGGGCTGAGAATGGACGGTGGGTGGTTTGTGTGGCCCTACACACACTGGGCAGCTCAAACAGAAAACAATCAAAATGAACAGAGCAGAGACATATTTCTTAATACAGCATTCTTTCTATGAAACTAGAAACATATAGGTTGCATGCATTAAAGGTCCCCTATTATACTGTTTTTCATCAATATATTATAGGTCTCAGATATATACCAAACATGTTTCTGAAGTGTTTGGCTCCAAACACCAAACAGATAATTGCAGCATTACCCAGAATCCCCTCTGTTTCAGCCCTGTTTCAAAAGAGCTGATTCTCTGTCTGTTACTTTAGATGAAAATAAGGAGCCCCTCCCCACGCCCCTCTGAGAGAGATTTGGTTACAAAGAACTCAATGGTGCTCTAGGAGGAGATTCGGGTGATAAGGTGGGGGGGGGGGGGGGGGGGGGGGTTACCTTGGTTGGTGATTGGCTAATGGTTACACAAGACAAAAAATCGTTATGACATCACAAAGTGGCCAAAATCTGATCAGCTCATTTTCAGACAGGTTTTTATAGAAATGGATCAGGACAAAAAGAGAGAGAATCTTTGTTCCTGAAACTTTCAGAATCTCTTTCCACAGAGGGGACACATGTTGATGTAGAAGAGACATGAAGAAGAGGGGACACATGTTGTTGTAGAAGAGACATGAAGAAGAGGATTTTGCATAATAGGTGACCTTTAAATGGCACTGCTCCATTATTATTTGGTTTTAATTCGATTTGTGTCTAAGGTATTAAATAAACCTTTTTTCTTGCAAAGGCAAACCCTGCTTCCCCCTGGCTATATTAGGAATTTTTAATATTAAGTGTGCCCTCTGGATACTAATAACCCAGCCTTCCGACCACAAGGCACTTCCATTTTCCCAGTTTTAATATCCCCAAAGATTTGGCTCAGCAGTCATCCCATACATTATACATAAGATTGATATACGGCGGCATATCATCAACTTTTTCTGTGTGTTTTCTGCCTCCCACACCATCTGGCACAGAGTTGCTGTTTACTTTTCTGTTTCTCTCTCAGTATCCGTCATACTGCTTGGTTTTTTAGTGTGAATTTGTCCTGAGGAAACACGCAAGCGTTCCAGGAACACTGTTATATTAGTTGATGTTAATGACAGAGCAGTTGCTTTTCGTGGCCAGACTGACTCCAGATCACCGACCAGAGCTGTAAGATTGATGGATGAGATCCCACTGCAGGCCTCCCAGTATCAGACAACTGGAGATCACTTGGTGTGTGCGTGTGTGTGTGTCACTGACTGCCAGATATAACCACACGCTTTTCACCAAGGGCGTCTCAGGACCAGGGAAGCCTCAAGGCAGGGGTGCCTCATGGGAAAGCCCTTGATTAAAACTCTCCAGACCGTTATTCCACACGCCCGCTACTAGAAAGGAAGTAAGAGTATTGCTTTCTTCTTTAAAGCTTCCATATGGAGTATTCTCAATGCAAGTCATTCCATATGATTATAGAGGCTGGTACTTTACCTTGGGATTCTCTCAGAGAGCCAAAGTGGCAAAACATGATGGGAATTGAAGCCATATTTTTAACTTACAGACAGAAATTAACTGTGAAACATGGCCGCCTGTGACAGCATAATCATGTGTTCTTTCAGTATGTCAACATCCGGATTACTATTTCGGCACATGCTATACAGTGAATCCTGCATTGTCACGCTTACTACCGTCCTTTGACTGTTAAGTCTTAGACTTTCAGTGAATAATTCATGCTAAAGATTACGACACAGAGGCCACTGTCAGCAGAAACCCAAGAGGCACCAGCCCTGACCCCAGGAGCAGCCCTGCAACCAGACACCGCCTCAGCACCTCCGACAGGGATATCACATAGATCAGGGAGTGTGTGTATGAGTGTGTGTGAGTGACTGCAAGGGATCCAATGTAATGTTTTTGTTGTTTTAAACCAGGCTACTAACACCTACATGTATAGGCTGCTTTAAAAAGGGCTGACAGGTGATGAGGTCAAACCACCGCTGAAGAGCACTGATGTTATCACCGGTGACTGGTCAGGGTGCTTATCATGTTTGAGCCTGTTGGGAAATCTCTCTGTTGATGAGCTATCCATCACAGAGATACAGGAGGAGTTAGTTGTCAAGAAGAAGATAAGATAAGATAAGATTACCCTTTATTAAAGGGGCTGTATTATGCCCATTTTCAGGTTCATATCAGTATTTAGTGTCTCTCCTGTGACATGTCTCCATGCTTTAATGTTCAAAAGCTCTTTATTTTTCTCATCCTGTCTGTGCTGCAGCACCTCTTTTCACCCTCTGTCTGAAGCCAGAGCCCAGTCTGCTCTGATTGGTTAGCTGGCCGGCTCTGTTGCGATTGCTCAACTGCTTAGAGATGTCCCCCCTGCCCCAGCCAGAAGCGCGAGTGTTACATAATGATGTCATTATGTTACGGAAGTAAACAAAGGAGTCCAGGAAGCGTTTCGGGTGTGTGTGGGAGAGAAACTCCTTCTTGAGAGAACGTTGGGATGTTAGCCTTTGCAGACCATTGACATGCACACAAATCTATATAACACACTACAGGGAAGGGAATACCATAATAAGCATAATAGGGCCACTTTATTCCCCATCATTCAGGTTTTGCAGAAATAGGGCTAAGAGACAAGGTAAACACAGGATAGGACAGGTAAGAGTGCATACACAGGGTTAATAGGATTACGAAACAATAAAAGAAAGTAACAATACCATTTAAAATAAAATAGAATAAGGTAAAACTGTTAAAATACACTAACGATGTGGATTATTAAGGGAGACAGACGAGTGAGTGATTACAAGCAGATACTGAAGGGATACTCAACAAGAAGTACATGTGTGTTAGTGTGTGCATGTGCGTGTGTGTGTTTTGCTGCCAACGCATAGTTCCCTTTTGCTTTGATCTGAGCTTAGCCGGTGAAACGAGTGGACTTAGTGGCACTTCTGTTGTAACACAATGCCAGGCGCTAATAAACTTTCCTGGCAAACACAAAGCCTCCCTATGCCAAAGGACCAACATCTGACATGACTTGGCATATTGAAAAGAAGAAAGGAGTTTGATGGAAGTATTAACAAAAACTGTTATGTTGAAAGCAGGTTCAATGTCATTGTTTATGCAGGATTGTTACAGGCCAACGGGTTGATTTTCATTTGAGCTTTTTGACGTATTTTCACGTACATTTGATGACTCATTGTTGTGGATAAAGAGGCATATTTATCCTGTACTATAAATACATATTTTATTTGACGCTATGCGAGTTCCAGGAAATAAAGTCATGTAACATAAAAGAAAAGTCAGCTGTCTGAGGTTAGAGTCACAGACTATGTCAATAAAAGATGTTTTAAATGTTGAGAATGTGAAGTCTCTTCAGTTGTGGTGCTGTCTGTGGTTTGTTGGAGTGCCTGGTCCCTGAGTCCTGCCCCAAGCCATCATTGTCTGTTCCTTTGGCCTTGCAATATTTTTGATGGACATTTCAGAGCTCTCCAGTGTCCTGGCCTGTCACCCAGCTGTCTCTCTGAGCATTGAGATCCTACATTTTAGTTGCTAACTGTGGTTTCGCCAATGCTTCCTCGTACGCACACTTGTGTGAATGTTTGTATGCATGCAACTGTGCCGCTGTGCACCTCTCAACATGGACTCTGACTCCCAGCCTTATCAATGTCACAGGTCTGCGCCAGGCGCTCCATGATGCCTTTTGCTGTGACAGACAGACCATTGGTCCCCTAACCCCCGGGGTCAGGGCTGGCACAACGCATGATGCCCGCACAAAAACTGCCCTGCTGCTTGTAGGAACGACCTGTGCCATCCACACAGCATCTGCTTTGTGTTACTCTCTTTGGAAGAGTGCAGCATCGTGGTCAGTGGATGCTAAAGGGACCACCCCTCTGTTTTTAAGGAGGGGGTTTAGGATGTTAGAGGGTTGGATGCTCGCAACCATATCATCCATCTCAAAGATTGTGGTCCACATGATGTTAGGCAATGCTTTGGGAGTTTGGAAGTGAGGTTTTGAGGCAGATTTACTGAAGAAATAGAGAAGCCTAACTTTTTGTTCTGAAAAAGAAGCCAAACATGACAAAGAGACTGAGATCCAATGAAAAACAAATATATATATCCAGAAAAGGAATAGTCTTAAAGAGACTTGCAAGTCAAGGTCAAGCTGATGAAGGCACCTTGAAAAGAAAGGGAAGAGACAGCAGTACGCTATATTCCTTCTGCTGTTACGGCATTACGGCGATTTTAAGCGGCAGCAGGACCTAAAAGCTGGAGAAGGCCAAGACTTCCCTAAACTGTTGGTCCCTTTACTATTTTGCACACCAATGTTCCTTAAACGTCTCAAAATATCAGCCTGTAATATAAGGTTTTATAGTTAGTCACCAAATATAAATATGAATCAGGTTACTCATAAGAAGTGCAAAGGATTTATGAATGATGTCAGGATTAGCAGAGGGAGGCTCAAAGAACCAGCTGTAGCAGCATTTGGTGTGCGGCGGTAACCTAACGTCATTCAAAACATACAGCTCTGGTTCAGAAACAGCAACTTGTCTCATAAGCTGAATATTTACTGTCAGTTATTGAAAGCTCAACATATGCTACTGGTGAAGTTCTGTCACGTCCCGTTTGCTACAGCTAGCAGGATGCATGTCTGTAGTAACGGTCATTTGTATAACGTTGGCACTTGAATCTCGTTTTTTCTGTAGCCTAGTAAGTTATTAGTGTTTATTGTGTCAAAATTCATTAGCACCTTATATCCAACAATCCCTCCCCCTTTAGCCCCTTTGCTGTGCATTATTATTGGTCAGATAGGTGCCTAGGAATGCTGTGATAAACATAATCACATCTTCTGTGGTGTGGGTTTCAATATTAAACTTCCCTTTCCGCACCTACCACGGCTTTACACCTCGTGAAACTCCTTCAGCTGTGCATGATATGGTCAATTAGTTATTGCCATGACTGAAATAGACATTTGTTGCCTTGATTGTCCAATATGTCTCAATTAGGCTGACATGTGGTTATACACTAGCAGGTGTGCGCATGCTATAAAGTTTCACACCCTCAGGTAAACCATTTCCCAGTAGAGTGTCTTCTAGACTAAGTGTGTGAGGCAGCTCCAGGGAGAGGGTTAATAGCTTTCCTCACAAGCTCTTGGCCAGTGGTGCAAGAAGTTCCCAACCCCAGGAGAGAGAGCAGGACGAATAACAGGATTTATTCTCTTTGTCCAGCGACACACTCACACCCCTGTAGCCTTACCCTCTGTCCCCCACTGTCCAGCCTCCCCACCAGCTCTAAATCCTTTTTTGATGGATTTCCCAGGAATCTTTCCATTGCTGGCCTGTGTGCTACACATTCACACAGACACACACATGACACCACCTCTACCCGATTGATTCTGACTGTAACTGTCAACCTACAACTTCTAATGCTGACACAGTGTCTTGTTCTACCCTCGATGCTGACAAACGGATTGATGGATGGTTGCTATTTAAACACCCGCCACTGCTGAGAATAACTCAGATTGATCTAACAGCTATGGAACATATGCAAAATGGTTTCTTTTCAATGTCCAACTTTTTCTGCTTTCGAAAAAAGACCCAAACAGCATGACTTCATTCACCGTAGCTGCTGATGCTCTTTTTAAACCTTGTAATTAAGAGCAATTTAGACCTTACGTGTTCATACTGTTGGCAAAAGTGTGTGGTGCGAGTTATGAATGGGATGGGTAAGAGGAAGCATGGAGGGGAAAGACAGGACATAGTGGTCGAATTTGGCTATAAACTGGCTCCACCCCTCTGTCATGCTGTGTTGTTTTGTTGTGTTAACCATGACAACTGTCTTAGTGGCTCCATCCAGCTTTAGGATTATTCTGGATGAGGGAAAGCAGGGGACAGATGAGAGGAGGAGGGCAGAGCGGTGTAGGAGAGATGATTGGAGGAAGCACGAGATCAGAACAGATAATTAGAGAGAGTAGAGTGTTTCAGTGAGGCTGAAGCTGAAATACTGAAACTACCTTCAGACAGGGATTATATTTATACTGGCTTTCAATGCATGTGGTCAGAAGAGAATACATTCAACAACAACTGCTTTAACAGTTATGGCCACATGAGGACAACAGCTGTTGAAATGATGGAATAATGTTATGAATCATTCAGACCACAATGACCAGCAAAAGTCAGGCCATGTGAACATCTGGCCACTCAATACTGCCCGTAGATCACATTCACTTTAATTCAAACTGACTTTATATTTCTAAATGTCAGTGTTTCTAGTGTTTTCATACATTTCTGACATAATTTCTGCAGTATTGGAACACATATCTTAATCTGGAGTGTGTTTATGTACGACACTAGGCGCCGAATGATTACAATTCTAATTTTTGTTTATATAACTTCTCAAATTAGCCCCATATTGGCCTTTGAGTCATTTCAATATATAATGTTTATTTATCCTTCAATATCAGAAATGTAAATCCTTCATGCGTCACACAGCTGGGAAATGTACAATGCAACAACAAAGAGAACAGTGCAAACAAATGGCACAATCAAGATTAGTAGACTAACATATTAGATGAAGAGGCAAGCACATGTTAACGTATTCAAATTTAAATAAAAACAGATCCATGGTTCCCCTCTTTCTGCAGGAATGCTCCCTGTCCTCCTGCTTGCTGGTTGGATTCTGGCGCTGTCCGTCCCTGGCACAGCATCTGAGTCGGCCACGCTGCGGTTTCTGGGCCAGACTGACTTTGTTGTCAACGAGAGCGAGGAAGCTGTGGTCCGACTGGTCGTGGAGAGAGTGGGAGACCCGGTCAATGTGACTGCTTTGGTTCTGGTAGGACATCTATGCACTCACGTGAAACAAAACTCATCAACCTGTCAAGTCATCTATCTTGTCTCTTTGTAACCACCTTGCTGTGTTGCAGAGCCTCCACCTTTATATGTCTAGCGAAGATCAGAATGAATAACCTTTTTCCCTATGGCACACAGTGGCCAGTAAGCAGAGTTTGTCTCTAGAAAGTGTTTTGAAATCACTGTTGGTTTAGGCTTTACAACCTCCACACGAGGTGTCAGCTGCTCACAGCTGGTGTCCGGTAAGGAGAGCTGACCGGGCAGTGAATTGTGGTTGGGGGGTTTCCTTACTTCTTGATACCTTTACCAGATTTGCCACATGGATTATTACACCTGAGCTGCCATAGTAGTTGATATAAGAGTGTAATATCTGGCTTCCTTCCCGGAAGTCTAATGGGGATAGACTGAAGGGCAACTGAGGATCAAATTGAAACTTATTAAGAAACGTGTAAACGTACTTATCTGCTGTTGGGAAGAGATGAAACAGTCAAAAACCTCAAGCCCAAAGCATGCTATTCAAGGAAAAAGTCATGTAAATTCATCTTAAATTCACATCAACCTTTCATCTACTGTGCCACATTCTTTCTTTCCTTTCATCTACTGTGCCACATTCTTTCCATCTGTTATGTGCCTTTCCTGTCTTCATTTACCACTGTCAAATGGATGCAAAAAGTACTTAAAATCAACAAAGATACACAGAAGAAGCAGGAATCTTTGTTCATTTCAGTAGTGATTAATCTATTTGAGTCTTTTCTTGTTTCCCCAGCTTGAGGGAGTGGACACAGGGGATTTTGAATCCATTAATGCGGCAGCCTTCCTGCTGTCCACTGAGTCCAGTAAGACCATCTTCATTGCTGTGAAAGATGACAACCTGCCAGAAGCCGATGAGACCTTTACCTTCAACCTTAGATTACAGGTAATTACCTATTGTTTGTTCGCAATGTCTTGGAATTGGATTTGGTTTTCTTTCATGGTTTTTGAATTGACTCACTTTCCTCCTCATTCTCTTCTCTCTGCAACACTAAGTTTCCTTCCCACAAAGTGCTTTAATTCTGCCCCTGCCTGACCGTCTTTAACCCTCACCCCATCTCCTAAGCAATAGAGAGTGGGGGCCAAGACCACAGTAAGCCTGGGAGGGTCTGAGCTCCAGGCAGGGTCTTTGATGTGTGTGCCCTACAGGGCTTCTCCAGGGTTGGTCTGTGTGGGGCTAAATGTTGTGTGCACCTCTGAGGTTCCCCACTAAAAGACACCTTTGTGAGCAGAAACTAACTTTGACAGCCACAGCCCCACCGCACAGAAGATTAAAGTGATTCCTTTATTCACCGTCCCCATTCATTTCAATGGGCATGTCCGTTCCGAAGATTTCATTTCTGTATGTCGTGTGTTCACCATTGCAATTGACATTCTATTGTTGATGAAAGCTCAGTCTGTTACAATGAATTAATGGATTTACAACCCCATTTATATTGTCATGCATTTTGAGACTGCTGATAGCACAAACCTCTTTCATTTTGTCCAGTTACTGTTGTAAAAAATATTTAAAACAAGAACATTAAAGTCTTACATTTAGGGTTAGGGTTAGCATTAGCATTTGTGTTGGCATAAGGGTTAGGGTTATGGTATACAACAGATTTAGACCTTTGAAAGTGAACTTGTTTTTTAATGGGTAAACATTGTAAATGATTGTCAATTGAATCACCATCCAAGCCCAGGATGCCTCACACCTAGAGACTGTCTCCATGGTTTCACGAAGCCTTTAGCTGTCAGGTGTGATTGATGAGCTGGGAGCTGGTCCTGCTGTCTGCCTGTCTCATCCCTCACAAAAAGACCAAAGACAAAGGTCGATGTGAATCAGCGATTTAAGTCTACAAAACGAACAACAACAACTCTGAACAGCTGTCAGCAAGAGTGACTTTCTTCAAAACATTTTCAATTTGACGCTGCATTTTTGTGACATCTGGTTAAAATCCAGTAGCGCGAGCCCGTATTTAGCGTGCTACCAAAGTGAAAGTCCAGATGAGGCCCACTTAGCCCTTCTGTTTACACTACAGCGGAAACAAAGCTTTTGCTAAATGCTACCCTATCAGTTTACTGAAGGCCTGTCTGGAGGATGGATGTGCACTACAAGGGGTGTCATACATCAAGTGCAAGTGAGAAATAAAGGGTTGATCAGGGTCCATTTATCATTTCTGACAGTTAAACCTGCTATATTCGTTTTAATTCAAATATGAATACTCAGTGGCGTTTCTATATGTACAAAAGTGGTGGGGCACAAAAAACTCAGATGTCTATATATAAGCTTCTGCAGTGAGGTTCATGGGTGGTGAGGCACTGGCACTGACTCTTCAGGTTTACAAATATTATATTTTGACCTAAATCAAAATATAATATTATTTTTAAAAGCTTTTTTAGTCTGATGCTTCAATTAATTTTAAACAGACAGTTCAACAGAAGGATATCCAAAAAATGTAATTTTATCATTTAAATATTGAATTGTTCTCTCTTAGTAAGATCCCATTTTCAATAAAATGGTGGTCTTACCTTGACTTGAAGATGAAGTCCATTTGCCTATCCTTCTGGACAAAAATCTCTATTAATGTTTTGTAAAAGTCCTCCTTATCTTCTTGTAATTTCAAAAAGTCTATCATAAATCTAAATGATGGATTTATGATTCGAAAATTATAAAAATAGGGTAGACATGTGGATATTATCCGGCTGAACAAAACGTGCATTTATCTAACAGGTACGTTTCCCACAGGTCTTATTTTGAGCTATTTTCTAAAATCCTATGGAGAAATCTCATTGCTTTTTTGTGGAGGGAAGCCATGCGCAGCTTACTTCCTGGTTTTAGGATGCGTCTCTCTCATCCTCTTCACACACCACACTTTTCGCGACACACATACTTACAGCCAATCAGCTCTGAATTATGTGAGATAACGTATGGTGCGGATGGCAGCTCTATGCCCCTATGGTCATTATTTTTTGCCACACACATTAAATAGGAAAATACTCTGAGCATGCGCAGTGTAGTTTTTACAGTCACCGTTCACTTAGACAGTGAGAGGGAGGGGCAGGATCGGGTGTTGTCCCACATGGCTCTAAACAGCTCAATAGGCACACACTGTAGACACTAATTAGAAGAACACATACTAAAACAGCAATGTACAGACGAATCAGATGATTAAACATGATCTTAAAATATATTTATATATATATATATTTTTTGCAATTTGTTGTAATCATTATTTTAATACTTTCTGCTGACACTAGGTGGGGCTGTGCCTGTGTATGTGATACGATACAATACAATCAGTTCAGGTCTAAAATCTGTTCGCATCAAAACATCAACAAGAGGCGCGTTCACACCGGAGTACTTTTCCCCGTACTTTTCCCGTTTAGTTCCATTAGTACCCCTTATGTCGCATTCACACCAAAAAGAATACTTAGTGCCGGGAACATTTACCCCCATTTTTAGTGCCTGTTAGAGAGGTGGTACCCAAAAAGTACCAAAAAGTACCAATTTCTATTGGCTGGGCGAATTGCAAACCACGCCCCGTAAAACTAAAGCCGCCATTGTATTTTCTGGCATTAGCATTATTAGCATTAGCATTAGCCCCGCGCACCAACAGAGAGAGAAGAACTTATGGCAACACAAAAATAAACATGGGAGCGGTGGAGATGAGGAGGTGTCGGCGTTCTGGCGATTTACTCGGAAGGCTTCAACTCCAGGGACTTCCGGCCGGGGACTTCGGGTGGAAGTATACAGCGTGAAGTTGTTTGCGGCCTGCCAGTAAACCCAAAGTAGAAGAAGACGACGTGACGTCAGCGGCTCATTTGCGTAATCTTCCCTCAGGGAAAAGTACTCCGGTGTGAACGCGATTGGTACTTAGTGCCCTGGGGTACTAAGTGCCGGCACTAAGTACGGCAAAGTACTTGGTGTGAAAGGAGGACCCTTTAATGTACATTTGATTTATTGAGATTAAACTCTGTATTTACTTTCAAGAGTTCCTCTTTAAATTGTGGAACCCTTTGTCTCTGGTTGGGGTCAGAGAAAACGTTGTTGGCCAGCCTGAATATGTTATTATGGTAGCTTGTTTCATAGAGTTTCTCAAAATACCTACAATGCTTGAGCAGATTTTGATTTGGGGACGCAGTTTTAACTTTGGACAAACACTTGGACTACTGTATGTAGCATTGCAATCACAGACGTAAAAACAAAACAAGAATTTCTCTACTCACCCCCAATATAATATACAATAGTGTAGAATGGTGTGGACCAGAGCAGGTGCAGCCCACCAGCGCTGTGCAGGAACATAGGGTAAAAACACACAGTGAGTCAGAGCATATAAGATCAGTGGCTGCAGAGTTTATGATAAGTTACCTTTGTGTTACAATCCTGGCTTTTTAAGTCTGTCTGAATCACTCCTTATTTGAATGTGATTTTGTAATGGGTTAGGGTTAAGGTTCGGTAAGCGTGTGAGCAGCTTCCTGGCTCGGTCAGTGTCTTGGCTTTGTGGCAGCGTGTGGATTCAGTGTCTGTGAGTTGACCGCTACAACAGCTCAGCTGCTAAAGAAAGCTCTGTTACAGCTGGGAAAAGCCCTGTTTGAATAGAGGGATAAACGCAAGAGGCCTAAGCCCTTTCTTTTTATTCGTTGTCTCCTTTGTCTGCTTTCACCTTAGAATGCCAATCACTTGCATAAAGGTGTTTTGCTTAGAGCCTTTAATTGGACTCTGGAGGAAAATAAAGTGTATGTTTATCACACTTAGTCAAATGTCTCATTGTAGCACATATACTAATTATCCTAGGCACCTATGTTAGTTTGTTGCAAAGGGATTTTAAAGGTCACCTATTTATGCAAAATCCACTTGTTCATGTGTCCCCTCTGTGTAAAGAGATTCTGAAAGTTTCAGGAACAAAGATTCTCTTTCTTTTTGTCCTGATCCATTTCTATAAAAACCTGTCTGAAAATGAGCTGATCAGATTTTGGCCACTTTATGATGTCATAACGATGTTTTGGCTTGTGCAACCATTAGCCAATAACCAAGGTAACCCCCCACCTTATCACCTGAATCTCCTCCTATACCTCATTCACACCAACGCAACTCCAGTTCAAGCTCCGTGCTAGAGCTTTTCAGGTTCAGAACCGGTTCTTCGGTTTAGCTCTGGCTCTTTTCACAATGCCCAGAGTCCGACTGGTGCTGCGTCATTGCGTCATCGTTTGCGTCATGACGTAACCGTTTGCGTGCCTGCTTTCTAAAGCCAAAGCGTGCGGAAACCCCTCACAGCTCACACCGACAACAACAATGGCCGATTGTACTCCAGCTTCCTCTGTACCTCTTCAGAAGACCAGATTCCCAGTAGGTAGCTGGTCTCTTCAGTGGACCACTGCTGCTTGTTAAGTTTCTCCATCGTTGTGTACAAGCTGGATAAAACGCGGGCTTGTTGTTGTTGTTCAAGAGTTGATCCCGCCCCTGCCCCGCCTCGACGTAAGCGCGACGTATGCGGTGCTTTTGCTCTAGCCGGACAATTTTTTGGTGCTTGAAACGAACCGGATTCCGGAGCTAAGAGGCTGCTCCACTGCGGTGTGAAGAGGAAAACCCGGTGCTTTTCAAGCTCCAGCTCCGAACCGGCCCTGAAACACAGTTGGTGTGGGGACTGGCTCTTTATTTTCATCTAAAGTAACAGACAGAGGATCAGCACTCTGTTTCAGCACAGGGCTGAAACAGAGGGGATTATGGGATGCTGCAATGATCTGTTTGGTGGCTCGAGCCATAGACTGTATATATAAAGGTTCGAGCCAATCACTTCAGAGACATATTTTGTATATCTGAGAAAAAGAAAAAAAGTATAATAGGGGACCTTTAAAGTTTTGGTTAATGTCTTTTTCACTTCAGCTCCAATGAAAGGACAGTTTAGTCATGCGATGCTTGTAAAAATGTTGCTCAATGACAGAAATCTTGGGAAGTTGCACCAAATAACAAGGCTGTGGTTTTCCTTTTTAATGGTCTTCAAAAAAATGGAAACTCTCTTTGCACGTTCTTGGTTCTTTTTCTCGAGTTAAAATCTCACATGGTGTCTTGCTGAAGTCGCTGTGTGATTTTAAGCCTGGTGAAGTTTCTCAGGTCTTAGTGCCGAGTCACAGAGCACCGGACCTGAAGAGGCGTCCCGCTGTGAGCTAACCTGACAAATCAAGCAGGCTGAGAGGAGCACTTCCTGTCTTTGTCCCCTCTCACCGGGGACCCTCAGTGGGAGCACAGAAATTAAGTAAAGACAACGGATAATGCTGGCGTTCTGGTTTTTCACATGACCCAGTCAGTGGGAGGTTAAGATGCATTCAGGTACATACTGTAAGGCTTGGTTTCATCTAACCATTTCAATTCTCCCTGCCTTCCAGAGCTCCTCTAATGGTGTGACAGTGGGAACACCAAACAAGGCAACCATCACCATCCTGTCCAACGACAACGCCTTTGGAATAATCGCCTTCAACTCAGTAAGAAACCGTCATCCAATCACATCTTGTGTTCATTTGTTTCTTTACTTTTGTCTCATCTTTTAAAGTGAATTTCTAACTATAATTAATCCTACATCAATTCATCATAGATCATTAAATGGTATAATAATGCAAATTTGTGAACAACACAAGCTTTGAGTACATTATTTGAGTATGGGACGCCTCTTAAATGATAATAATACTGATGATGATAACAATAACAATCATACAAATAACAATGAAATATTATATGATATTGTTATAAAATAAATATGTTGATTTTTTATAATTTCATTTAATTGATATAGTGTTTTTCTGACACCTCTAACAAACGTTTATCTATGAAAAAATGATATCCTTTTTTCTGTATTTTAAAATATGAATCCTTCTCCAGTCATTTTGTGCCACACTGTATCAGCCACATTAACCTGCAATTTCACCATAACCATGCACTTATATTTGTGGGTAATTACCATGTTAGTAAGTAGTAGTAAGTAAAGGGTTGTGGGTGGAGTTATTTGGAACCACTGCTGCATTATGGGGTTTACTCACGCTTGTGGTTGTGGGAGAATTGACCCTCTCGTGGTTGTGGATCCTGGGGGTAATTAAACCCACAGAACTCTCTGGATTCACTTATCAGGGGAAGTTTCTAGCGTTTCCATGGCAGCGTGGTATAACAGTTTGCCCTGCCACCCCCAGATGGTCTCGGATGCTGGATAATGATTTGGCTTTGCTCAGAATCAATAAAGGCCTCCTGGCATCGGGACGAGTGTTTATGTTAGAGCACTAAATTAATTCCTTTATGCCGTTTATTTTCTTCTTCTTTTGTTTTCCTCTTGAATTTCTTTGGTTTTGGAAAATACAACTAGTATTGTGTTTAAAAAGAAAAGGTGATTTAACTTTCAAAGACTACGATAAAGACTTCAAACACGAGTGAGATTGAATGTTGTATTTACTCTCTGTTGCCATGGGATATAGTTTTGTATGCTGCATATATAGCTTTGATCACGCTCCTTTGTCTCGTTTAATTAATTATTTTTAAGTAAAAAATGTGTATATTAAGTACTGCTGCCAAGGTTCTACATACAATATCACATAAAATATCTAATACATTTATAAATGTAACCATATAAACATGATACATTATGTGTTTACTATCATGTGAAATGAGAAGCATTTATAGTTATGTGTAGATGGAACAAAAGTAACAGCACAAAACATAAACACTGTTAGAACAACTCAAAATAAAACAAGTCAAATTAAATCAAATATTCTCTTATAAAGGATTGGGTGTGTTGCTTTGTTTCATACTTTAATGTATTTTTATAGTGAATACAAAACAGTTAATTAAATATGACTTATTGGTATTGTCTGTTTCACTGTCCCCCCCCCCCCCCCCCTTCATCTCAGACTGAAGAGGTTGTAGTCGATGAACCAAGAGGAAGGAGCCATTATGTGCCTTTCACCCTGATCAGAGAAAAAGGAACATTTGGGACTGTGACTGTCAACTATGAGGTGAGAGGGCCGTGGCCTGACTGCACATACACATAGACTTGTGATTATTGACCATATATTAGAAAATAACAGGTTAATCAAACACACAAAAAAGTACATTACATTTAAATGTCCATGTAAAACATTATTGTGGGTCTCACATAGTACATTGAAATGCTGATGTGGTAACATCAACATCACACTTCCTGTTCAGATCTCTGAAGGTCCAAACCCCGCCATTGAGGACCTCAGTCCAGACAGGGGGAACATCACCATTCCTGTGGGACAGGCTGTGGCGCACTTCAGCATCCTCATCCAGGATGACCAGGTACTGAACGAGCTCTAAACTAAACCATATGCTGTTTGATTATATTTCATGTATCAGGAGAGATTTTGATTGGATGTATTTTGAACATGTATTGTTGCATTTACAAAATATCATTATCTACATTACCCTGATGGATGTTAAATTGTCAAAGTCTGATAGGAGCAAGCAGATTTTACTTATTCAATTAAATTAAATTAAATTAAAATGTATTAATATATCCCAATATCACAAAACACATTGTTCTCAGAGGGCTTCACAAATCAACAAACTGAGAATATAGTAAAATGACAAGATAAATGTTAAAATACCAATTAATGGGTACAAAACACAATGACACACATACTGTACACTTAGAATACAATAATTACAATTCCATAAAATGAATGAGGATGTTTAAAAGGGAGTTTAAAACCAGTCCTAACTGTACGCTGTACTAAAGAGGAACATTCAAAGTTATTCAGAGCTTTTAAACATACAATGATCAATTGTACGTGAATGCTTTTCTTTTTTGTGTCGGCCAGATCCCAGAGGATGATGAAGTGTTTTCAGTCAGGCTGACGGGCGTGGCAGGTGGAGCTCTCCTCAGGTCCAACGCCAGCAGCGTCCAGCTGAGGATCCGGCGTAACGACAGCCCGCTGAGATTCTCCCACTCTGTCATGGCAGTGCAAGAGTCCGCTGGAGTCATCGCCCTCAATGTGACCCGCGGGCGGCTGACTGAGGACGGACCGTTCATTGGCTCCGATGACACCGAGGTTCTTTCTCTCAATATGTGTATTCATTTACCTAGATTGAACTCAACAAGTATCCAATGAGGCTGCAGAATTTGGAAGAAAATGACTAATTGCAATGATTAATATTTTCATAATTACAGTTTCCCAAATATTGCCTTACTGTGATAAGTATTGCACTACTCCATTTTGTTTTTTTATGCAGCATTAATATACAATTTACCATATGTATATCATATCTATTTAGGTCTTAATGTGTGGATATATATAAATATGTCTTTGATTATGTATATACAGGTATATACATATTTGCATACATATTTTTATGCATTTCTTTTTGTATTCGGGATTGTGTGAAACGGTATTTTGATCTCTCTGTCTGTACACACAAACTGAAAGATTGACAATCAAGTTGACTTTGAATAATTATTAACAACTATTCTGTCTTCAGGTCTCTGTGGATTACATGGTGGTGAGCGGTGGAGGCCAGGGCAGCGCCTCACCAGATGTAGATTTCCTCGACCTGCAGCCCGTCAGAACGGTGACATTCCCCCCGTCTGTCTACACTGCCAGCCTGCTGTTCAAAATCACTGATGACGCCGTGCCAGAAATCGCAGAGTCCTTCCATCTGGTGCTGCTGGAAGAAAGCATCAGAGGAGACGCTGTGCTGGTTTCACCCAATGCTGTGCTAGTGACCATCGAGCCCAATGACAAGCCTAACGGTGTCCTGTCAATCAGCAGCAGCGCAGCCATTCAGCCAATCACCATCAATGAAGACCTGACACAGAGGTGGATACCTTACAAATGCAATGTGTCTTACTCTGACGACATTTGTGTTGTATCATATGGAAACAACATCCAAGATTGTTACACCTTTAACCATCTTCTATCATCCCCTCTAGATTTGAAGGGCTCATTATTGTTAGAAATGGAGGCAGCTATGGAGCCGTGTCTGCAAACTGGTCCATCTCTAGAAACTCCAGCAACCCCTCCCCAGTTTCAGATGATTTGACGCCTGCAGCGGGGACGGTGAGGTTTGCTGCCGGCCAGGTGACGGCTGTGATTCCTCTCGACATTGTGGGGGATGATCTGCCTGAAGAAGCAGAGGCTTTCCTCCTCAAGCTGCTGCGCAACACTACGACAGGAAATGTGGAAGTCGACGAACCAATGGAGGTCAGTGTTGAGGAGACCTTTGATATGCCAATTCCTCTGTCTCTTCAATGAAGACAGTGAGTCGTCAGTGCTTTTATTTGAGAGACAGAGCTGAAAGGGGGAGACAGATGGGATGACCTGTGTCGGATTCAAACTCAATGTTCAACAGAACAATGTAAGAAAAGAAGAAACCAAGATAGAATGTCCTCCTTTGACAAGAAACAGCTTATGTACTCAGTATACTATTTTCTACTGTATAAAAATAAGTGTATTAATGCGTAACCATGAACCAGTAATCCGATTTTTCTAATGTGACTTTAATGGAGAAAAGTTACCTTTTTTTGTATCCTGATAAACGAATACCGTTACATGAATTTAGTTTATTTATTGTGTTACTATAATGTGTTTGTAACAGAGAGAGACATAATGCTGCACTTGTTCCCGAACACATCCTCCATATGCTGTGCATGTGTGAATGCTTGTGTGTGACCTACTGTAAGTACAGTGGCAAACTTGGCACATTCTTCAAAAGTCAAACTCTTATAGTGTGTCACTTTGCTCTGTGGGTGTTCCCTGAATGTGGCTGAATCAAAACAAAGCGGAAACAGCAGGCCTTCTGTGTGTGTGTGTGTGTGTGTGTGTGTGTGTGTGTGTGTGTGTGTGTGTGTGTGTGTGTGTGCGTGTGTGTGTGTGCGCGTGTGTGTGCGCGTGTGTGTGTGTTCTTTTTTAGAAAGCGTGGGCAAAGTGGCGACAGGTTTTTTATAGCTTCCATCTTTGTCCAAGCCTCTTGGCCATGTGTTAAAGCAGTGGGCAGATCTAAGCCGTGTTTATATTGAAGGCATGAGATGAGACGTGCACAAACTCTACATCAGTCACGTGCACACTCACACCAGATCACCACCTCACGTGGTGAAGTTGTGGGGTCTGTTTACCACCTGTGCACAAAGAGATGACTCAGCAGAAAATACCTTGAGGAACACATAAACCATTTGAACAGAGGGACAAGTTAATCAGTGTTAATTGAAATGAACTCTAAGATATTTAACCGACATTACACTGAGCTGTAAATCGGCTATTGTGAGCACGCCAGGCAAAGCATCACCCAAGTGTAGGTTGCAGGGAATGAGCCTGAGTTTAAATGCTCATTAAAAACTACTCTATCCATCTTAGCAGAGTTAATTAAAGAGGATGCTTCTCTAAAGTTAGCTCAGGGCTCTTTATTTTTACTACGTTAAGTCTCACTTATTTTCTTTCCTCTCTCTGTTCCTCACCTCTACTTTCTTCCTTTGCTGATACAGTCTTAGTTACACAACAACAGGATGCACAACAAAATCAGAGTAATTGATGGTAAATGTGGGCTTCATGGCAATTATCCCCTGACACCCTAAATATATATCACCTTCCTCCTCACTGCAGTGCATCTACTGTAAGAACACTTGTGAAGTGAAGCTATTTTTAAATGTAAACATTAACTTGTTTTTTTGGCTTCAATCCTAGCATTCATTTGATGGAGATGTTGTTGGGTGGAAATGTCAGACAGACAAGAGGGACAATTTGAGGCAGTGGCTCAGTCAGTAGGGACTTAGTTCAAGTCCTAATCCGACCAAATAAATACGGTGTGTGGACTCGTAGCTAGAGAAGTGCCGAGTCACCTCCTGGGCACTGCCGAGGTGCCCTTGGACTCCAGCTTTGCATACCTGTATTCCGATCCATGTGTGTATTGGTACTGTTCTGTGTAAATTCAAAACAGGGGTAAAAAAGTAGGCGATCAATCAAGGTTCATCTTTTTCTTCAACTTCAATAAGTGGCAAGGTTAAGGTCAAGAGACTGACAATGTGTTTTTAGTCATTCTCTCAGTTTGAATGTAACATGATATGCCTATTTCTTTTTTCTTTTGCCAATGTGTTGTTTTCCTTTCTACTCTTTGTTCTGATTTCCTCCGCTCTGCCCAACAGATGGTGTTCTACATCCAGGACAGTGACGATGTCTACGGGCTCTTTCGGTTCGACCCGGCCAAAAAGCAAAGCATCCAGAGCCAACCTGAGGGCCGCTTCCTGTCGCTTCACTTCCTGCGTGACGGTGGTACACTGGGTAATGTGTCTTTGACCCTCACCGCCCTCTACATCCCTGCAGGCCCGATAGACCCGGCACTATCCCGGGACCGGGTTCTAAATGTTAGCAAAACTGTTAACGTCCTGTTTTCACTCAAACGGATGGTGCACGTCATACTGCCGATCAGGAACGATGCCTTTCTGCAGAATGGAGCTCATTTCCTCATACAGGTAACAATGCTGGATGAAATATTGGCTTATATATCTTTATTTTCTCTTTAATGACATCATTTATTATTTTAAACCAGGCAAAGATGTGCTCTTTTTTCACTTAATGGCTAAATCAGTGTCATCCAAGCTTCAAACTGTCAGTCAAACCCTTTTACACACACCTACGTGAATGTAACAAAGACAACGTATTTAAAAGCGATAGGACATAAATGACCTTGGTTAAGAAGTAGCTACATTTTGATTTATTACAGGGACATGCTACCGATGTGAGCCTTTTAATAATTGAGTTTCTTCATCTGTTTCTCCTAGTTGAATACTGTGGAGCTGGTTGATATCAGACCTATGATTCACTCAAACAGCCCGAGGTTTGGGGGACCTCTAAACCTGACGTTGACTGTCACCCCTGACATCGCTAACGGGGAAATCGGCTTTACAAGTAACACCACAGTGGTGGTCTATGAACCAGAGGACCGCAATACCAGCACAGTAAGATATGACCCTCTCTCAGTTGACATGGCTCTTATGACTTTCCATAAACCTAACCCTAAAACTGCATATGACTAAATTGTTAGATGATTTGATTTAACTTTACGGTGTTACATTTGGTACATAGTATAGTTTAATTGTTGGGGATCTACATCGGTATCATTTGGTCACAACCCTTCCCATAATATCTTTGGTGACCATGTCTTTGGTGCTGCAGGTAAGCCTTCCCCTGCGTCGTGACGGGACAGACGGTCAGGCTCAAGTCTTCTGGAGTCTTCAACCAATCGGAGACAATCGTGCGGATATAACTGTGAAGGACCTGGAGCCTCTGAGCGGCTCTGTGGTCTTCCTCTCCGGGCAGAGCGATGCCTCCATCAACTTCACCATCATGGCCGACAACATCCCAGAAGTCAACGAGACCTTACTGCTAACCCTGGACAGGTAGGGATATGAAACTCCAGGAAAAGTTGTCATGGAAAGTGGAGCAGGGTAGCAGGCATTAACATACAACTTTAATTTTAAGAAATTTAAAGCATGGAAACGAATAAGTCCAAGACAGACAATAAATCAAACAGGAAAACACAGGAAGTACAGACAGAAGACATTTTAAATAAAACAAGAAACTTAAAAATGGATCAAGACAAAAGTAATCTTTAAGCACAATATTAATTTTTATTTTGTCCATTACCATTCATGCATATTCGACCCTCCTGCTTTATAATATTAATTGTAATACAATAATGTTTGGCAGCTGGTATCATTTAAGTTGTAGAGACAACTGTATGGGAAGTATGTGTGGGTGCTATCTCATCCCATCTCTGCGTTGGTTTTCTGGAGATATGTGTGTGTTTGTGGTTTGTGGGGGGGGGTTCATCTGTTGCTCTGATGAGAACGGCAGCTCTCTCTCCCTCCCACTCCTCCCCCGCAGGGTGGAGACTGCACGCTTTATAGTGTACTTCGGGTAAGTAGAGAGTGGAATGAACCTGGGCCTTTTGTGTGGCGTGAATCAAGACTTTGTTTTTCAGAGAAGGGCCCACTTCAGGATTTCTGGGCCCTTTGGTTGACGTGGGGATGAGGGGCTCTGGGTTTAGGGTGGGGGGGTTTAGTGATGGTGTGAAAAAAGGGAACCCAAAAGAGAGTGGTTGTTGGGAGTAAATAGAGAATCTTCTTTATGTGTTCCGCTCTAATTTAACCAGGCCTGATTGTGCAGCGCTTTAAAGACGTCAGTGTTTGTATGCATGCAGCGCCTCGGCTGTGAGCGTTTGTTTGGAGTGCTGCATTCTGTCATGTCTTTGTCTCTAATTTACCCGTTATGTGATGCTTACTTGGCTTTTCTCAACATACACACACACATGCACACACCCCCATCGAGCAATAAAGAGGCAGGCCCGGCGTAGATTGACATTGTTATTAAAAGTGGTTTAAACAGCAGGACCTCTACATATGGGGCCAATAATGAATACGCATCACACAATGTAAGGAATGCATACCACTGATTGATAAAGAGCTTAGTTTAACCTCATTTCATAAATATTTATGTTTCAGAAGCTCAAAACACAACAAAAAAAACAGTCCAAAAAACTTTAATTTCTGCACGGTGTTATTGTACCGACTTCAGAGACATAATTCACCGTTGTCTGTGGTTACACTAGAAATCAACTTATGCACCTTTTCTGGGATGTTTGACCTTCACTCTAACACAGTAACATTGTTATTGTGCTATTTTGGAAACATAGTGTTGATAGGAACGTTCCCAATGGTTCTCTAGTTGAGTTTTCTAGCTGTGTGAACAAACGACACACACTACACACCTTGTGTCAAAGATAAGACTTTTCTTTCTTTCTTTTCTCACAACTTTAACACCATTATGATGTCATGCTGTTTATGCATGTGTGTGTGTGTGTGTGTGTGTGTGTGTGTGTGTGTGTGTGTGTGTGTGTGTGTGTGTGTGTGTGTGTGTGTGTGTGTGTGTGTGTGTGTGTGTGTGTGTGTGTGTGTGTGTGTGTGTGTGTGTGATATAGGAGTAATGTTGAGAATCAGATCCTGAAGGCTGGCTTCACAAGCAGAGAGATTGTCATCATGGAGAACGACGACCCGGGGGGGGTCTTTGAGTTCTCCTCACTGTCCAGAGGCCCGTGGTTTATTAATGTGAGTCTAAAAGATGTAATCTATATATCTGTAATTTAAATATCTTACTATATAAATGTAATATATCAAACTGTCCACACAGCTTTAGCTTGTAAAGCGTACTCATATTTTTCATATTAATTATAAAAGTGTCAGTAACGGTCCATAGTGATTCATTCTTCTTAAGTCTAGTGTCTTCATTATAATATCTTTATTTCTACCAGCTCTTAAATGTATTCTAGATTTATACTAATGTGTATGCGCAAAAATACTGTTCATGATCTATATACTTTAGTTTTTTTTTGCACCTCTGGTTAGATGCTAACTGCATTTTGCTGTCCCAGTACTGTGCAATGACAATCAAGTTGAAACTATTCTAATCTAATAACAACAGCTTCTGTGAGGTGTATGTTACATCTAATCCATATCATATAATTGTGTCCCTTGTCTCTGGTTCTTGTCACATCTGTAAACGTACCTAGGAGGGTGAGGCGGTGGAGCTGCACGTGGTCAGAGCCCAGGGCCAGCTGCTGAAACAGCTGGTGCGATACGCCGTCATGCCTTCAGACAACACGGAGTTCTACGGCGCCATGGGCATCCTGGAGTTCAAACCCGGAGAGAGAGAGGTGGTGGTGGCGCTGGTGGCGAGGCCTGATGGGGTGCCTGAGGTAGGGATATGGTCGATTCAATAATGACCTCTCACATATATTTATTAACTTTGTTTTACTACTAAACTCGGTCCATCAAGTCTAAAAGTGGTCAATATTATTTAAAGATAGTCTTATAGTGGATTAGTATTCATAGACTGCTGCTATGAGCTGAATTTCCCCACAGCGATAACTAAAGTGTATCTTAAACCTGTGTTTTCTCCATTAAACCTCATGTGTTTCTGTGTGTGTGTGTGTGTGTGTGTGTGTGTGTGTGTGTGTGTGTGTGTGTGTGTGTGTGTGTGTGTCGGGGTGTGTGTGTGTGTGTGTGTGTGTGTGTGTGTGTGTGTGTGCTTGCATACAGCTGGACGAGACTTTCTCTGTGGTGCTAAGTAGCCACAGCACTCCACCCAGTCGCCTAGGCAACCGGCGGGAGGTCAACATCACGGTGCGGAGGAATGACGACCCCTTTGGCGTGATTGAGTTCATCCAATCAGGACTAACGGTGGCCATCAATGAGAGCAAAGGGGACGAGACTCACCGAGGTACTTTAGAGTAGCAATCCTTCAGATAATAATGAATGTGTTTAGTGTCAAGCACTATCTCATTGACACTTAAAACTGACCTTATTGAAGTGACACACATAACATTTTCTGCATGGGTGATGAGATAGACATGATTTAAATGTGTGTTTACAACTAATTATGTTATTGTAGTGGATAATTAAAGCAGAACAAATAGTTAACTTGTACACCCCCACTGATTGGATGATGCAGTCCAATTATTGATCTGGTCCTGAGAATATTAAGAAGCAAAAACACTTCACTCAGCCTTTAGTGAATGTATCCCCAATATTTGCAGAAAACCACATTATTATTGTGCTCTAACTTTAAATAAAAGCCTTGACAGATGGTACAAAATAAAAATAAAAATGTGTACAAAAGAGTTATTGACTGTAAAAGTGTTTTAAAATATAAATACATCTTTGTTTCTACTTATTCTCCTCCAGCGGTGTACCCTGTGGTGAGGAACAGGGGTCACTTTGGAGAGGTGTCGGTGACCTGGGTCTTGGAGCCAGCTTGGTCCGGAGACGTGAGCCCGATCCAGGGAGACATCACCTTCATGGAGGGGGAGTTCCTCAAAAACCTCACTATCTTCTCTGTTCCTGATGAGGTAAACATTATCACTAAATTAAAAAATGCATACAATCCAAATTGGAGTTAGATGCCCACAGTCCTTTTCATACTTTGTTTATTCCAGATCCCAGAGGACATGGAGAATTTCACCATCAAAGTGTTAAATGCTACAGGTGGTGCAAGACTGGGAAACATACTCACTGCCAGCTTACAGATTAATAAGAACGATGACCCCATTTTCTTCTCTGGTAAGTGTTCTTTTATGGATACAGTTTACGAAGGTGATACTATTCTGATATATTCTAGCTACGGTCGACTCGTGACTCCTTTTTCGTCTCCCTGTCTTTCTTCCCACGCCTCGTCCTCTCCTCAGAACCTGTGGTCATGCATCTTCGCGAAGGGGGCGTGGCCAACTTCACTGTTCTCAGGGCAGGGCGGGCAGACTTTGTTGCCACGGTGATGTACCGTGTGGAGTACGGAGATGCGTCTCCAGGTGACCTCACCTTGTTGGGCAATGGCACGCTGCTGGTGTATGAGGAGGGGGAGTGGATGAAGAACGTCTCTGTGGCCGTGGAAGATGACGACACACCGGAAACTGATGAACCCTTTTACATCGTTCTCTACAATGCTACTGGTGAGTGCTGGCTCATTATTCATTCAAATTCAAATGTCATATGCACAAAGCTACAGTGTGGAAATGGCAATGAACATCTTCTGACCTGAGCTCCTCCAACAATGCAACATATATAATAATAAAAGTCAATATACATCTAAATAGAATATGATATGTACATATAAACAAGTGGTTAGCACAAAAAAGTTTATCTTCTGTGAAGCATGTCAAAAAGAATTGTGGCAGTGTCCTACCTTGACAACACATTTGAAATCTATCAACAACTTCTCCCTTTCTCCCCTGTTTCTCCTCCTGTCTTGATATAACTGTGCACGTCCAGAGAAGAGAAGCCAGGCTACTTAACATTGCCTCATGTTGCTTTGAAATCTCCATATCATTTAATGTAAAATAACGTTGCTCATTGGTATTTAATATTACCAAATCATTGAGCTCTGGTAAAAAAAACTCTTAAATTCCTGCAGTGCAAGTATTTCCATCACTTTTACACTTCTTTTAAAGTGGTTAGAACAAGATAGGATATATTCTGGTAATTCTCATCACTGAATATATACTGGCTGTTTCATGTTTTAAAAAATGAATATCTATATCGCCTCCAAGGATTACAACAGCTCAAAGTCAGTTTCTTTTTTAAGTATTTGTATGTGCTTTATAGTAGAAAACCATGCAATCATCTCAGAACAACTTCTCCCCTTCTCCTCTGTTCACCCTCCCGTCCTAATGCTAGTTGTTTATGTACAGAGAGGTAATTTGGGTTGTCTGTGGTAGCACTGCTGCTCCTAATCCCAGTATTGTGTGTCAGGGATGGGAATGAAAAAGCAGTGGGCCCCAACAGGACCTTAATTACTAGACTCCAGACTTTCTAAGACAAAAAGACCGGCCTCTCTCTGTCTGCTGAGTGACACGGAGTAGAGTCGAGTTAGCGTTAGTTTACGCCAGGCGATGGGGCTTTATAAGGGATTGTGTTAAAAGTCAATAACCCTCATGTTAGAGGTCAATCAAACTGTTCTGGGACTTCACTCTTTAGCTTTTATTGTTTAATTTGGAGAAGATTTGCATGGTATGGTCCAGCATTTGCTTGTGAGAGGTTATGCAGCTATGGGAATGCAAACAATTTAATCTATCTGTCTGTATTTCTTCATATATAAAGCGTTTACATCTTGTAAAACAGACTCGAAGAAACTCACATTACATCAGCATGTAGGTCTTTATCTGACCCGATCATATGATTGTGTCCACAGGTGATGCTGTTGTGTATGGAGCAGACACAGCTACTGTGGTGATTGAAGCCAATGACGACGCCAATGGGATTTTCTCCCTGGAAGCCACGGAGAAACCTGTCGAAGAGGGCAAGACCAATAAATTTAAGTAAGGAACAGGCCTTTCTCTATGCTTCTTTTACACATTTCCTGAAGAGTTAAGTTGTCTCTATGTTTTGAACAGACCCTGTATTCTTTCTCTGAAATCATTACTCTTTCCTCCCAGTGTGCTTCGTGCAAGAGGACATTTTGGTAACGTTACAGTCTTCTGGCAGCTGTTTGCCAATGACTCAGTGACTCCTCTGGAGGAAAACCAGGAGTTTACCAACACATCGGGCTCCATCACCTTCACCACAGGAGAAGAGACCAAGCCTATAGTCCTGGAGGCCGTCTCTGATAAGCTCCCAGAGTTCAACGAGTTCTTCGTCCTCAGCCTCGTTAATATCTCAGGTGAGATCAAGATAAAAGTTACATTTTTTTCAGATTTAACTGATAATATAAATAAATTATTCGCAAAAGAAAAGTTAAAAAATAGTAAATAAATCTTGACTTTAACTCTTCAACTGTTGTCTATCATTTCTTAAAGGTGGTTACCCGGGGGAAGGTGGACGACTAGCAGAGATTTCCCTGAATGCCTCGGTTCTCATCCCTTACAACGACGACCCCTTCGGTGTGTTTGCCATCTCTGACAGCAACCTGGACAAAGAAGTAGCCGAAGATGTACTCTCAGAAGACGACATGGCTGACGTCACTTCCTTCACCATCCTCCGACAGCAGGGTACTTTTGGCGATGTACGGGTTTCCTGGGAGATTGTTTCTGGCCGCTTCCCAGAGGGCCTTCCCCTGATGGATGACCTGCTCCTGCTCGCCTCCTTCCCAGATGAGGTGGAGCTCCGGCCTCATGCCAGGCGACACCACTCAGCCACAGACACGTGGTTTTTCTCTGGCCTTCCCGGAGCTTACGGGACCATCTCCTCTGAAGACGGGCCTGCTGCTGTCGGAAACTTCACCTTCTCCTCCTGGCTAGTGCCCGAACCAGACACTGACGGCTTCATCGTCAGCAAAGGAAACGGGAATGGGACCTTGTATTACGGAGTAAAGGTCCACACCAATGAATCTCACGTCACGGTGGTTCTGTATTACACAGTGATCGGATCAAACAGTCCCCAGGTGGCCCGGGCCAGTGCTGAGAAATATCTGGAGAGTAATGCCTGGTTACATGTGATCGTTACTGTCGATGATGGGATTATTGAGTTCTTCCTAGATGGGGTCCCTATTCCTGGAGGACTGAGGAGCATCAAAGGAGAGGGCATCACTGATGGTGAGCTGTTGCATTAGATATTCAGATTCAGAGTACTTTGTAGTCCATTAAAGAGGACATGTGATGCTCATTATCAGATTATATCAGTATGTAGTGTCTCCACTGTGACATGTCTCCATGCTTTAATGTTCAAAAAGCTCTTTATTTCTCTCATACTGCCTGTGCTGCAGCCTCCTTTTCACCCTCTGTCTGAAACCAGAGCCCAGTCTGCTTTTATTGGTCAACCACTAAGAGATGTGTTGGAAATATCCCGTCCCACAAAACAGCTTGTGTCTTCACCTCCTATCTGATAGCACCATTTATCTTTAGCATCTGTTTTCATGACTTTCTAGAATGCTAGCTCACGTATAGACTGTGCAGAAGACCACATGTCATCACCTCTGTCTCCCCCATTGAACACTGTCACTTCAGTTTGGACACTGGTGGCCCAAACAAAAACACCCATAACAAATGATGATGCATATACTGTTAAAATGAATTGGAACATTACATGTTATCAATTTGTTGGGGAAGATTAATTAAGTATTTTTTTTGTATTATTGCAGAGTTAGTATTAAGTTAGTATTAACACTCTTAATGTCACCTAGAAGGCAAAACACTTTTCATGTCAAAATATGACAGGCCATTATTTATTATGTCCTGTGAGCCCAGTTGTGTGTGTGTGTGTGTGTGTGTGTGTGTGTGTGTGTGTGTGTGTGTGTGTGTGTGTGTGTGTGTGTGTATAACTATCTAGGCAGAGAACTTCAAGCTTCTCTCTCTTTGTTCACAAATGGAATGTCAAGTCTTAACTTCTTTCAGATATAATGCATGGCCAGACACACACACACACACACACACACACACACACACACACACACACACACACACACACACACACACACACACACACACACACACAGACATTGTTCAGGACTACTGGGACTCTGCTATGCTTGAGTGATCACTTAGCCTCAGCACTGCTGGATATTGTTACCGCTAGAGGAAATCAGTCGGCATTTTCTTTTCTTTCTATTCTCTCTAATTAATGGAGACAATAGTCATAGCCTCTATTGGACCAAAATCCCCCAGAGGGGAAATATTCTGATGGTTCTTTGGCTAACTTCAATCACAGGACATGTATACATAATCATCAATCATGTCACGAGTTATTGTCTGCTACTGGTGGCTCAACCCACACAGGACTGGTTTTGTGTGTGGGCTTTATTCTTGCTCAGTGTGGCACATTTCCTGCGTTTGTCACATTCTGTACACTTAAAGACAGCGATAGGCAGCAGAGGTGTACGTTTATATAAATGAGTAATGAGAAAGAGCCAGAGCAGGGCATTTGGCAGCCGTAATCAAGATTCTGTTTGTGGTCCCCATACATAGCAACCACATGTGATCCACCATTAACATTGATAACACTATAATATGACATAACTAAAGGTGGGGTAAGTAATTTATTTCAGAAACACTTTTTGTTATATTCCATGGAATGCTCTTAACATCCTGATAGCAATGAATATCTGAAGTGCTTTGACAATAAATACATTAAAAAAAAATGTCATCTGTGGAAGCTGTAGCGCTGTAAAAAGCACGACCAATCATCTGAGCCGGCCCGGCTAAAATAACTGGATGGCCTACCTGCCTGTCTTCCATCTGTGCACAAACTTATCTCGTGCCCTCATTGGTCATGTGCGCGTTCGTGTGTGTTGGAGGAGGGGCTCTGTGAGGAAGTGGCAGATTTGTTCTGGTTGTGTATTTTCAAATTCTAGCGCACTCGAGCTGGTTTCTCCAAAATTACCTACCCCACCTTTAACGACTAATATTTTTAACAGTTAAAAGATGATACAGTAACCACACATCAGAATCAGTGCAGATTAAAGGCCACATTTCAATGACTTGCATATTAGATAATGATGCAAGTGCACATTACAAAAAATATAAGTAAGTAAATTGCAACAAATAAACAAACCAAGGTAAAAATATGGGAAGCGGTATTTTCAAAAGTCATTCAATACATAAAAGTATTGAAGAAGACGGTAAAAATTGTAAATAAAAAGTGTAAATCGTACATTAAACTTATACGTAGCCCCTTGTGTGGTGTTCACATTGTTGTTACTCAGCCAGTGTTCGTGGGTCTGGTGCACCCGCTGCCTTTTTGGGCTTCAATTCAACACAATCAAACTATTTTATGTTAAAATACTCAACAGATGTTTACTTCATCCCAATTACAAGCAATTTAAACAGCATATATGGTTAATATTTGCCCTTTTACATTTGTTAGATCATATTAATTAATTAAAGTGCTACTCGTTTTTTTGCCCGCTGTTCTTGTGGTTTGTCTTTTTTTTGCAACTAGCTGATGCTCAATCTCATCCTCTTCTTCAAAGTCAGACTCCGAATTCTCAGAAATATGATCCTCACATTCTGATACCTTCCTCGACATCATCATCAAATGGTTCTCTCTCTTCCAGGATCATTTGCAAGGCCATCTTTGCAGCTGGGATAGAGTGGGAACCAAATAAAGATTGGTTCCCGCAAGACATAATGCGGGAATGTGAGAGCAGACAGGTGTCGGTGCTTGAATTGATCAACAATGTTGCAACACACACACACACACACACACACACATACACACACACACACACACACACACACACACACACACACACACACACACACACACACACACACACACACACACACACACACCCGAACACCCTGTATGTAATGTAAATGTGTAGGGGGGGTGTACAGTGGGTGGTCATTGAAAATGTGTTCTGATATATGTTTTTCACAGAAAATGAGCCAAGGCCATTGAGTGTGGGTTTGAAAAAAAATAATTTCAATAATAATTTTTCTTTAGCTAAATAATGAAAACGGGTCCCACATACCCGAATACCATACAAGGGTTTTAAAACCGAACTAACAAAAAGAGACCCTTTTAAAGGTCCAGATCAGCCTTGTGCTCTCATTTCACCATATCTCAAGTCTAGTAAAAGTAAAGTTGCAGAATCGCAGGTGTGAATCGTATAACGTAGAAAAATATGATCGGACCTTTAAAGCATTCAAAAGATATCAGGGATATAACTTCAATGTGAGACATAGTCCTCTTTTGCAAAAGTGAGAGTTCAAACGAAGAAAAATGTATCTAATTGTTTTTCAATGTGTATCATTAGATGGGGAAAATACAGTTCATACTTGAATATCATTTTGGCCATTTGTGAAACCTAATGCTTTGTCTTTCCCTGTGACTTTCCCCTGCAGGACCCTCGTCAGTGTTCATTGGCTCTGACCCTGATGGAGAGCAGCGTTACACAGGCCTTCTGCAGGACGTCCGCCTGTACAGAACCAAACTGAACCGCAGTCACATCCACGAGCTTCACACCCAGCCCGCCAAAACAGACCTGAGGAACCTCTCTGGTTACCTGCGCTACCGACAGGAGGAGAGGCAGAAGTCCTTTGTGGTGGAGGTCCGGGATGATGAAGAGGAGGAGGGAGAGGAGCTGTTCTACCTGCTGCTGGTGGGGGTTCAGGGAGGAGCGCGTCTCCCTCTGCCCAGACCCATCGCTACTCTGCGGGTCATGAAGAGCGACAATGCCAACGGGCTGTTTGGATTCACCGGGGCCTGCATACCTGACGTAAGTGCACACTATGGAACATACGCACCTCAAATCACAGCAAATATCACTTTTGTTGATAATCAAATATAACTATACTCTTTTGAATAAGTCTTAGTCTTACTATTACAGTGGCATTGCAATGTTATTAATATTCCTTAATGTCACCACTACGATTGCAAGATTTGGAAAAAAGTCACTTTGGTTTTTAGGCTCTGTACCAAACAGGGATTTGTCAATAATACCCTCGGACAATGGTTCCCAACACTATTGGAGTGACTTTGATAGTTATTGGACTCAGGATTCATTCATTTGGATTCCCGCTGTATGAAGAAATTAAAGGGCGGCGCGGAAGTGGAAACAATTCACAAAGGGATTCAACTGTTTAAAACACATGCTCAAAGTAAGCCGGATTTTGCCGATGTATTTATGTGGATTCAAAAATCGTAAATAATCTACAAAATGGAGGAGACCGATCTGATCGGAGCAACTGTGACAAATAATCCAACTGAAACCGGCATGGACAATGACTATGTTTTAAAAATGCGTTTATCCAGAAAAGCCCGGTTTGGACACTTCACGCGCAGAAGAAACATTTCTATTAAAGAATAATTATAAATGTCTGTGTTTTTATGTCTATAATAGCTACTAACTTGAATTTGTATTCAAATTAATTAATCAATTATTTTTTTATATTGTATTGTAATGTAGAGACAAGGCTTATAGTGACAATCATGTATTGCGTTACAATTCTATGTACATTTATTTTTTTCTAAATATGATATTTGGCCTCAAATCATCTGAGGACTGGCGCCCCCCCTGCGATCTTTGGCGCCCCCCAGGTTGGGAACCACTGCTCTAGAATAACATTTGTTGGGACTTTTCTGCAGCATCTTCAGATATGTTCTCCTATTTTGCCTTTGTTAATTATTGACTGTGCTTTGAATATTGCACTAGTCCATATTGCAATTTCGATAACATTTTGATTAATTATGCATCTCTCTCCGTCACTCAGTTGTGTCTACAGAGTAAACATATGCGTAGAAACACATGTAATGTAAACCCAGCTGGTTTGTCGGTTCCTGTGCTGCTGCATATTTCATCAGGCTGCATGCCTGGCTGCAGGGAGAGATGCTCTCTGTGTTTAGTTGGATTGGATGCGTTGGCTCTCGTGTCTCAGGTGGAGCGACAGCTGGCGAGGCTGCAGCAGGTCTGTCAGTCAGAGCATTCCTGTACGAGCGGATCAGGAGTTCCAGCACTGGAAACGAGAGATCTGGTTCCTCGTTTCCATCCGGACGACAGGTGGCAGGGCCGGGAGGCATTCCATCAGAACCAGAGGGTCTTCTTTATGTCCTCTGGGGATAAATAGACGTGGAGGCATGTGGGCTATCAGGTGCTTAGTCTCTAAATCACCTGGAAATGGATCATTCAAAGGAATTCACTTATGTATGCGAGCAGAGTACAGCTTAATAGGGCAGCACAATTAATCATATGTTCATAAAAATCGCAAAATAGTGCAATATCAAATTCACAGTATACACATTATTTGTTTAAGTCAAATATGTAAACATTTCTGATTTAGGTATTGTGGTGCTGAAGAGAGGTCCTGATATTTTCCAGACTTAATAAAAAGTACTTGTTTGATACAGAAAGCATTAAAAAAAACACACCCTTTAAATATATTTTATTTTATTGTTCATAAATAAATCATTTAAGATAATCGCAATTCGTTTTTTTAACACATCCATGTGTTAGGACCAGTGGGCAGCTATTAAACAGTGTCCTGGTGCAGTGACATTGTTGCCTTGCTCAAGGGCACCTCAGTAGTGCTCTCAACGTACCAGTCCACACTCCATACTTTGTCCGTCTTGGGATTGAACCAGCAACCCTCTGAGGCCCTTATCCCTTAGCTAGACATGGTCGTTAACATAGTTAGTAGGACAATTTATCAATTCGTTCTTGCTGTCCATAATTAATTGACATGTTCATACCTTTGTTGTCCTAACAGGCCACTGAGGAAGGCTCCACTGTGTCCTGTGTGATCGAGCGTATGCGGGGATCTCTGGACCGCGTTTATGTCAACTACACTGTGACCCAACTGGACAGCTCGGACAGTGAGACGCCAGCCAATCAAGACTTTGGAAATGCCTCTGGAGCGGTGGTTTTCATGCCTGGACAGCGCTCTGAGGTGTGTGTACTGTGTGTGTGAGAGGGACTCAACGTTTTGATCTGTGTTAATGTGATCTTGAGCTGGGAAAAACACCTCTGAGTTTATCAAGGGTCACACAACGTGCACAGTGGGTAGAAACAAGTGTTATTTAGTGTGCACTGTATTTAAACATCGTATTATTTATATAGTTTAACAGCAGGATTTACGTCCCAAATGCAAATGTTTTTAGACAACCAGCCCCCCCTAGTGGTTGGTTGGTTGTGAATTTCCTAATGAGTCAACAGGTGCCAGCAGATAATAAATCTTTTCCTTTGACGGCTGAAATATCGACCATTTTTTTAAGAGTACAACTTTGTTTTGAAAAATAACCTAATAAATATATGCACATCTCTCTGTTAGGTGCTGAACCTGTTGGTGTTGGATGATAACCTCCCAGAGCTGGCAGAGTCCTTCCAGGTCACTCTGGTGTCAGCAGAGTCCAGTGATGGGAGGAATGGCTCCACCCCCACCAGTGGAGCCAGCATCGACCCAAACAGCTCCGTTAACACTGTCACTGTCACAGCCAGCGACCACCCATACGGTAGTATTCACTCACATCCCAGACTACTATATTGTTGTACTTTCAACGCTGATCTTTGTAGCCATAACAGATCCCTATTCATCAGATTAGGTTGAGACAAGTGGCTTACTGGGTCGGCTAAATATGATTACCATGTTCCCTCTCTCCTTCTCCCTCTTATGTGCATTACTCTAAACTCCCTGCCCTCCAGGAAAAATTAACGTTGTTTTTTTAAGATTAACGTTTTATCTCCATATATCAAAGACGCAATTTAACCCATAAACAAACCCTTCTCTTATTCCAGGCCTGCTGCAGTTTCAGCCCAGCCCCCCAGGAGAGGGCCTGATCTCTCCAGTGTTAGAGCCGGCCCACATTACTGTCAGAGAGGAAGATGGAGACGTCCGTCTGCTGGTGGCCAGAGCTCAAGGCCTTCTGGGAAGGGTCATGGTGGGATACAGGACAACGCCATTCACAGCGTCCAGCCCCGAGGACTACAAGGTTTTACATCTTGTTTTTTAAATATGTATCAGTAGTACAGGCAAAAGATACACATAACAGAATGATAAGATGACAATACCAGCTAAAAAAACATTGTTAATAGGGTCCCTTCACTTTTTAAAAGTCCTAGGTCAACAGTCTGATACACCGGAGAACCAAAAAACAAATACATGACATACTTTTCCATATAATCCCTCTCCACACTTCAGCTAATCAAGTCCCATTTCATGTTGTGTCAATCATTGTTCCCAAAGGAAATTGGCTCGCAAGTTATTTTTTAGATTCAGATAACCCCTTGAAAAATATTGTTTTACCAAACATACTAATTGTATTTATTATCTTGAAGTTTGTTTCCAGTAAAGTCTTTAATCCTTCTGAAGAATACAGAGGTAATACATGTTATCCTGCTTGGTTGGTTACCCCCTCCTCTATATTCCAGGACTCAGATGGCGTGCTGGACTTTCTTCCAGGGGAGAGGTTAAAGTTCATCAGCGTGACCATCGTAGACAATCCTGTCCCTGAGCTGGACAAGATTTTCAGAGTGGAGCTCTACAACGCTGATGGAGGAGGTGAGAGAGAACTGTTTTCATTAGTTTCAGTTACATTTTGAGCCTTAGAGCTTCTATTTGTTTTAACTGACCCTGTGATGTGCCCTGCTGTGCTCCTGTGTGCTGTGCTCCTGTGTGCTTCTCTACACCCACCTACCCACTCGACCCTCCTTCCCATTTGCCCTCCTCTTCGGTGTGATTCTCTCCTGGTGTGAACCTTGTTTGATCCTCGTGTTCGATCCATCAGTGGATCCGTTTCTGCGTAGTGAAGGAAGTGGTAGTGGGGAGATTGACTCTGACTTCTTGCTTCCATCCTATCTCCACCGTGGTAAGTTTCCCCCTCCTTTTCCTTTTCCCAAAACTGCTTCTAGTTTTCATTCCTTGACCCCCACAACCACATCATTTCTTACTCCCAAAGGCTGCATTACTCCAAATCCAGTTTTATTAGTGATCAGGTAACATGTAGCTGCTGCTGACAAGCCATAGTTTGGTCTGAGACCTAATTCTTTTAAATTTGACCGTTTTATGACCTAACAAATCACTCGTACAAGATATGTTTTTCATAGTAATATTTGTAATAGATTTTGACCACCATAGCTAGGATACTGTCCTCTCAAGACAGACATTCTGGACTGTGACAGAAGACACAGTTCACCAGAATATGTCGTTTGAAAAATATGTTGCATTATCATTTTCACAGTACATAAACCTAAAGTAAGTAATATAACATGAATAATGCTTAATGAACAAAAGAAAATAATGACAATAAAACTAAAATAACAAGACAAAGAGGAGGAAAACGGAACGTCAATGAGACAGACAGGGGAGAGAAAAACGTTTTTATTAATTAAAAAAAAGTCCTTAACACTTTTTGTGCAATTATTATCCTTTAGAGCCTCAAGTGTCCATACACATAGGTATGTGGGTGCATGTGTGTTAAACCTTGAGTAGTGTTTACATAGTACTGTGACCCCTGTGAGGAGTAGCCTGTGGGAAAAGCAAACAGCCTTTCACAGGCAGAAAGGGTAAGTGCTGGAGACCCCGGTGTTTAACACCCATTGGGCTGCTGTGACATATTCTGACCATTATATTACTTTATCTAAGTTATTTGGTAGTAAGAAGGTGTGTATTATAATTGGAAGATTCCTATTGTAATCCCCAGCTTGATTGATACATGTAATGTTTTCATTCCCTCTCATCCGGTCCTTTTCAATGTCTTTAAATTAAACAGTTGAAATTGTAACCAGAATTGATCACAAACAAGTAACACAGGGTTTTATCTGCTATTTTGTGTGTAGCCAGCTTAGGAGTTGCGTCCCACATCACGGTGACCATCGCGGCTTCTGATGACGCCCATGGAGTGTTTCAGTTCAGTCCTGAATCCCTTTCTGTCAACGGGACAGAACCTGAGGATGGACGCAGCTCTGTGGTCCTGCAGGTCAGTGTCTTGACCATTTTAAACATGTAAAGGTATCCAGTAAGATCTCAGAGATGTAGATGTTTACCTATATTTGCTATAGAAAGTCAAGATATAATACTCTTGGTCAGGTCTTTTTTAATCTTCATGCTATGTTTCTGTGTGCTCTCTCCCAGGTGGATCGGTCCTTTGGAGACCTCTCTAACGTCACTGTGTTCTGGGAGGCTGATCCCAGCTCTGAGGGGGAGCTGCTCAGCAGGTTTGGGAACATCACCTTTGGCGTAGGTCAGACGTCGGAGGACATCATAATCGAAGTGGCCCAGGATCAGACCCCTGAGTTGGACCAGAGTTTCAACGTGTCTTTGGTCAACGTCTCCCACGGTCGTCTGGGTGTCCAAACGTCTGCCACTCTGACCGTGCTCGCCAGCGACGATCCTTACGGTGTTTTTGTTTTCGCCAATGTAACAAGATCGGTCCGTATTCCTGAAGCTGACACAACTGTCACCCTCACCATCCTGCGACAGAGAGGCCTGATGGGACAGGTACAGGAAGTTAAATTAAAGCCACCTATGAGTCTGTTTCTTTAGCTTTTAATAAATAAATAGACCGGTTTGATGAACCCCTACATATCTTAATCTTCTTCTTTTATTTGTCTAGGTGCGAGTCACGTATGGGACTCTAAAAGAGACAGATCTAGAACCTTACCGGACCCCTGGGGTGGGTCGAGCCACTGAGGGGCGGGACTTTGTTCCTCTTCTGGATTCGGTTATGTTCTTAGCCAATCAGAGTGAAGCAAACATCACCTTACGAGTGCTGGATGATAAGGATCCAGAAAGAGGCGAGTCCGTGTTTGTGAGGTTGATCAGCGTTCAACTCATCGAAGGAGAGCAGGAGAGGCTCAGTAAGATACGGACGATTCATTTCAGATATAATTATACTTCAACTCCACTACACTGACAAATATGCTATTGCTCTTCCTTCCAGTTTCCAATTCCCCTTCTCTGGGACCCCGGGCTGACATTATAGCCCAGGTGGTAGTGGAGGCCAGCGACGATGCGTTTGGGGTCCTGCAGCTTTCTGCTTCTGCTGTCAGTGTGGCCGAGCACTACGTTGGGCCCATAATAAACGTTACTCGTGTTGGGGGGATTTTTGCTGACGTATCAGTCAAATTCCGAGCGGTGCCTTTGACCGCCAGAGTCAGTAAGTATTCGGCATGGATTTAAATCAATTCCATTTAAATGTGTGTGTTATCAGGCATGTTCATATGTGTGCGTGTGTAAGCCTACACCTGTTCTGCACCGCATTTTACTGACTGATCTTTATTTAATTTGTTTTATTCTAACCTTTTATATATTACCATATTTTATTCAATATGCTTCTTAGATAACTTTTGTTTTGTTCTACTCATAGCATTGTGAAGCACCTTGAGATGACGTTGTTTTTAAAGTGTATTGTATGAAATGCATTATTATTATTATTACTACAGGTGAAGACTACAGCGTAGCCTCCACTGATGTGGTCCTCCTAGAAGGGGAGTCCAGTAAATCAGTCCCCGTCTATGTCATCAATGATATGGTCCCTGAGCTGGAGGAGACCTTTCTCATCGAGCTGATCAACCAGACCACAGGAGGAGCTCTGCTGGGGGAGCTCACACGTGCCATCATCACCATACTGCCTTCTGACGACCCTTTTGGTGCCTTTGGTTAGTCGACATTATCCAGGATATGTTTAAGTCTTGTCATCTTATACTGGACTACTTCTCAGTTTGTTTTTTTATTTCTACCCAGTCTTCCAAGCAGTTCCAGTGACCATAGAGGAACCAGGGTCTAACTCCATTGAGGTTACGTTGCCTATAGTGCGTAATGCTGGTACTATTGGCACAGTGGTAGTCCAATGGCAGGCCACGGTTAATGGTAAACTAGCAGTGGGGGACATCAGACCCACATCGGGAGAGGTGACATTCGCTCCAGGAGAGACCATGAAGAGGCTCAGGGTGGAGGTTTTAGCGGATGATGTACCTGAAATCACTGAGGTATGAAGCTGACCATGAATTTGTACATCATTGGAAGTATTTATGGTCAATCTTTATTACACTTTTTCTGTCTTTTCTAGATAATTAAGGTGAAGCTGACTGATGCCAGTAATGGAGGAAGCCTTGGAGCCGATACATCTGTTGACATAATAGTGCCTGAAAATGACAACCCGTACGGGACGGTGTACTTTGAACAGTCTGGATACCGCCTCCAGGAGCCACTGGAGGGCGTGTATAATGCCAATGTTACTGTCCGCAGGAGGTACTTTTTTCTCAATTTAACATAATTTCATTTTTCCTAAACTTATACAAGAATGTTCATACTTTTGCTTACTTTAAAAAAAACATTTGTTCTCAGCTAAATCCACATAGTGTATATAAAAGAAGGCAAGAGAAAAAATAAATAAAAACAGTAATTAAGCAAGGAATACTACAAAATACTTTAAAAAGTATAAAATGAAATTGTGAGTGTGTGTTTGGAAGGTAGAGATGCTAGTATGATTCAGAGGGTGTTGCAAATTATTTTTTTAAAGGTCATAATAATTGGTTTTCTTTTGTGTATTTTCACTCACATTTAACCCACTTTTCTTCTCTGCTGTCTTTTCTCTATCATCCTCCTTGCCTTAATTCCAGTGGTGGTCACTTTGGCCGCCTGGAGATCGTGTACAGAACCTCTAAGATCGACATAGTTGGCGTGGCTCAGGCTGGCGGCCAGGACCTGCTAACGTACTATGACGTCCCAAAACCTGGATCTCCATCCTCCTCCCCCCTCCGGACGGTAAACATCACCGGTCAGACGGACCCTCTGGCTTCATGTGCTGCTGCCTGTCTGAGAGAGGCTGCCTGCCAGGCCTTCTCTCTCTCTTCAGGGGGGAGCCCACCCTCCTGCACCTGGGTGACTTCAGGGTTTGACCAGCTGACCTCTAACCCTCAGGTTTTGACGTATGTAAAAAACCTCACTGCAGCTGCTGTGCTGTTCAGTGCCCAGGCTGTGGCGGGGAGTGATTACACCCCCGTTACCGCTCAAAGTGCCTTCATGGAAGACGGGTCGGGGGCCGCCAACCTCACCGTCCCAATCCTGACTGATAAGTTCCCTGAAATGGATGAGAGCTTCCTCATACAGATCTTAAAGGTAAAAAACAATGTTTTTTATATATATATATATATATATATATATATATATATATATATATATATATATATATATAGAGTGGTTCAGTGATGGCGTATTTTTGTAGGCTAAACCCAAAGTTAGCATCACAAGAGACAAAAAGCAATAGGATTTTTCTGTTGGATTCTGAAATATTGCAGAAAATAAGATGCGTATGTGGTAAAGAAACATTTATGATCCTTACATGTTTTGTGCCGCAGGTTATGATGTTTTAAGAGTAAATGCAATCACCAGAAGTAAAAAGAGTAAACAATCTAAATCAAGGTCACTGCCGCTAAGCTAAAGGCAGCCAATGTCTGTTGTGATGTTGTTTAGTAGTCTTAATAACTTGTGAGCAACTGCTGTTTTTAACATATCATCTTCAGAAATTCACCAGTGGGGTATTTAATGACGTATTTCATGTCATAGTACAAAACATGAAAACATGTTAAGCCTGTGTTAATAACATACCTTTCTTTTGGCAAGTGGTCAAATGCTGACTGATTTCAGTGTTTTAAGACTCATTCCTGCACCACCCTATTTCTATTCATTAATAATAATTCATTTATTCACATGCATTATATTTCCACTGTTTAACACAATGTTTTGTGATGTATTGTTTAAAGGTGAAGCTGATTAATCTGACCGTGGCTCAGAAGAACCTGCCCTCCATCGGCCAGCCAGACCAGGCGGTGGTCACTATAGGGATGAATGGAGATGCGTTCGGGGTGTTTCTGATATACAGCCTCAGCCCCAACACCACCAACGACGGGCTCTATCTAGAGGTCAGAGAAGAGCCTGGGGTTGTGGTGCCCCTGGTAATCGAGAGGAGAGGAGGGAACCTGGGCACCGTCACCGTCGAGTGGAGGTATGTTGGAGGGGAGGCCACACCAGACGCTGACTTCACCGGGACAGGAGGAACTCTGGTCTTTGACGGTGTGTGGATCAAACACTGATTCATTTTTCAATCCTCCAACATCTTCCCAGAATGAAACATCCTATTTACTGTCTCTGCCCACAGGTGATGTGAAGAAGACCATACAGGTATTAATCAGAGATGACATTGAGCCAGAGGACAACGAGAGCCTCATGATTGGTCTTGTGAATACGGAGGGAGGAAGTCGCATCCTGCCCAGCTCCGACACTGTAACCATAGTGATACTGGCTAACGATAATGTGGCCGGAATAGTGGGATTTCATCCAGCCTCACGTTCTGTGATTGCCAGAGAAGGTGGGAAGTCGTTTTCTATGATTTGCCTGTTTGTATCGCTACTTAATATTAACCATGTATGCCCCAGCACATTTCAAACCCTCTCCACTGTCCCTCTCACAAGAGATGTGTCCTAATTATGTGTGAGTGCTAACGTAAGGGAATGCTCTCATAGTAATAGCAGCATGTAGCAACAGGTGGTCCTCTGTGGTCGTCTGTCATCATCTTAAAATGATTTATGCATGAGCCATTGAAGTCTCCCTGAGTGTAATCCATACAATTAGAGAACTTGAACACTGGTATCTACATTATAAGAATTCACTTTAATGCTCCCTAAATAACTTATAACTTATATTTCACATTACAGGTGAGAGGCTCTCCTTATTGGTGTTGAGAACAGCTCCAGGTTTGGGTAATGTCACTGTGGACTGGACTCTACAAGGGCCTCTTGTGCAACGGACCTTCACCCAGAACTCAGGGACAGTCTTCTTCACAGAGGTACATTTAAGAGAGAGATAATTGAATGTGGGATTATGGTAAAACACATTTATTGCAGAGTATGAAGATGCAGACTTTGGCAACAATCAGCAAGTTGTTATTGTTGTTTTTATGTGAGGGTGGTTGAAGGTATCACACATTTAAAGGAAAATATGTAATTGAGGCAGTAAAGCTATATTTTATGTCTCCTGCAGGGAGAGCTAAATAACACCATAGTCCTGCAGCTTCTTGATGACGCCACACCAGAGGATAAAGATGAATACAAAGTCGTCTTGTCCAACATCCAAACGTTCGGTAATGCATCTGCTCTCTGCATGGTCGATACTTTTGCATGAACCCAGAAATGCCTCAAAATACTCAGACGTTTTACCCAGATTAACATTCCCCTGACCTCCACACAGGTGTCGTGGTGACAGGTCATGCTGCTCTGGATGTTCAGGGCAGGGAGGCTGTGCTCTCTGTGGACACCAGCGATGAGCCCTACGGTCTGCTGACCATCGCCCCTTCATCACTCAGGGTGACCACCGAGGAACGGGACAGAACTATAAACATCTACGTCAACAGAGAGTTTGGATCCTCAGGTCAGTGGGGCGAAGTGTTAAATACTTGATTCCATTCTTTATTTATTTACTAATATCATACCGAAATCTCTGGTACAGGAGCTGTGAATATCACCTATGAAGTTCTCAGAGGGTCTCTACAAGACTTGTCCCAGGTGGAGGGGGCGCTCGCTGACCCGGGACAGGACTTCATCTCTGGTGCTGGTTCTGTTATCCTTCAGGAGGGACAGACTTCTGTCGCCATCCCTGTCACCATACTGGAGGTAGAGCTCTGATCCAAGCACTATTTCCTTGAAGCAGATTTGTTTGGATGTGGAATTTTAAAACTTTTTAAATGTGTTTTTTAGGACGACATCCCTGAGCTGCAGGAGTTCTTCCTGGTGAACATAACATCAGCAGCACTCATCACGACTCTTGCCACTGTTCCCCATCTAGGTATGAAGCAATTTCGCAATCTGTTGTTACAAAATGTCTATGATTGCTATTGGTCATAGTAGACAGTTGTGTTATTATTATACTGTCAAATTACATGTACAATTCTTTCAATCATTTGTTCTGTTTGTGTCATTTTTTTCTGATATATTTTACAATATTTCCCCATTTCATAAAATCTATTTCCTTCTTTCTTTTCATAATTTCTCTCCATTTGCTCTGTTTGATGATTAGAGGTTGTATATTGCACATTGCCAGGTAAAACACACATTCATATGTTTGAAGCTTTGCCTAAAATCTCATGTAGTTTAATGTAAAATCCCCCGACATGGTCCATTAAAATGCAATATTTTAGTTAATGTCAAAATTCACCCGAAAAGAGCTTTGTAGTTTCTCCTACCGCTTTTGCATTATCCAAACCGCACTCCACAATATGAATGAGTTACTTCAGAAAGTGATGAGTGGACAGAATACAGCAGCAGGCTCCCAGAATACTATCAGCCTCTGCGTAGAGACACTCGGTAAACACACGGCCGCTCTTCTGGCAGCAGTCATTATGTGGCTTGGATGGCGGGATTGATGCTTTCCATGATTGAGGAAGCCGAGGGATTTGGTGGGAGCCGAGTAGCACGGTGTGGTGAGGAGGGAGAGAGCCAAACTAAACCCGACGCTGGCCTCCCAGTGTCTCGGCCATAGAGTGACTGGAAGACGACTATTCAGGGGGTCATAAATCAGTCCACCCTAAAGACTTGGCTGCTCCGCTTTCCAAGCCACTTACAGGAGACGCTTCTTAGCTGTAATCCTTCGCTCCAATGTGCCATGACAGAAGTTAGTTCCTCTAGAATGTCCTCCAGCACATATTGCGCTGATGGTAGTTGCAGCCATAATAAGGCGCTGATGCTAATAATAAAGTATCTATACAGTCATAATTAACATTTAACATGTTTCCTCTTTTATAATGTCTTTTCCGCAGACACTCAGGGTTTGGTAGCAGAGGTTAGCATCGCTGCTAATGATGGAATTAGAGGAGTCATTGAATGGACGAACACCATGTAAGTACAATCAAATAATATATTTCTTGTATTATTTGTACATGCCCTAATAGTTCTTTCCTCTTAATATGCTTCTTAACAGGTTTCAAGTGAATGAAACGATAGGAGTACTGAGTCTAGTGGCCTACAGGAACAAGGGGACATATGGGAATGTCTCTCTCTTCTTCTACACTCAGAACCTGGAAGCTCAACAGGGATTGGACTACAACACCAGTGGAACGGTCTGCTGTGCACAGTATTTTAACATAACCTACCAAATCCCACACACATACTGTACATACACAGCACATTGAGGTAGCATGAATATCCAGATGGGATAAGTCAAGAAAGCTTAACTTGTTTAACATTCTTGAAGTGGTTCTGCCTCTCATCCAAAAGAAAGATAAAACAAAGAAGTCTTTTGGATCTAAATCAAGTGACATTTCCTTTAGATATGGCCTGGATTAATGATAGTCTTCACATAGTGTTTAAACCGAAACCCCTCTGTCCACACAGATGCTCCACTTTGTTGACGGTGAAAGGCATAAGTTTGTAGAAGTGCAGATCATCGATGACGCTGTTCCTGAGGGAGCTGAGAGATTCCAGCTGATCCTGTCCCAGCCCTCCCCCGGGCTGGAGCTGGGCACCAACACCACAGGTACAGGAGGGGAGGATACAGTACAACATCATCTCTGAAACATGAATACAACAGCATCAAACAGCAAAACATATGCTTCCAGTGCTATTTAGTTCAAATAAACTACTGTCGATGAATGATCAAGGGGTTAAGAGAGTAAGAAGGTAAATACATTATACATATGTGAGAGTATAAGGAAGGTTTTATAAAATTGTTTGGTTTTTTAACAACCTGTATCAACCTGTTTAAATGAACAACTGTACGTATTATTATCTTTAACCAGAGATGGTAAAAATACACACATCCTTTACTCAAGTAGAAGTACAGTGTTTCAAAATACATAGAAGTACTGACTAAACTTCTTTACTCAAGTAAAAGTAAAGAAGTATGGGCTTGGTAATGTCCTTAAGTAAAAAGTACCCATAACTAGCAGCTGTTTTAAAGAGTACCTGACCTCCCTACTAACCCTAACTAAAGGAACCAGCTGTTTGGAAAATGTAAGAAGTAGAAAGTACAGGTATTTGTGTTCAACATGTAAGAAGTAGAAAGTACAGGTATTTGTGTTCAAAATATAAGAAGTAGAAAGTACAGGTATTTGTGTTCAACATGTAAGAAGTAGAAAGTACAGGTATTTGTGTTCAACATGTAAGAAGTAGAAAGTACAGGTATTTGTGTTCAACATGTAAGAAGTAGAAAGTACAGGTATTTGTGTTCAACATGTAAGAAGTAGAAAGTACAGGTATTTGTGTTCAACATGTAAGAAGTAGAAAGTACAGGTATTTGTGTTCAACATGTAAGAAGTAGAAAGTACAGGTATTTGTGTTCAACATATAAGAAGTAGAAAGTACAGGTATTTGTGTTCAACATGTAAGAAGTAAAAGTAAAAAGTCGTCAGACAAATAAGTTGTGGAGTAAAGTACTGATACCAGTACAGTAACAAAGTATTTGTATTCCACTACTTCCCACCCCTGTCTTTAACTACATCTTTCTGTTTTCTTAAAGCCACTGTGAATATCTTGGCCAGTGACGATGGACATGGCGTCATTTCCTTCAACACCAGCGAGCACTTCCTGTTGAAGGAGCCCACGTCTGTGTCGGGGCTGAGTGAGAGCGTGGCCACCCTGATCGTGATCAGGAACCCAACGGAGGGCACGTTCGGCCCCGTGACGGTTCAGTTCAGCATCACTGACGCCAGCGGCAGCCTGGCAGAGGGAGACCTGAGGCCAGCACAGGGCTTTGTGGTGCTGGAGGATGGAGTCAGGTTTAAGGTGAGGGAGAAGTAGATTTTTAGTGGCTTTACAGCATTCAAACACATGTAGAGTGTTATTATTTTTGGCCGCACCTGGAAGATTGTTGATAACCTACTGGATCCATAAGTAATCTCACATTTTTTATTTATGATTGTCTATTCTTTTATCTTTACGTAAGACATCTATTGCTTCAATACTTCAATACTCTGTTGCTATCCCCAAAGTTTCTTTAATTTTTTTCATATACATTTTTTTTTTTGGGGAGTTTTTCCCTTTATGCTGCGAGAGTCTAAGGACAGAGGGTTTCGTATGTTGTAACCTTTATATATACAGTCTATGGTTGTAACACTGTAAAACCCCCTGAGACAAATATGTAGTTGTTTATTGATTGGGCTTTGTAAATATACTTTGATTGATGGATTGATATTATTCCAGATGCTGGAGATCTGGGCAGTCCTGGACGCTGAGCCTGAAGCAAATGAAACCTTCACAGTGACTCTGTCCAGCCCAACAGGAGGGGCTCGGATGGGGGACCAACTCCAAATACTCATCACCGTACTGGAGAACCTGGCTCCGTCTGGCCTGTTCCGCATCGGACCTACCGTCAACAGGTCTCAATACAGATTCTATAACTTAGAAAAATCATAAACACTCTGATTATCTAATGTTGTATCTCTGAGTAGCTGAACAAATATGTAAAAATTCAAAAGGGTCTCAAATCTCATCCAGAAATGTGATGCAGTGTAAGGTCACCTATTACGTGAAATCCACTTGTTCATGTCTTGTATACATAACCATGTGTCCCCTCTGTGTAAAGAGATTCTGAAAGTTTCAGGAAAAAACTTTTTGTCCTGATCCATTTATATAAAAAGCTGTCTGAAAATGAGCTGATCAGATTTTGACCACTTCATGATGTCATAACGATTTGTTGGCTTGTGTAACCATTAGCCAATCAGCAACCAAGGTACCCCCCCCCCCCACCTTATCACCTGAATCTCCTCCTAGAGCACCATTGAGTTCTTTTTAACCGAATATCTCTCAGAGGGGCGTGGGGAGTGGCACTTTATTTAGAGGGGATTATGGGATGGTACAATGCATGATCTGTTTGGTATTTTCCAAACACTTCAAAGACATACTTTGTATATATCTGATAACTATAATACATTGATGTAAAACCTTTAAATGTGTGTTTCCTGTACAGAACAAACACAGAAGTGGTGGCTGATGAAGGTGGCAGAGCAGTCTTCCTCACTGTGTCTCGCAGTAATGGTCTGGAGTCAGCTGTCAGTGTGGAGTGGGAGACGCAGTCCGACACAGCCACTGCCTCTGGTGAGTATTAATAAATGTCCCAATTCAAAATCACCTCATAAATCCCCCTAATTTCCTCAGTTGTCTTTGTAATCCACATTTTCTTTCAATGAGCAATTTTTTTGTATACTCTATTTTTAAGTCTTTAACACATTACAACAAAAACATAACAAACAACATACATTGATGTAATACATTACATCAATATGTTCACAGCAATTAGTCCAGTACCATGGGGCACCATCCCCCAAAACAGGCTCACAACAAATGGTGTTGATTGCAGTCCAGCATAAGAGGCTAGTAGATACATGTATAAAACAATTGCAGGGTAGGCAAGCAAATCGCTGACAGGAAAACAAGGAAGAAGCCACAGATCCACTGTACGTGTTCCCATATGAAACAAGTCATTTACAATGTTCCATTCTCCCTTTGTTGGAGCTTCTTTCACTAGCTTCTTTCAATCAGTAATATTTTAAGAAGGTACTTGTCCCGAACATTACACTCGACAGGTACTGTGGGGCAAAAAAGTATTTAGTCAGCCACCAATTGTGCAAGTTCTCCCACATAAAAAGATGAGAGAGGCCTGTAATTTTCATCCTAGGTACACTTCAACTATGAGAGACAGAATGGGGGGAAATAATCCAGGAAATCACATTGTAGGATTTTTAATGAATTAATTGGTAAATTCCTCGGTAAAATAAGTATTTGGTCACCTACAAACAAACAAGATTTCTGGCTCTCACAGACCTGTAACTTCCTCTTTAAGAGCCTCCTCTGTCCTCCACTTGTTAACTGTATTAATGGCACCTGTTTGAACTCGTTATCAGTATAAAAGACACCTGTCCACAACCTCAAACAGTCACACTCCAAACTCCACTATGGCCAAGACCAAAGAGCTGTCAAAGGACACCAGAAACAAAATTGTAGACCTGCACCAGGCTGGGAAGACTGAATCTGCAATAGGTAAGCAGCTTGGTGTGAAGAAATCAACTGTGGGAGCAATTATTAGAAAATGGAAGACATACAAGACCACTGATAATCTCCCTCGATCTGGGGCTCCACGCAAGATCTCACCCCATGGGGTCAAAATGATCACAAGAACAGTGAGCAAAAATCCCAGAACCACACGGGGGGACCTAGTCAATGACCTGCAGAGAGCTGGGACCAAAGTAACAAAGGCTACCATCAGTAACACACTACGCCGCCAGGGACTCAAATCCTGCAGTGCCAGAGGTGTCCCCCTGCTTAAGCCAGTACATGTCCAGGCCCGTCTGAAGTTTGCTAGAGAGCATTTAGATGATCCAGAAGAGGATTGGGAGAATGTCATATGGTCAGATGAAACCAAAATAGAACTTTTTGGTAAAAACTAGACGTGTTTGGAGGAGAAAGAATGCTGAGTTGCATCCAAAGAACACCATACCTACTGTGAAACGTGGGGGTGGAAACATCATGTTTTGGGGCTGTTTTTCTGCAAAGGGACCAGGACGACTGATCCGTGTAAAGGAAAGAATGAATGGGGCCATGTATCGTGAGATTTTGAGTGACAACCTCCTTCCATCAGCAAGGGCATTGAAGATGAAACGTGGCTGGGTCTTTCAGCATGACAATGATCCCAAACACACCGCCCGGGCAACGAAGGAGTGGCTTCGTAAGAAGCATTTTAAGGTCCTGAAGTGGCCTAGCCAGTCTCCAGATCTCAACCCCATAGAAAATCTTTGGAGGGAGTTGAAAGTCTGTGTTGCCCAGCGACAGCCCCAACACATCACTGCTCTAGAGGAGATCTGCATGGAGGAATGGGCCAAAATACCAGCAACAGTGTGTGAAAACCTTGTGAAGACTTACAGAAAACGTTTGACCTCTGTCATTGCCAACAAAGGGTATATAACAAAGTATTGAGATGAACTTTTGTTATTGACCAAATACTTATTTTCCACCATCATTTTCAAATAAATTCTTTAAAAATCAGACAATGTGATTTCCTGGATTCTTTCCCCCCATTCTGTCTCTCATAGTTGAGGTATACCTAGGATGAAAATTACAGGCCTCTCTCATCTTTATAAGTGGGAGAACTTGCACAATTGGTGGCTGATTTTAATGACTGGTTGAACCACAGCAATATTGTTTTAGAGTTTTATATGTTTAACTGCTATGCCTGTCATATTTGCTCTATGTGTTTGTGTTGTCTCCTGGGTTCTGTAGTGCCCGGAGTCTGTCTTTTAATTTTTTTTCCTCCCAAACCCCATCCCCTCAGGAAGCCTTTGCCTCCTGTCAGGTCATCATTGTAAATAAGAATTTGTTCTTAATTGATTTTCCTGGATAAATAAAGGTTCTACTACTACTGACTAAATACTTTTTTGCCCCACTCTATATTGCAATAATTGCATCTTTCCTTTCTTCCATACAGAGGGTCACCTCCCAGTGATGGGTGTGTACCAGAGCTTTGATGATCACCCCACCTCTTCTTGGTGCTCTCTACCTGGAGGGCCTTCCTTCCTGGCCATGAGGCTGGACAGGAGGCCTGGTGTTGGATCCTCCTACAGCCTGGCAACTCTTTACCGATGGCAGGGAGTTTTTGTGCCAGTAGAGGTAGGCTTAGAACATCTCTGTGTCTCAATATGCAGAAGATACTTTACATTCCATGTCACTTGTTAGACGCTTTTATCCAAAGCGACTTACATACATTCAGTACTGTGGGCAATCCCCACAGGAGCCATTTGGGGTGAAGTGTCTTGCCCAGGGACACAACAACATGTTGACTGCAGTGGGACTCGAACTTGCTATCCCCCTGATTCAAAGTTCAGCGCTCTAAGTTCAGCGCACTATCCCACTGAGCCACAGATACTGTACTTATATCTATTTTATTTGTATTTACTTGCACATCTCAAAACCTTCTCTTGCACTATTTTATCTGTTTTATTAATTCTATGTCTTATATATATGTTGCACTGAGCCTGTGACCTACATTTGTCATTGCCATATCTACACTGTAGTTAATGTGCTAATGACAATAAAGCCTTGAAACTTGAACTTGAAACTTATATATACTAAATTGTAAACTATTGTGGACATTTGATTGGAAATGAGCACCAAGCTCATTTGTTCTCCTTTGGTTATTACAGTCTGTTAGGATCCAGGACCCGGGCTCTTGTGTAGGTTTTGCAGTGAATGGCTCCACGTACATAGCCATTACGCACAGTGGCCCCCCCTTCTCTCCTGCTGCCAACCTCAGCATCTTCAAACTGCAGATGGACCTTAATATCACACTGGTTAGTACAAATCCAATCATGGTACAACATTACTATCGTGTTTTTCTATGATACGTTACCACCATCTTGTTTTATAATGATATGATAATCCAGCATGCTGCTATGGACAATCTGCAATAAAGGCACATTTTATGGACAATCTTGCACCAAAGATATTGATATTGAAGTGACTGTTATTTTGTATATATTGATTGTTGTGGTTGTTTATCTTAATGTGTGCATATGTGTCTGTTAAGTGTGTATATAGGATATACATATTTTATACATATCTGTATACTGTATAATTTTACATTCGGGATTGTTGGAAACGTCATTTCGATCTCTCTGTCTGTCAACACAAGCTGAGTAAGATTGACATTAAAGTTGACTTCTGATTTCTTTAGGAACAAACTTTAGGAGTTGAAGCTCTGGATGTGAAACACTTCTCTTCTGAGGGCAGAGAGTATCTGATCGCATCAAGCCAGGTGAGGCTGACTCTCTAATCTAAGCTTATCTTATCCTACCAGTCTTATATTACTGAACTCAATCTTTTTCATTGTCATGCCTCCTGCCACAGATCTTTGTTTGGACTGGAAGTTCCTTCACCCTCTTCCAGACTCTGGACTTCGAGGAGAGCGTCCTCAGTGTGACTCCCTTCACTCGATCAGCTGTTCCCCACCTGTTAGTGTGCATAGAGAGACAGAGGGCCGCCTGTCTGCTGCTTTCATGGACCAACGGGAGATTTCAGGACCCAAAGCCTCTCCAGATCACAGGCAGAGCCATCCAGGTGGAGACGATCAACACGCGAGCGGAGGACACTCTCCTGATGGTGGTTACTGAAGGTGACCCGTTTATTCTGACTTCACATTATATAATATGCGTTTGTGTTTACCTTTAACATTAAGAAAAACTATATTTTTGTACTAAACAGTGTTGGTAAATAACTAAGTACACTTCCTCAAGAACTGTGTTTTTTTTTTAAGTTACTTGAGATTTTCCATTTTCTGCTGTTTTATGATTCTCTACGATTTAGAAGAAAATATTGTATATTTCACTCACTTCATTTATTTAACAAGATGAGTTACTTTGAAGGTTCATATTTATATTACAACAATGTATTTGACTTATGACGTATTATGATGGATAAAGATACCTGGGCGGATTAAAAGTCATTAAAGGTATCTCCACCTATAAAAACTGCAGTCTCAGATATATATACAAATATATAAAACATGTCTATGATGTGTTTTGCTCAAAATACAAACGGATCATGCATTTTAGACCTCCCCCAGAAACTTGAGAAAAAAAGAAAAGAGGAGGCGGAGCTAATGCCTGATCAGAATTCTACCGGAGATAAAGTTAAATTCTGCTCTGATAAAACGCCATCCTGTTCTAAACCACATCAAGGATTCTTTCTGAACCCGTTTGGAGCTCAAATGCTTTTTCTCTCTCACGTTTATCACAAGGTGAGTTCCTTTTTACTTCCTGCTTTTTAAACACATGTGCTCTCCAGTACAGGTTAGCTCTGCGTGTTAGCGAGGGTCGCTAATGTAAGCAAAAACGAGATTACGTCCAAAACACGTCAGGCATTGTTTCTGATAGCATCTTTCTGTGGGTCCACCATCCAAAATTACGTCATATCTGCAACAAATCTGTATCCTCTCGTTGTACCCCCGTTTTTTTTTGGGTATGGAGGAAAAGAGAAAGGGTTTTCTTTTCTGACGCTGCGTGACTTCCCCGACACACCGCCGGGGACACATATTTAAGTATAAAAGACATCAAAAAGTGCACTTTGCATGATAGGTCCCCTACAATGACATGCTGTTACAATTTGAATGCTAGACTTTCACTTGTAACACAGTGCCTACTGCTTAAGTAAAGATCAGGATATTTCTTCCACCACTGAACAGAACTGATTTCTGTTTTTATGGAAAGACTGTGGTGCAGAGTTTACATATCCAAAAGTGGCCTAACATTGGAGTCAAGTACCCTTAGTGTGCAGTATGCTAAGTGGACGGTTGTGTCTTTTTTTGTAATAATGAGATGCTATTCGGTGTGGTTGTTCTCTCGGTGTACTTTCTAGTGGATTTTGCAGTGGTTAGATGTTGGTTAGGATAGTACAAACAAATTGGTGATGCTTGAGAAGGCACACAGTAACTATATGTCTATTACAGTTCTGTTTTCTCAACTAAGATGACAAAATTCACTACGCAGGCCAGACCATGTACTTATACTACACTCTGTATATTTTGATCAGACTTAATCTCTCTGAGTCTGCAAAAGTGGTGAGTGTTCTTGGTCCGGACCTGTTGTGGGTTTATGGGAAAGGCCTCAGTGTGGAGAGCCGCAGCGGGACTCAGAGGTTGTAATTTGTCAGTTTTGGGTGTGTCAGTCAAACCAACCCTTACTTGACACAAACGTGCAATTCCAGCATTATCAGTGTGTGTGTGTGTGTGTGTGTGTGTGTGTGTGTGTGTGTGTGTTTCTGTGCATTCCTGTATCTTCTCCAGGTTCCTCTCCATCCTGTGAGGTGTTACAGTGGAGCTCGAGTCAGCCTTCCTCACAGCTTTATCAGTCCATTCCTCACCCAGGCCTCACCTCCATCCACCCCTTCACTGCCTCTACTGGGACCAGTAAGTGCACTCTTGTGTCAAAACCTGCTTTAATGTAAATGTAATTTTTTCTTTTTCAGTTATGTCTGAAAGGGCCCCTATTACGCACTTTAGGGTTTTCCCTTTCTTCAAGTGTGTTATATAGGTTTGTGTGCATGCAAATGGTCGGCAAAGGCTTAAATCCCCAAGTTCCCTCCAGAGGAAGCTCTGAATCATAAATGCTTTGTTTACTTCCCTTAAATAATGACATCACGGTATAACAAGAGTGGTTCCATTGGCTAGTGCTCCAACACATTGTACATGATAGGATAAGGGGCGGGTCATCTCTAAGCGGTTGACCAATCACAACAGAGCTAACCAATCAAAGCAGACTGGGCTCTGGTTTCAGACAGAGGGTGAAAAGAGGTGCTGCAGCACAGGCAGTATGAGAACAATAAAGAGCTTGAGCATTAAAGCATGGAGACATGTCACAGTAAAATCCGTTGACCAGTTGCCCTGATTCAAATACTTTTCTTTCTCATAGCTTATGCTCTGCTAGCTGGAAGCAATGGCTCGTCTCTCTACTTCTGGAGGTCTGATGTCAACCTGTTTGCCATGATCCTGAGGGTCCCGACAGCCGACAGCTTCCTCTCTCTGAGGGTCCCATCCCTCAACACCACCAAGACCCTCTTGGCTTCCTCTGAGGAGAACAGCTCCACTGTTTATGAATTCACTTCTGTCTCCAATCAGTCTGATTTCATACCCAGGTGCCCACATTGTATTTATACAGACTCATTTTCCCCCCGAAATACAAATCCAGTTAAGTTCCAGTTAAATAATGCATGCTTTGTTTTTCTTTATTCCTCACATTCAGTTTCGGGGAGTTGTTCTTTGCCCCAGGGGACAGCGAGCTGGAGATAGCTGTGAACATCGTGGATGATGACATCCCTGAGGAGCAGGAGTATTTCCAGGTCAGCCTGAAGAACCCAAAGGGCGGGGCGGAGATTGGGTTTGGAGGTCAGGTGACCGTCATCGTCCCAACCAATGACGATGCACATGGAGTCATCGGCTTTGCTCAGGTGAGCAGAGAAAACCTTTTTACATTAGAGAGCTCATGCTTTTTATGTTTAGTAGTCTATTGCAAGTTTGTGTGCCTAACAAAAAGGTGTCAGGAATCTAAAACACAGTGTACAGAACAGACGCCTTACTGCTGTCTCTCATACAGGGGTTCTGTATACAAATGGGGGGATGGGTAAAATACTTATTTTTAAAGCTCAATCAAGGAGTTATCTGAATTTAAGGTGTCAAAGAAATATATAGTATTTTTGAAAAAGTTAATTTCTTTGTCTGTGTATTAGCTGGTATTTTCATTTCACCCTTTCATCTATTGTAAAACCTCAGTGTTCTAAAATCACATCACTTCAAGGGTACTTTTGAATCATTACAACATGCTCTTTTAATGCAGATATATATTGTTATTCCCCCTCTTTAGAATTCCCTATCTGTGGAGGTGGAGGAGTTGGAGCAAAATAATCAGATTTCTCTGAGTGTGGAGAGGAAGAGAGGGACGTTTGGCAGACTGACCGTTCACTGGGCGGCCAGCGACAATCTGGCAGACATTTACCCAACTTCAGGAGTGGTGAGTAAACCTTTCCCCTCCTTAATAAATAATACACTTCACATAAAATAAACAATGGCTAAATCTCAAAATAACATCTCAACTACGTTCAGTAAGGTTAAAGGTCCCCTATTATACTGTTTTTCATCAATATATTATCGGTCTCAGATATATACAGAACATGTCTCTGAAGTGTTTGGCTCCAAACACCAAACAGATCATTGCAGCTTTACCCATAATCCCCTCTGTTTCAGCCCTGTTTCAAAAGTGCTGATTCTCTGTCTGTTACTTCAGAGGAAAATAAGGAGCCCCTCCCCACGCCCCTCTGAGAGATATTTGGTTACAAAGAACACAATGGTGCTCTAGGAGGAGATTCAGGTGATAAGGTGGGGGGGGGTTACTTTGGTTGCTGATTGGCTAATGGTTACACAAGCCAAAACATCGTTATGACATCATAAAGTGTCCAAAATCTGATCAGCTCATTTTCAGACAGGTTTTTATAGAAATGGATCAGGACAGAAAGAGAGAGAATCTTTGTTCCTGAAACTTTCAGAGTCTCTTTACACAGAGGGGACACATGTTGATGTGGAAGAGACATGAAGAAGAGGGGACACATGTTGATGTAGAAGAGACATGCAGAAGAGGGGACACATGTTGATGTAGAAGAGGGGACACATGTTGATGTAGAAGAGACATGAAGAAGAGGGGACACATGTTGATGTAGAAGAGACATGAAGAAGAGGGGACACATGTTGATGTAGAAGAGACATGAACAAGTGGATTTTGCATAATAGGTGACCTTTAAAATCTGATTTATTATAGGTAACGTTTTCTGAGGGTCAGTCGGTGGCAATCATCGCGCTGACGGTGATATCTGATGGTGTTCCTGAGCTGATGGAGAGCGTTACCGTCGCCCTGATGGACGTCACCACGGTGGGGCTGACGGACCTGAGACAGGCTGCCACCATCGACCAGCAGAAAGCACGAGCTCTGATCAACATCCTGCCAAACGGCTCTCCCTACGGGGTCATCGGATGGCACCTGGACTCCCAGTTCACTCTGACACAAGAACCACAGAGTAAGAGGGACTTGTGGTTGCATAAATGAGTGATGAATTGTCAATAAGTGTGTTTTTACTGGATCAGAGTGTACATCATTATTTCTAACCTGTTCAAAGATATCCCTCAATTATGCATACTTTTTGTTCCTGACACTATATTTTTAGCTTATTGCTGAATAATCTTTTTTTGAAGCTATTATACTTTGATATTAGAATATTTCTTAATCTGTTTGTCAGACGCCTGCCCAAACACACATACACTCTCTCAACATCAATTTCTTGTAAACAAAAATGTGTTGGTCTTTTTTAACATCTAATTACGCACCCATACGTAAAAAAATTTAAACTTTTTTTAAATAGGAAACTAGTGCTTTCTATCTTGCATTCTTGATTTTTCTCAATTTTGTTTTCACTGCATTGTTAGAAGCCTTTATAATTTAGTTTTACCTGAGTATGATGTCAATAAAGATCTTCTGAAGTCTGATTCTGCTTCTGAAACGTCAGAAAAGTCCAAGTAGGGCTGCATACCATTTGTAATGTCCTTTAATTTTATGTTAAGCGTATTTGAGCATTAGGAAAAGCTCCAATCCCATGTCTTATTATTATTAAACTTTATACGATTTTAACCAATATCAGTTTTTATTGCCATCTTTCCTTTCACAACAGGTTTTGAAAATCAGATTTTAGTGCTGTTTTAACATTGCCCCCCCCCCCCACAGGGCTTCCAGTCAATGTGACCCTCTCCATAGTGAGGGAGCAGGGCTCTTCAGGCGAGGTGGAGATCCATTACCAGACCAGACCAGCGCTGTACCAGCCCCCCCCCAACCAGGCCACTGCAGGAGAGGACTACACCCCCAGAGACAACACCATCATCATGATCAATGGGGCCACGGTGGCCCTGGTCACTGTCACAATCCTACCGGTAAGGAGAGAGGGAGGAGATTATTATTTTTAAATAGGTTTTTATTGACAGATTCTATTATACAGTGTTACATTACAACACTGTATTTCCCTCAGTTTTACTATTTGTATCCTTCAGAACTAACCCTTATATACACACGTATTTATTATGATAAACCCTTTGAGATGCACCTTCTCGTTTTCAAGGGGTTCCCGACAAAAGCAACGTCTTACATACATCATGAACAAACTAACAAAACCACGTACAGTCTGTTAAGTACAATTCATGATGTAATACATACAATCATTAATAATAATAATAATAATAGATTTAATTTGTTAGCGCTTTTACAGGTGCTCAAAGACGCTTTACAGATATAGTGAAATATAGTGAAGTAGTGTAATATTCATTACATCCATCCATCCATCCATCTTCTCCCGCTTATCCGTGGTCGGGTCGCGGGGGTAGCAGTTCCAGCAGAGAGCCCCAAACTTTCCTTTCCCCTCATCAACCAGCTCTGACTGGGGGATCCCAAGGCGCTCCCAGGCCAGCGAAGAGATATAATCCCTCCACCTGGTCCTAGGTCTACCCCTTGGTCTCTTCCCAGCTGGACGTGCCTGGAACACCTCCCTAGGGAGGCGCCCAGGTGGCATTCTTACTAGGCGCCCGAACCACCTCAACTGGCTCCTTTCGACGCAAAGGAGGAGTGGCTCAACTCCGAGTCCCTCCCGGATGACCGAACTTCTCACCTTATCCCTAAGGGAGACACCAGCCACCCTGCGGAGAAAACCCATCTCGGCCGCTTGTATCCGCGATCTGGTTCTTTCGGTCATGACTCACATTACAATCATTATAATTTGATAGACAGTAGTGTCTAATAGATTAGTTTCATCAACAACAAGAGCAGACCAGCTGAAAGTGAGATGATAATGCATGCTTAAACATACCCAATGATGCAAGGGATCTAATAGTAGCAGGTCAAGTATTCCAGTCTGTTGGGGCTTTGAACATGAACGCTCTTCTGCCAATACATTTTGTTGCAGAAACACCAAACCAAAACACATCCCCTTCAACCCTTACCTTAACAACACATATAGCTGCTTGTGTGAGTGGGGATTCAATATCATATGTGATGACAACAACACTTTTTTTTTGTTAGGATGACATCCCAGAGCTGGCGGAGAGTTTCCTGGTGAACATCACCTCTGTGGAGCTCATAGGAGGGTCCGTGGGGGCGGGGCAGCCCACTGTGAAGAGGCCGGGTCTGGAGGTGGCAGAGGTCTCCATCCAGGAGAACGATGACCCCCGAGGGATCCTGCAGTTCAATGTGTCTGAGGTGAGGGTCAGACTCTGTGACTCATCTGAAATTGCAATATGATTTGTTTTATTGGAGAGTATGATTTTAGAAATTTTACTTTATCATTGAAAAATATATCAGAAACGCCGTCTTGTTTTTTGAGGATCTGTACAAAACAAGGATTTGTTTTTAATTCTGTAGCACACCGAGATTTCTCTGCAGCATCACAATACTTCAGAATTCAGAATATTTACAGTAGTTAGAATTTTCTCACAATTTTCATTTTATTTAGCCTTTACCAAATATTGCGCTTATTGTTATTTAGATATATTTCACTAGTCAATGTTGCGATTGCATACATTTTTGTATTAGTTTTGCAGCCCCTAACATGATCATAAAATACATTCAATCTTATGTGTGATATGAGAATATTTATGATTTCATGCAGTTTGCAAACCTGTTTTGGTTCCTAAAGAGGACAAACTACTCATAATATGAAATCCTAATTAAACATTATTTCAACATATTTCGCTCAGGATATCGCTGGAAGCGTGCTGGCATATGAAATTCCTCCACCAGACAACACCCTCCATCTGTCAGTGGCGCGACTCGCAGGAACAACTGGGAGACTGGTCGCCTACTGGGAGGCTCAGCCAATCACTGCTGACCTGAGCGATTTCAGCCCCTCATCTGGGAACATCACCTTCCAAGATGGACAGGTAAATAGATAAATGCCTTTGCCCTCACAGCAACCATGATGTAAAAATGTACACCGGTTATTACATACACCCACCAGTGTGTTAGCTTGTGTTTTTATATCCTTAATTTCAGAGTGAAGCCACCATTGCCATTACTATCCTTGATGATGAAAGTGTGGAGACTTTAGAGACCTTCAGAGTGAATTTGCTGCGTGTGATTGGTGGAGCTCGACTTGGAGAAGTGACCTCTGTAACCGTCAGCATCCCACCCAACGACTCGCCTCTCGGACGATTTGGTTTTCAGGAACTGGAGGTGAGTTTAAATTACTAAGTGTGAACCTGAGGGACTTAAACAAACTTTCCTTACTTGTACAACAAACCCAATCTGACATCTTTATAATATGTTAATTATTATACTTCAACTTCTGTGTTGTGCTTACTAGTTTGAAGTAAATTGTATTGTGCACTCTGTCTTTCTTTTCCTTCTATTTTTAGTAGGGGTCATTTTGGTTAATATTATGTTGATGACCGCTTTTCCTTATTGTAAAACGGTAGTGAGTAAACCATTTTTCTTTAATTTAAATAACTTAGTTTATAGTCAAATGGTCTGGATCCAAGGTTAGGATTGCAAGACGTTTCTTTATTTAGTAGCAGGGTATAATATTACATCCTAAACAGTTAACCCTGTGTTTCTCAACTTCTTTATAACTACCTTTTTCTTCAGAGTTCAATCTTTACATTTTTCAATATTACAAATAATCATCCTACTCAATCCATTCTTAGGTCACTGTCAGTGAGCCAGAGTTTGTGGACGATCCTGCTGCCATGGCGACCCTCACAGTGCTGCGTAGTGCGCAAGGCGAGGGCTCGGTGACTCTGAGGTGGCAGCTTGAAGATGACGCTTCAGAAGACCTCCTACCCTTTAATGGAACTCTAGTCTTCACTGAGGTACAGTAACATGGATGGTTAGACTAATTACAGTAATAACAACATTGAGAGATTATCATTTATCTATATGTGCTGGACACTACACTGTTTCATGAAGTCTGCTCTACTTCCCAGACTGAGTCTATGAAGACGCTTGTGATCAGAGCCCTCGCTGACACCACACTGGAAGGAGATGAGCACTTCACTGTCCGTCTGTTTCCTGCTGCCAGTGGGGCTGTCATCAACCCCTTAAATGGTCAGTATTTATTAAAAAAACATCACCAATCAATCAATTTGGACTGTAGGCAAGGCAAGGCAAGGCAAGGCAAGGCAAGTTTATTTATAGAGCACTTTTCAACACAAGGCAATTCAAAGTGCTTTACAACAAATGAAAGACATTAAGAAAATGGCATTTAAAATCAGTCATTAAAAAGAAAAGCTAATAAAATAAACATTAAAAGAAGAAATACATGGATAAACACTAAAAGAAAAAATACATGGATAAAAGTTACAGTGCAGTCTAAGATATGAATAGTTCAATTAAAAGCAGCGACAAAAAGAAAAGTCTTTAGTCTGGATTTAAAAGTAGTCAGAGTTGCAGCGGACCTGCAGGTTTCTGGGAGTTTGTTCCAGATATTTGGAGCATAATAACTGAACGCTGCTTCTCCATGTTTAGTTCTGACTCTGGGAACAGAAAGCTGACCAGTCCCTGAAGACCTGAGAGATCTGGATGGTTCATAATTTAGCAGTAGATCAGAAATGTATTTTGGGCCTAAACCATTCAAAGCTTTATAAACCAGCAGCAGTATTTTGAAATCTATTCTTTGACACACAGGAAGCCAGTGTAAAGACTTCAGAACAGGAGTGATGTGATCCACTTTCTTAGTGTTAGTGAGGACTCGAGCAGCGGCGTTCTGAATCAGCTGCAGCTTCCGAATAGACTTTTTCGTGAGACCTGTGAAGACACCATTGCAGTAGTCGAGTCTACTGAAGATAAAAGCATGGACAAGTTTTTCCAAATCCTGCTGCGACATTAGTCTTTTAATCCTAGATATGTTCTTTAGGTGATAGTAGGCTGATTTAGTAACTGTTTTAATGTGGCTGTTGAAACTCAGGTCAGAGTCCATGACTACACCTAGATTTCTGGCTTTATCTGTTGTTTTGAACATTGCAGACTGAAGCTCAGCGCTAACTTTTATACGTTCTGCCTTGGCTCCAAAAACCATTACCTCAGTTTTATCTTTGTTTAATTGGAGAAAGTTCTGACACATCCAGTCATTGATTTGTTCAATGCACTTACTCAGTGTTTGAATTGGAGCATAGTCTCCTGTTGAAACTGTTAGGTAAATTTGTGTGTCATCTGCATAGCTATGGTAACTTATTTTGTTGTTTTTCATTATCTGAGCCAGTGGTAGCATGTAGATGTTAAAGAGAAGCGGCCCCAGGATGGAGCCTTGAGGAACCCCACATGTCATATTTGTCAACTCAGATGTGTATTTACCAACAGAAACAAAGTTGTTTCTGTCCTTTAAGTAGGATTCAAACTAGTAGGCTGTTCCAAGCCAGTGGAGCTGCGCACATAAAATCTGTCTTACCTAAGACAGTCCTCACTCTTGGTACATCTAATAAGAGAACAGATGTAATACGGGAGTTTGCCCAACATAGCTTTATAAATAAAAGTGTACCAGTGACTGAGCCTCCGTACAGAGAGTGATGGTAAACCTGCCTTGGTATACAGTGTACAGTGATGTGTAAGCGTTTTACAATTTGTGACAAATCTCAGAGCACTGTGATACGCAGCATCCAATTTGCTCAGGTAATTGGCAGGTGCATTCATATACAACAAATCACCATAGTCCAGCACAGGTAAAAAGGTCACAGTGACTAGCCTTTTCCTGGCCTCAAGCGAGAAACTGGACTTGTTCCTGTAAAAGAAACCTAGCCTAGCCCTCAGTTTTTTAAGCAGGTTATTGACATGTTTAAAAGAGAGACAATCATCAAGCCAGATACCAAGGTATTTGTAACAGGCAACAACTTCAAGTTTTGTTCCTTGCGTAGTTACAATATCTAAAACAGGCTCTGGTGTCTTTTTTGCTTTTGAAAAGAGCTTTACCTTGGTTTTATCCACATTTAAAAGAAGCTTTAATTCAGAGAGCTGAGTCTGAATAGTGTTAAAAACAGCCTGTAATTTAACAACAGCCTCTTTAATGGAGGGACCTGCACAATACATCACAGTATCATCCGCATAAAAATGTAAAATAGCTTCATCCACATTTTCACCTACGCTGTTAATATATATGGAGAATAAAAGTGGTCCTAAAACAGAACCTTGTGGTACACCATTAGAAATGTTTAACCACTCAGAAGACAGCCCATCAAAGTGAACACATTGGGACCTTTCAGAGAGGTAGTTCACAAACCACCCCACTGCATGATGAAGAATATGATCTGAAAACTGGTAGAAACACTTAGGAGGAGCATTGAAAGGAAGAAGAATTTCAATCGAATCAATTGAGTCTTGACATATCTGAAAAAGTGCCATGGAGATCAGAGTAAAAATCCAGCCCTTTCTTCTTGATCTACATGATATTGGAAGTACCCCCATACCTTTACTTCATGTATTTTCAAGTGTGACTCAAGTGAATCAAAAAACGAATGTCAATGTGAAGTCAACTTCAAAGTCAAAGTCAGCTTTATTGTCAAGAATTCAACATGTTTATACATACAGAACATTTGAAATACCGTTTCTCGCAGTCCCACAGTGTGACATATATAAAACACGATACAAAAGGGGCCTAGATAAAAAAGGCATAAACTAAGTAATAGTAGTAACTTGATGTCAAAGTTGACGTCAAATAACTACATCAACCAGTCTGTCCCCCTCATGACGTCACACAAACACACACATGTACACAATTACTTGCTCAGCTCACGTATCCGTCTTGACTGCCCTGTTATCATCTTTGCTCCTCTAGGCATCGCCACCATCACTATCCGGGCGGACAAAGCTGCGCTGGGGATCATTGGGATAGAAGAGTCCTCCAGGAACATCCTCATTGGAGAACCTCAGGGAGATTACAACGGCAGTGCAGTGGTCAGGTGAGATGAACTTCAAACTAACCTGGGGAAACAAATACGAGAGAGGTTTATTAATCAATAATGTTTAAAATCCTTGTGTATATCTGTGTTTCCTCCAGCCTGGTGCGGGGTCCAGGTGTGTTTGGAGAGGTCCTGGTGTACTGGAACATCACTCCTGCTGCGGTCTCTCAGTTTGAAGAGATCTCTGGCACTGTGACTATGAGAGACAGACAGTCTGCTGCCACCATTACCCTGAAGGTACTGCATGAAATACATTGCACAGTTTGCAAGAACAATGGATAAAATAAGATAAAACTTTATTGATCCCAATTGGGGAAATGTTTGTGTTGCAGCAGCATAAAAGACATGGCATTGTACAATACAAATTAAAAAGACTAGAAATAAACAAAAAAGTAGAAAATATACATGTTGAATTTACACATTAACAATAACAAAAACAAAACATAAAGCAAGTTATTATATATACATAAGTATGATATGTCAGTGTATGCAGAATATACCCACAGACCAAGATGCATCCTAATGTGTTGATCTCTATAAAATATGTCTGTGTCATATCTGTCATGCCTGCAGGCTCTGGATGATGAACTTCCTGAAGAGCGGCGTGAGTTCCAGCTCACTCTGACATCCGCCACCTCGGGCCTGGAGATCAGTCCCATAGCAAAACATGCCAGGATTATAATGGCCGCCAGCGACAACCCCTACGGCCGGTTCTCCTTCACCCAGCAGCAGATCATGGCGTCCGAGGAGGAGGGAATGGTGAGATCAACAACATGAGACTGATTATGAGATCTGCTCAGAGGTGGGAAGTAGTGGAGTACAAATACTTTGTTACTGTACTTAAGTACATGTTTCTGGTATCAGTACTTTACTCCACTACTTATTTTTCTGACGACATTTTACTTTTACTTCTTACATTTTCAACACAAATACCTGAACTTTCTACTTCTTACATGTTGAACACAAATACATGTACTTTCTACTTCTTACATGTTGAACACAAATACCTGTACTTTCTACTTCTCACATGTTGAACACAAATACCTGTACTTTCTACTTCTTACATGTTGAACACAAATACCTGTACTTTCTACTTCTTACATGTTGAACACAAATACCTGTACTTTCTACTTCTTACATGTTGAACACAAATACCTGTACTTTCTACTTCTCTCATTTTCCAAACAGCTGGTTCCTTTAGTCTGAATGTGTGTTTGGTGGCGTGATCATTATTATTTAGAGTCATTACACGATCCGTGTATCCCTCATTTCCTGGTCTTCTCTAAAGAAGAGGGACCAATGGAAACGTTGTCATGTTGCCGTTGTTCAGCATGGAAACATTCATTAGCTAACAATGACATTATTGTTCTATTAATATAAAGGGAGGTCAGGTACTCTTTAAAGCAGCTGCTAGTTATGGGTACTTTTTACTGAAGTACATTTCAAAGCCTCTTTACTTTTACTTGAGTAAAGAAGTTTAGTCAGTACTTCTACTTTTACAGGACTATTTTAAACACGAGTATCTGTACTTCTACTTGAGTAAAGCATGTGTGTACTTTTGCCGTCTCTGGATCTGCTACATGGTGGATAAGGCTCATTCCCAAATGAGGGGTCGCCTGTACAAACCTAAGCCATGTGATGTTCTCTCTCTAGGTGAATGTGACAGTGAGTCGCTCTGCAGGCAGTGTGGGCAGTGTGTGGGTGAGCTATCAGACCGTAGGAGGCACAGCGGTCAGTGGAGAGGACTTCTCTCCAGCTTCAGGACGACTCCTCTTCTCCCCAGGACAGACCTCAGAACAGCTCACTCTGCACATCCAGGACGACGACCTTCCAGAGGAGAGTGAGATGTTCCTGCTCAACATCACCGACGTGGAGCTGCTCAATGTCAGGTATCAAAAATACTTTACTCGTCCCACAGCGGGGACATTTGCAATGTTACAGCAAAGGGACATACAAAGGATTTAGTAAGTAACTAACTGTTTATTGCGTGTGGTAAGGATAGAGATACCTATATTAATTAGATTAAAAGATCAAGTAAGTATATCTAATTTAATCAAGTTTAAGTGCAACATTTTTAATTAATTAAGATGTATTGGAGTACATTAGTACATTTATTTGTTGGAATGTCCATAATAGCTTCAACAGGTGATGAGTTACAGATAAAAAGGATGTATGAGTCATATCTATTTGCAATGTGGAGCTTTCAGTTAGTGTCCTTGTTGCTGTGTAGAGTTCTCTGTCAGTGACTCTGCATCCTGTGTCGCCCTCTGGTGGTCAGTGGTGTGGATTACAGCGTGAGGGAAGGGGGTCTCCAGCTGGATCATCCTCCAGATATAGGAAACATCTCTTCTCTGTCTGTGGTCATACTGAAGAATGACAACGCTGAGGGGATCCTGGAGTTCAGGCAGGATTATCTCAACATTACAGGTACGTGTAGAAGCCCTATTTGGTGAAATGCGAAACAATCAACACTTACTTGTAGGCTGTTATCTGAATTTATGGCGTCTAAAAAATACTTTTCTAAGAAAAAAAAATATTTCCAGAAACGACTACAAGGTGGCACAAGACATAATGAAATGGGACAGATTTACCTCTAACATGTCATGTGTGTTTTTGGTTCTTTGGTGTATGTGTTATTCTATTTCGTGAGCTGGTATTGTCCCCTCATCCTATGTGTATCTTTGCCTGTTAAAAAGCAAAAAAAACATTTGAAAATAAGAGAGTTAATACTGTATATGTCGAATCCATGTTGCTTGTGGTTTTCTTCCTAACAGTTGAAGAGGATGTGGGCTCTGTGTTGATCCCGGTGGTGAGGAGAGTGGGCTCTTATGGACTGGTCTCAGCTCAGTTCACTTCCAGAGGCCTGAGTGCGACCCCTGACCTCGACTTCATCCTAAACAACGACTCAGTGACGTTCCTCAATGGCCAGAATATCAGCTTCATCAATGTCACTATTATAGATGACCTCGACAGGTGAGACAACAACTTGATAACATTGGAACAAATGTCTAGCTTAATCCATAAGATGTGTATTTCTTTATTTAGCACTGTTACGTCCCGGCTCGTGGAAAGTAACATATAACCAGTTGAATTTGGTAGATAGGAAGTTGTTCAATGAAAGCGTGCACTAAAATCGGCATCAAACAGCCACAATCAAAATAAATGGCCACAAAGGCACTGGTTTAAATAAACAACAGAAGGAACTAAGGGAGACTCTTTAAATAAGAGTTTTAACAAGTTAGCACACAAGCAAAATGACTAACAAACAGATAAGCAAAAGAAAGCCTCACTTCTAAAGAAAAAATAGGCTATTATAAAACACAGGTTGGAGACAAATGAACCACAGTTAACGTTGTTTCTTAAATAAGCAGAATACAGGTATAAGCACACATATACAAACAACTAAGTTAACCACTGTTAACTGAACTACTAACACAGAATGTACGGAGCGAGAGCCAAGCTAGTTATCCACTGTTAACAGAATGTACGGAGCGAGAGCCAAGCTAGTTATCCACTGTTAACAGAATGTACGGAGCAAGAGCCAAGCTAGTTATCCACTGTTAACAGAATGTACGGAGCTAGAGCCGAGCTAGTTATCCACTGTTAACAGAATGTACGGAGCGAGAGCCGAGCTAGTTATCCACTGTTAACAGAATGTACGGAGCGAGAGCCAAGCTAGTTATCCACTGTTAACAGAATGTACGGAGCGAGAGCCGAGCTAGTTATCCACTGTTAACAGAATGTATGGAGCGAGAGCCGAGCTAGTTATCCACTGTTAACATAATGTACGGAGCGAGAGCCAAGCTAGTTATCCACTGTTAACAGAATGTACGGAGCGAGAGCCAAGCTAGTTATCCACTGTTAACAGAATGTACGGAGCGAGAGCCAAGCTAGTTATCCACTGTTAACAGAATGTACGGAACGAGAGCCAAGCTAGTTATCCACTGTTAACAGAATGTACGGAGCGAGAGCCAAGCTAGTTATCCACTGTTAACAGAATGTACGGAGCGAGAGCCAAGCTAGTTATCCACTGTTAACAGAATGTACGGAGCGAGAGCCGAGCTAGTTATCCACTGTTAACAGAATGTACGGAGCGAGAGCCGAGCTAGTTATCCACTGTTAACAGAATGTATGGAGCGAGAGCCGAGCTAGTTATCCACTGTTAACAGAATGTACGGAGCGAGAGCCAAGCTAGTTATCCACTGTTAACAGAATGTACGGAGCGAGAGCCGAGAGACGTCTGACACAGATTCAGACCTCTCCCGACTAACACGGTGCACACGGTCTTGTAGTTGTCCCCGGAAGGTGTGTGCGGGGATTGGAGAGTCGAGCCCGGCATGCTCCAATCCGACAGGAAAACCGGCATCCAATGGCGTCGGGGCAATGGCACAGCTCATATACATATCACACACAGCTGCAAACACTTACTGAAAGGTTAATGGGCAGATGGAAGGCGGCGGCCGTAACAAGCACACATACCCATTTGCTGTGCTAGCTTAATTACTTTATCTAAACTTAGAGCGACGTTTAGTTACATTTAAGACAGTACAATTAGCAGGTTAATCCTCAGCAGGTTACATCAATTTACATCTCAGACTTTATATTAAATAAAAACTGAATTTTAAGATGAACAGGCTTTATGTTCACGTGCACAATATATACAGCTTAGTTGTTGACAATGACAAACAGTGCAGCATACAGTACAATTAAGAAGAAAAGAAAGAAATTACATTTCTATTGTGCAAGTAAAAATGCTGGAGTAAGAGAAATATCATCCGTATTCAATGTAAATGTGATATATTTGAATATTATAATAGGTTTCTTAACATTAGTTTGTATGTAGGTATGTATGTTTATGTATGCACCAAAAACACCAAGAAAAATTCCTCATTAAACTTGCAATTCTGATTTTGATATGTGCATATCAAATAGAGTATAAATAAAACTGAATTTAAAATGAAACAGGTTCATCAAATACTGTAGAGCTCCAGACACAGCGCCAACCTAATCATTGTTTTTAAAGCCTCAAGACTACATACTATTATATTTATATATACTATTCAATACTACATTTTGTTCCCCAGTGAATCTGCCGAGGTGTTTGAGGTCCTGCTGGTTGGAGCTACAGGGGGAGCAGTGCTGGGCTCTCAGCAGGTTGCAAGGGTTACCATCTCCAAAAGTGACTCTCCAAGTGGGGTGGTCCGTTTCCTGAACGAAAGCCTGATCACCGTGGCCAACCCCAACTCCACTCGCAAACTCTCTCTGGTTTTGGAGAGGGCAGGAGGCCTAGTGGGCAACGCAACTGTACGACAAACAATATCTTACATCAGTTTCTCGGGAATTCTTCATCATGGACTAATTCAAACTTGTTATCTTTCACAGGTTGCTTGGATCGTCCGCGGCCCTAACAGCAGAGAGCTCCTCCCACCATTAAACACAGACATTAGAGAGCCTGTGAGCGGCTCCTTCTTCTTCAGCGATGGAGAGGAGGGTGTACAGACTATAGAGCTGAGGATCCTTCCTCATGGGGAAGTGGAGGTGGAGGAGACATTTGTTATAGAGCTCAGCGTTCTGTCTGGAGAGCTGGAGGTGGATCCTCAGGCTGGTTCCATCACACTGAAGGTACTGGTTTATGTTTTTTTGTAATAGTAATAGTCATAACAGTAAGATTGTAAATATTAGTGAAGTTTCAAGGGTTGTATTGTCATGTGTGCATAGCTACAGTGTTATGACAATGCACATCTTATATCTCAGGCTCCTCCAACAGTGCAACACAATAAAACAGATCAAATAGTGCAAGTAAATGAAATAAAATGGAATAGAATAGAAAACAGTGCAGAATAGTCCATATACCGTAATTGGAATATTGATATGAGTTGCAAACAGTTATGTATGTTCAGACATGAAACAAATAAGGTAATACAACAGGAATACATGGATATCAAATACATAGGAATGCACCGTCATTGTATAACGCCTAAAAGGTTGTTTTAGTCATGAATCAGTTAGGGTTGTTGAAGTAACACAATCTGATATCCTCAGCACTTTTCCTGCAGGTGATGTAACGAGAAGCACCCTTCTCACATTCCCTCTCTCCTGTTTGTCTCCCAGATAGAGAAGTTTGGAGACCCGAATGGTATAGTCCAGTTCACTGAAGATGCTCTCCGGGAGCGTGTCTACAATGAATCCACAGAGGCAGAGGGTCCTTTCAACGTGTCCCTGCTCGTCACACGCAGAGAGGGAGTCATGGGTAACATCACGGTGAGAACTCATCAATATACATGTATTTTTAATCAACCATACCCAGTATGAGTGCCTATCCCAACTGAATTAGTTATTTGTGAGCACTATTGAAGCATGATATTCTCTCTCCTGTCTCCTCCCCCCCAAGACACACATACTGTACACGCCATACTACACAAAATGTCCAAACCCATTATTCAGTTTGCCTCGGTGCCCTATTATTTATTTATTAAAGTCATAGACATAATTGTATTTTGTCTGTGTATGTTACCCTTTCTTTGTCTTCACCTTTCCTGTAATCACTTAATACTCAATAAAAAAAAGAAGTGTAAATACAACCCGACTTTCTCCCTCTCCTCAGGTGCATTGGCAGATCCAGAGCGACTCAGATACAGCGGGGGACTTCCTCGTCTCATCTGGCTCCGTGATGATCCCAGAGGGCCAAAGGGAGGCGGAGGTCGTCCTCAGTCTGATGCCTGACACAGTGCCGGAGCTGGAGGAGCTCTACACCGTCCAGCTCACTGCTGTGGAGGGTGGAGCTACTCTGGAGGCCAACCCAAACCTCACCAGGACACGCATCAGGTTTGTCATATTGACCTCCAGGTAGTAAAACTTAAGTGAACTTGAAATAAATCTTCCTCTCTCATCCTCAGGGTGCGTGCTAACGATGAGCCCTACGGTGTCTTTGCCCTGAACCCAGAGGAAATGTCCATAATGGTATCAGTGTCAGACTCTGAGGTCAGCAGAGCTCTGGTTCTGAATGTGACCCGGCATCAGGGGCTGTTTGGAAACAGCAGTGTGGGCTATAGGGTCAGCGGGGGGGTTAATGCAGTGATGGACATCCAGGAGATCCTCGGAGCACAGGCTGAAGGACGGCTGCTGTTCAGAGAGGGACAGAGCTTCAGTACCATCACTCTACCCATCAGCAACCAGGTTAGGATGAACATGCATATGCAGCAACCTGCAATGATTTTTAGAATACCAAAGTTCCTTTTGTTTTTAAGCTCTCTTAAAGGTCACCTATTATGCAAAATCCTCTTCTTCATGTCTCTTCTACATCAACATGTGTCCCCACTTCTTCATGTCTCTTCTACATCAACATGTGTCCCCTCTTCTTCATGTCTCTTCTACATCAACATGTGTCCCCTCTTCTTCATGTCTCTTCTACATCAACATGTGTCCCCTCTTCTTCATGTCTCTTCTACATCAACATGTGTCCCCTCTTCTTCATGTCTCTTCTACATCAACATGTGTCCCCTCTTCTTCATGTCTCTTCTACATCACCATGTGTCCCCTCTTCTTCATGTCTCTTCTACATCAACATGTGTCCCCTCTTTTTCATGTCTCTTCTACATCAACATGTGTCCCCTCTTCTTCATGTCTCTTCTACATCACCATGTGTCCCCTCTTCTTCATGTCTCTTCTACATCAACATGTGTCCCCTCTTCTTCATGTCTCTTCTACATCAACATGTGTCCCCTCTTCTTCATGTCTCTTCTACATCAACATGTGTCCCCTCTTCTTCATGTCTCTTCTACATCAACATGTGTCCCCTCTTCTTCATGTCTCTTCTACATCAACATGTGTCCCCTCTGTGGAAAGAGACTCTGAAAGTTTCAGGAACAAAGATTCTCTCTCTTTTTGTCCTGATCCATTTCTATAAAAACCTGTCTGAAAATGAGCTGATCAGATTTTGGCCACTTTATGATGTCATAGCTTGTGTAACCATTAGCCAATCACCACCTTATCACCTGAATCTCCTCCTAGAGCACCATTGTGTTCTTTGTAACCAAATGTCTCTCAGAGGGGCGTGGGGAGGGGCTCCTTATTTTCATCTAAAGTAACAGACAGAGAATCAGCACTTTTGAAACAGGGCTGAAACAGAGGGGATTGTGGGTAATGCTGCAATGATCTGTTATATATCTGAGACCTCTAATATATGGATGAAAAACAGTGTAATAGGGGACCTTTAAGATCTCTTAACACTTATTGTGGCCCCTCTCCCTGTAGGTGTTTCTGTCAGTGGGGGACAGCTTCACTGCAGAGCTCACTGATGTCAGACTGGTTGGACCCCTCCTCGGACCTCCGCCCCTTCTCCTTCATGAGGCCACCGTCGCTACCATGACTGTCCCAGAGGAAGCTGCCAGCTCAGATGTAAGTTGTTGTTTGTTTGTTGATATAAACAGTATCTGTGAGGGAAACAATTTTTGTAGTTGTCCCTTTGCAGAGCATTGGGTTGCACGACTTGCTGAAAGACATTTTATTAGGGTGTATGTCTCCTCAGGGATGTACTCATATCGTCACTTATCTCTGCTGGAGATATACATCTATAAAATATAGATAAACATCCGGTTATTAACATTATACCTGATAACATTCTCAATGAGCAACCGGATATTATTTCATACTGATATTGTTAATCCCATTATTGTATTCATTGTATATATATGTATCTGCACCTCAGTGCTGTCAGAGACATCATCTATAAGCATATGAATGTAATCACTGACAGTGTTTAATTGGAGCTAACAGTAATACTAACTGTCTTCTCTCTGTGCAGGTTGGCTTCGCCTCCTTGGCTCTGCAGGTATCAAATATAGAAACGGGGACGTGTGAAGCAAAGGTGACACGGACGGGTCTGTTTGGAGACATCAGGGTGGAGTGGACAGCGGGGTTTCCTGCAGGACAGACCCCACCCGGGCTCAGAGTGGGAGCTATCACCCCAAACTCCGGTAAAACACCCTCAGACAGAAGTCGTTGCCTTCGTTAACTCAGAGATAAGGTGTCATGTTGTGTAAATGACCTCTATCGACCATAACGTGTACCCAGATGTCTTTTCATTTGATGTATCATGTTATCAAGTGAGCCAATCTGAGCTTTCATCTCTGATACGAGGAAAAATGTGAAAATAATCTACTTTTTTTTTACCGTAGAGCACTTGCAATCACGCTGATGTCAAACACTAACATGCACTAATGACACATGCTTTTATAGTGTTGATAATGTGCTCCTTTCCTCATATCCAGGCTCAGTGACCCTGGCCCATGGAGAGAAGACTCAGTCCATTTCTCTGACGGCTGTTGATGATGCGTCTGAACCCGCTTCCTACGCTCTGCACCTGAGCGCTGCCTCCAGCCCCGCTGCAGGGGGTCCTGTCCGGCTCAGGTAACGGCTTCCCAGTGGTATAAAGTTCTTATGGCGTTAATACATGTTATGATTTAAAGATTCAAAGGCTGTCATATGCACATCAACTACAGCATTGGTTTGGTAATTTAACATCTTATATCTCAGGCTTCTACATCAACGCAACATACAATATACTTATCATAAAGTGTATGGTTCATCCTTGTTCAATTAAAACAATTGTACATATTGGTTTGTCTATATATATATACTGTGCTCAAACTTGAACTAAACCAAAACCAATTTCCTAAAGTTTAAATGTAAATCACATAATTGTCTATGTGAATGTATCCTCACGCTGAGATCCGTCTCCCTGCACAGGTCAGGGTTTACCGTAGCAGAAGTGGAGCCGTTGGGGATCTACCAGTTTGCTCCTGATTCCCGGCAGCTGGTGATCGCAGAGGACATCCAGACTATAACGCTTTACGTTCAGAGGCTGTACGGCTCTCGCAGCAACCGCACCGGCCTGTTCTACTCAACAGTCTCAGGCAGCGCGGCAGCGGGACAGGACTTCATCGCAGTGCCAGACGGACGATTAGTCTTTGACTCGCCTCAACAAACCAACTCCTCCTTCAGCCTCTCCATCCTGGACGACTCCCTCTCGGAGGCCGACGAGCACTTCCAAGTTAATTTAACAGATGTTCAAGTCCTGAATCCAGACTTATCTTGGGCGGATTCCGCTCCTCGCCTTAATACTCGTCACAGCGTGGCCTCCGTCACCATCCTAGCCAGCGATGTGACCGGAGGAGTGCTGAGTATCGGACCCGGGCTGGTGCAGACCCCTGAGGACCGGGAGGAGGGGACGCAGCAGGAGAGGAGGGTGGTGTTGAGGGTGAGGAGGTCCGACAGCCTGGCTCAGGATGTGAGGGTCCGGGTCCGAGCATACGGAGGTGAGTGTTGGTCAGAATCAGAAACAGGTTTAATGCCAAGTAGATACTGTAGATAGATAGATAGATAACATAGTATTAAAAAGTCAAATGTGGAAAAATGTATTTACAGTAGGTTAATACATTCAAGATATCTGCTTTGGTGTGTATGTTTTAAAAAGGAAGCAAAAATAATGCCAGTTTAAAATGTCTAATAAAAAAGATTATAAAATAAAATTAGAGATAACTGTTTACAAAGAATCTCAATAAAAATGTAAACTTTAAAATTGATTTTATAGGCATTAATCTAACTCATTCAACACCACGAAACCTGTCAAAATAAAATATAAATGCAGTTATATATATAGTTAATTATAAATGACTAATAAATACATTTTTATGAATAAAAAAATACATGACTCACATAAAGCTAATAAAAAAAAAAACAATAGAAAAATGTCGACTCAGATCCTAAGCAACTGATGCTTATTGGTATAAAAATCTACATATTTAAAAAACAGAATTAGTGATTTATTTTTCTATTCATTTATTTGAATTTTAATTTGACTTTTGTCTTAACCATTGTGTACTATTTAGTGACTGAATTGACAGTTGCTTTAAGTTGTCGCTGTGCTCTTTCTTCCAGAGGGGAGCACCGCCCCTCCCCCCTTCCCTGTGGACCCTGCTGGGACCCTGGCGAAGGAGGAGCAGGACTTCCGCCTGGAGTCCAGCATGGTGTCTCTTCAGGCCGGTCAGAACGAGACAGAAGTGGTCCTCCTCATTCTGGACGACTCGGAGCCCGAGGGACAAGAAGTGTTCTTCATTTACCTCAGTGACCCCGAGGGGGGGGCGCAGATCACTGACAGTCCTCAGCAGGGCTTCGGAGCTTATGCCAAGATCACTATCCTCGGTAAAAAATATATTTGTTTTGTGTTTTATTTCAGATAAAAAAAGTCATTCTTAGTAATGTTCTGTTTGCATGATGTCTTATATGTGTATATGTTGATTTGCTGTGTGTTCCTCCATGAGTGAGTAAGTGTCCTTCTCCAGACAGTTTCACTAATGCCAGTTGATTTGCAGTACTGCTACACGGGGTGTTTCTCAATCTCGAGTAAAGCTGCTGCAGAGCCACTATTTCAAGCATACTACGTCATCGAGTCCCGCTGAAGTACTGTTCCAATGTCCAGCATACTTGCAATTCTACCGAGCCCGGAGTACTTCGTTTGGAGACATTTCGAGGCTGCACAAGTGGAGACTCCGCGGTCTTAAAATCCCCACAATGCTTTGCGCACGGACCAATTTCCCCATATCTGTGGCGGAAAATGTAAGGCGGGGCTTCTCATGTGATGCACACCTGCACACTTGCTCGCCTGGTCCATTCTTTGTTTTCCGAATGCCAGGAAGTATTCTTGCCTCGCTTCTGAAGTAAGACGCTCGGAAGACATGTGCTACCAAGCAAGCGTACTCGACATTGAGAAACACCCATGGACTCCAGCTGCTTTTTTATTTATAGATTTGAAAATAATCACCGCAGTGGGCAGATACATTTTTTATTCAGATTTTAGAAATCAAAAAATAAATGATTAGTTATATGGAACTCAATGTGTACTCTCCTTCTCCTTCTCCCTCTCCTTCTCTCTATCCACACCAGGGAGTGACTTCCATAACGGTATCCTAGGGTTCAGTCTCAACTCTCTGATGGGCCACGTTCTGGATGAGGACTCGGAAAACAGAACCGCCCTCCTCTACCTGCAGAGACAGGAAAACAGGTAATAAAACACCTCCATCTTTCTTGTCTCCAACATCTTTCTTGTTTCTCATTCGTTAGTATTGTATTTCTCCCTTTGTTCAGAGCCTTTGAGGATCTGCAAGTCTTCTGGAGAGCTACCTTCAACACAGCAGCTCTAACTCTAGTCAGCAATGGAGTGAACCTGAGCAGAGAGCTGGTGCAGACTTCAGGAACAGCGCTGTGTCGGAGAGGAGAGACTCTCTGCGCTCTCACTGTGGAGGTCCATGATGATGAGGTGAGAGAGAGAAGGAGGCCATGTTGGTGTCTTGCTGAACTTCAAATCCCCACTATAACTAAGTAGAAGGAGCGGCACACACCTTGTCCAGCAGTGATGACAGTTCATCTTTCTCCTGTCTCCCACCTCCACAGAGTCAGGCTGTCCCCCCAGGACAGAGTGTTCCTAAGTATTCATATCAAATTCAGTGTTGCACACATGAAAACAATCCCTCCTCTGTGTTGCTGCAGGAGCCTGAGCCCGGGACCTGGTTCCTGGTGGAGATTTATCAGGTGGGGGCTGGAGCTGCCATTAATGAGACCACCCGCTTCGCCAACATCACCCTGAGGGAGAGCGACGACCCGCGAGGCGTCATGTTCTTCTCTGTGGGTCACAGGCTGCCCATCGCCACCCGGACCACCACCAGGATCAGTCTGCAGGTCCACAGACGAGCCAGCACCGCCTCCAGCATGACGGTGCACTACCGCACTCTGGTGAGGAACAGAGAGGGGGTAGTATACAAGCACAATATTGTGAATGGCACACATGCGTATATGATTAGAGTAGTTTGGATTCAAATCCAATCCAACTTTATTTATATAGCACATTTAAAAACAACAGAGTTAACCAAAGTGCTGTACATCAATAAATATATAAAAAAGTAGCATAAATACATTTAGACAAAACTGGAAACTAATGTAAAAGCACGAGACAATAAAACCATCCTTATGGCCACAGACTGAAAACCCTCATGATGTACAAAACATTTTTAAACACAACACAATTGAAAATAGAAAAACCCAATTTAGAAACACAAAATTATACGTCTTATAACAACATGCAGTTATCATCTAACCACAAGTGCAAATGAAGCAGTAAAGTGCATAGTCATGTAAAGGTATAACATGTATTATATCATATGATAAGTATATAAATAAGACCGATATTCTTAAGTGTATGAACAGTAGAATACATATTGTAAACACTAGGGGCCTCATTTATAAACGGTGCGTACGCTCCAAAGATGGCGTACGATTTATAAAAAACAAACTTGATGGGAAAATGTGCGGTCCTCCACGCAAACTGTACTTTGGCCGGTATAGGTTCATAACATGTTTTAAAGTATATACTGTTTATAGCATTTAGTAATGTTCTGCTTATTGAAAGATATTCTTTTGGCATTGGTTCAGTACACTTATTGTAGGAAGAGTGGAGAGAAATATGTGGAAATAATAGCATAAATAAAATGTTACCTCTCATTTATCGTATATGAAGAATTCATTTTCAAACATTGATTAAAGCCAATCTTAAAAGACTCCTGTTTGAGACTCCACCTCAGTGCACACAAAAACATAACTTGGAGAAATAAATATATACGGATATGTTATTGGAAACCACCTCGAATATGTTGTGACATGTATTCTCATAAGTGATTTCATTTGTTCTTACTTTTCCTTTCTTTTAAATTAGAGGCATAATGAGGGATTTTTATGTTCACTTAAAGGTGGGGTAGGTAAGTTTGAGAAACCAGCTCGAGTGTGCTAGAATTTGAAAATACACAACCGGAGAAAATCTGCCACTTCCTTACAGAGCCCCTCCTCCAACACACACGAACGCGCACATGACCAATGAGGGCACGAGATAAGTTTGTGCCCAGATGGAAGACTGACAGGCAGGTAGGCCGTCCAGTTACTTTAGCCGGGCCGGCTCAGATGATTGGTCGTGCTTTTTACAGCGCCACAGCTTCCACAGATGATATTTTTTTATGGATTTTTTGTCAAAGCACTTCAGATATTCATTGCTATCGGAATGTTAAGAGCATTCCATGGAATATAACAAAAAGTGTATCTCGAGGCGGTTTCTCAAACTTACCTACCCCACCTTTAATCTGAATTGGGACAGTACTTGAGAGCAGTTCAAATGTAATCAGTTCAATTCTAATTCAACACCAACTTTGCATGATATACTCCTGATACACAAAGGTATTGTCAAATGAAATGCCATGAACTAAATTGCATTTGGTAGTTATCTTTCTTTCTTTTGATGGAGGTATAAAGCAGTTATTCTGCCACTATGGATACATTAATAACAAACACGTTTTATTTGATGTCGATGACAAATGTCTCTTTGATCTCACTGCCTTCCTCCCTCACCTCTCCTCGGCATCATGATAAAAGATATCTTGGCTACAGCACACGCGGTTCAGGGGCATGGAGTACTCACTAACACTTATTGATATTGGAGATCAAAGTAAGAGTAGTGCACTCAACAGAAAAACAAGGAGACACACGGCCGGCCGGTCCTCTGCTTTCATCTCTCGGACACATTGTGAAGCCCAGCTCTCATTTGAGTTTGTAATGCAACTAAACAACACATTCAACTTGTCTCGTGTTCAGTACATGTGTTGCTACAGTTGGTTCTGTTCATTTCACCATTGATTTGATGTTGTGGACATTGTTGCGGCATCGTTTCATGACTTTCTGAGAGCCACTATCAACGCCTTTTTAAATCAGACATTTCAAACACATTATCCTTTAAGTTAAAAGTTAAATTACATTACATTTAGCTGACGCTTTTATCCAAAGCGACTTACAATTACCAATTACAGGGACATTCTCCCTGGAGTAACTAAGTACTAAGTGCCTTACTCAAGGGCACACTAGTGGTGATGTTCCTGGCGGGTTTTGAACTCACAACCTTCCGATCTTCAGCCCACCTCACTATCCATTAGACCACCACTAAATCTCAGTTATGAGGCTGGCCTGATGTTATGGTGCTCGCGTGGTGAATACAAGACAATGAAATAGATTGCTCACACATTGAACAACGTTAACAGGCCTTCACACGCGGGCAAAACACTAGAGGTAAAACTCATATTAAATAAAAAGCTAAATCAAATTGTCTTTTTTTCTGTTGTATGATAACGTTAAAGAACTTAACGGATTAGAACTGTTTGTTCTACTGACTACAGAGGTCGTCTTTAGATGTCAATATAATTTGACCTTTTATACAAAAATACATTTAATTTTGTTTTAATGTACATTATTTAATTTGATATTCTGTTCTTGTACATATCATGTTCTATTTACATGTAAATAGACTTTTTGCACTATTTTGTATTTTAGTATTTTATTATATATGTTGCATTGTTGGACGAGCTCAGGTCAGAAGAATGTCATTGCCATTTCTACACTGTAGCTTATGTGCATATGATAATAAAACCTATTGGATTTGAATCATGTAGGTTTACTTTGACAAACATTGCTGGTCAACATAACTCCACTCAACACGAGACATTTCTGTTGTTCCTCCAGGAGCTGCCCAGAGAGGAGGCTGTGGGTCCCTCTGTGATCCGGCCTGCTAAGACAGGGATGGACTTCCCTAAACAACAGGGTCTTCTAACCTTCGCTGTGGGTCAGCGAAACACATCTCTGGAGATTTACCTCACCCCTGACCTCGCCTCCTCCTCTCCGACACCCAAGCGCTTCCAGGTGGAGCTCTTCAACGCTTCAGGTGGAGCCAGAGTGCACCCTGAGTTTGGGATAGCTAATGTGACTCTGGTGTCGAATGCAGCCAGTGAAGCTGTGTGGCTCCTCCTGGACACATTACACCAGCCTCTAGACTCTATTATACTAAACCAGGTGCTGCAGGAACTGATCAATAAGGTCTCTACACCTCTGTCTCGGGAGCAGATGGTCGCTGTGCTCGAAGCTCTGGAGAAGGTAAGACTGATTGAAGACTGTGGACAGAAACGTTTTGTTTAAACTAATACTTACATTTATTGAAGGGCAAACTGAATCAGTCCAATGGAAGCTGAAGATAAAACAGTGTATCAATTAAAAGGAGACAGTGCCATAAGAGCTGCATATCACTTAAAACCAAAGCAAGTGACAGTAACAGAGCCAGGAGGGGGAAAGAAGACAAAGACAGTCAAGTGTAGATCACTCATACAGATTAACAAAGCAAACAATAGCAAAGCCAGGTGTTTCTCAATATGATTTTGCTACATTTCTCCATCCATCCCTCTCACTTTTTCGTTTGGTCTGAATCAGGTGCTTGCAGAGGCCAACAGGACTCCTCTACAGGAGAGCAGCCGCAACCTGACCTACGACCTGCTGTGTGCGCTGGCCAATCCCAGCAGAGATGACACCCGAGGCCTCAGCCACCTTGCTGAGGTGGCCGAGCGGTTTGCGTTTTCCCTCCTAACGCAGAGTCAATGTGCGATGTGAGTGTCCCATTTAAAACGAGGGGAAGGGAGATATCCCTCTTTCTTTTAAAGGTCACCTATTATGCTAAATCCAATTGTTCTTGTCTTTTCTACATCAACATCTACATCAACATGTACATCAACATGTGGAAAGAGACTCTGAAAGTTTCAGGAACAAAGATTCTCTCTCTTGTTGTCCTGATCCATTTCTATAAAAACCTGTCTGAAAATGAGCTGATCAGATTTTGGCCACTTCATGATGTCATAACGATTTGTTGGCTTGTGTAACCATTAGCCAATCACCAACCAAGGTACCCCCCCCCCCCCACCTTATCACCTGAGTCTCCTCCTAGAGCACCATTGTGTTCTTTTTAACCAAATCTCTCTCAGAGGGGCGTGGGGAGGGGCTCCTTATTTTCATCTAAAGTAACAAACAGAGAATCAGCACTTTGGAAACAGGGCTGAAACAGAGGGGATTATGGGTAATGCTGCAATGATCTGTTTGGTGTTTGGAGCCAAACACTTCAGAGACATGTTTTGTACATATCTGAGACCTCTAATATATTGATGAAAAACAGTGTAATAGGGGACCTTTAATATCTTATATGCAAGGTTATCATGCTTCAAATTATAAATGGTTCCTTTGTGTGATTTCTCCAGAAGGGGCACCATCCTGGAAACATGTCCGCATATGACCATCTCTGCTTTCCAGTGGTACCCCACACAGATCAATGGACACAGATTCAGGGGCCGTAATGCAGACTTCTTCCAGCTTCCTGACACCCTGCTGGCTGTCCCGGCAGCCCTGACTGCTGACTGTCGAAACCTCAGCCGGATCCAGCTCACCGAGTTCAGAACTGAGCACTGGTTTCTCAGGAACGACACAATCACTGCTCTCAATGGAAAGGTGGGGAAGCAGGGAGATGGAGCAGCAGAGGGCAGTATTGCTCCAGTATAAATTAGCCATTTTATGACCCCACTTTATTTCTTCTGTTCATATCCAGGTGTTCTCAGCCAGCCTGCAGGACAGAAGGTCACGACCTCTGGAAGATGGCAATGAGGTGGTGTATCGTATCCACACCCCCGGCCAACAAGTGAAACCAGGCCGGTCTGTGTGCCTGCTCTGGAACCAGACCACTGCAAGGTAACCCTCCACAGACACAACAGCTCGGATATCATATTACGTCATTTAAAAAGTGTTAGAGCGACAAGTTTGTCAGTGGTTTGGAAGGACTTCGCAGTAGGGGGTGTGGTGCCTTGCTCAAGGACACCTCGGCAGTGCCCGCCCATGAGTCAAAACTGTCACCTTTTCAGCTACCAGTCCACACTCTTTAGTGTTGGACCGATCAGGATTTGAACCGGCGACCCTGCGTTTATAGGCCAAGCTCTACAGACTGGCCTTCATCCAAGAAATTATGAACGTGGTGGAAGAAGTACTCAGATATTTCACTTAAGTAAAAGTATTAAAACTGCATTATAAAAATACTCAATTACAGGTAAAAGTCGTGCATTCAAAATCATACTTAAAGGGGACCTATCATGCAAAATGCACTTTTGTACGTCTTTTATACATGAATATGTGTCCCCGGTGTGTCAGGGAACTCACCAAGTGTCAGAAAACACAACCCTCTCTCTTTTCCTCCTTCGCCAAATCTCTAAAAACGGGGCTGCAACGGAGCTGATACAGACTGATACAGATTTGAAATTGTTCTGACGTCACAAATGGGGTGCTCCGCCTATATGGGCAACTCTCCACCTATCAGGAGAATGAGAGGTTGCCGTGGCATGGTAACAGCATGGTAACAGCATGGTAACAGCATGGTAACATGACGCTCGTGCCTCGCCCCCCTCCTTTGCAGGGGGGTGTGGTCAGCTGCAGCTCATTTGCCACAGAATCAGCCCTTGTGAAGACAGGGCTGGAATAGAGCGAAATGAGACATGGCTAAAATGCATGATCTGTTTGGTATTTTGAAAAAAAAAACTTCACAGACACGTTTTATATAGGTATGGCCCTACAATATATGTTTATGGGCCGGTGGTGGCGAAGTCGATAGGGACTTGGCTGGCAACTGGAAGGTCACCAGTTCAAGTCCCGGCAAGATCAAGTGCTACCGAGGTGTGCCTGAGCAAGGCACCGTTCCCCACACTGGTAGCTTAAACTACCGGCTGGTAGGTAAGTTTGAGAAACCGGCTCGAGATACACTTGTTGTTATATTCCATGGAATGCTCTTAACATCCCGATAGCAATGAATATCTGAAGTGCTTTGACAAAAAATCCATGGAAGCTGTGGTGCTGTAAAAAGCACGACCAATCATCTGAGCCGGCCCGGCTAAAGTAACTGGATGGCCTACCTGCCTGTCTTCCATCTGTGCACACACTTATCTCGTGCCCTCATTGGTCATGTGCACGTTCGTGTGTGTTGGAGGAGGGGCTCTGTAAGGAAGTGGCAGATTTTTTCCGGCTGTGTATTTTCAAATTCTAGCGATCTCGAGCTGGTTTCTCCAAAATTACCTACCCCACCTTTAACCTACAATAATACACCATCATTTATTAGTTTAATTATATTGTTTTATTAATAACAAAAATGTGCAAATAGCTAGTAACGAAAGCTATACAATTCAGTTAGTGGAGTTAAAGTGTAAAGTAGAATACCCTGCGCTCACCTTGGTCTGTCACCATTACACTTTTTGGATGTCTGAACCCAGTTTGAAGAGAAGGGAAAACTCTGTCACATCATTGTGTTTAATATCTGCACAACCAGTCTTCTACACACTGAATCCTCCCTCGGGGTTTGACGAGGACATTCCTGGGGAGGGGAATGGGACTTGGCTGGAACACCGTGTTAGTCCTGAAACAGCAGGTTTGGGCGGAAAGCAGATAAGACACTGATATGGAGGCAGAAGCAAAGTCCTTAAGAGGGAAAGGTCAACGGTGCAGACTAACCTTCTTGCTGAAGGTCAAATTCTGCTCTCCGAATCCTTGTGGGTGTTTTGTGTAAGCAAATAAAGAAGAAACTCGTTTATGACCACAGATAAAGACCACTAACCGCATTCATTTAGCACTTCCCTGTCTTTGTGACCAATCATAGCGCCGTTGCAACACAAGGAATTGTATTCAAAAGTGTATGTTGGACATAGACTGTTACACTACTTTTAAAGAGATGACGGTGCTGAATGTAGCAGAGTAGCAGGGGGGAGTGTGTGGGAGAGAAACCCCCTCTGGTGGGAACTTTGGAAATGTAGCCTTTGCAAACCATTTACATGCACACAAACCTATAACACACTGCAAGGAAGCGGTGGCAGGGCCTCTTTAAAAGAGTTGCAGCAGTTTTGTGGACGTTTGTTTCAGATATATGGAGCATTATAAATATGGCTATGCCCATTGGGAGTATGGGCATATTGTGATTTGTCTCACCTGCCTGTTCCTAAACTCTGTTGTAACAGTCGTGTCTTCACTTGTTTCTCTTCCTGCCTCCTCTCCTCTCTCCTCTAGCTGGTCATCAGATGGTCAGTACTGCAGGGTGGTGAAGGAAAGTGGGAACTATGTGGAGTGTGCCTGCTCCCACATGTCTATCTTCAGCGCCTATGCAGAGTTTACCACGCTTGCTTCCTACAACGAGGCCTTCTACGCCTCAGGATTCATCTGCATCTCGGGTACACACACCCTCTCCCTCTCTTCTTGGTTTTGTTTCCTGGGTTTCTCTGTATGCCCACTGCCTACTTTTCAGCGGTGTGTTATTTCCATATTCCTCCCACGTTGTTGTAAATAGCCGCTGCTTAATGTCAATCTAACACTAATGTTGCTTCCATGTGTTCTCCCTCTGCAGGCTTTGCATTGGCCATCACATCCCATATGCTGTGCTCCCGTTTCCCCATGTTCGCTGCCAAACTGCTCACTCACATGATGCTGAGCTGCCTCGGGACCCAGGTAATACAGTTCTGATCTAATAGTATGTAGTACTGCAGTCCTTTAACATAAAAGGCCGCTGAACACCCACAATTCACAGCTGATGAAGTGCTTCCTACTCCCAGCCATCTGCATTAGTTCCTTTGGCATTTTCATTTGTATCTTCTATTTTCTATTATGCCTTAAATGTAGATGGATCGTGAACCTTTAGAAAATCTTACAGAGGCATTCATCTCTCCCTTTGCTATATGGATCAGTGGCTCACACACTTTAGTAATGGAGGCTGTGGTGCAGTGGGTTAGTGCGTTGGTGTTGGGATCAGGGGAGCACAGGTTCAAACCCCACTGCAGTCAGCATGTCGTTGTGTCCCCGAGACACTTCACCCCAAATTGCTCCTGTGGGGATTGGCCACAGTATTGAGTATGTAAGTCGCTTTGGATAAAAGCGTAACATGTACAGTATAATGTCGCTAGTGCAACACACACCCTTACACCTTTGGCTTTTATACTGACATAAACATACAAATGCATATACTGCTTATAGTTTAGACCAGTGCTTCTCAAAGTGTGGTCCGCGGACCACTGGTGGTCCGTGAGCGCCCCCTAGTGGTACGTGAGTATATTGGTACAATTTCACATTTGAAATAAATAAATACATTTGAATTTTCCGCACTCTCGCGGGAATATCTCCACAATGGAGCGAGCTTAAGTTTCACTTTCAATTGCATGATATAGCCCAGCGCAACACCTTCATCAAACATGTTGCCACTTGTTTGTACCATTTTCAGGCGATTTGTAATCTGTTCTAGAAAAACGATGTGTTTTCTTTATATTTGTGGAGTTAGGTGGTCCACGAGTGTTTTTTTATTGGTTAAGTGGTCCTTGGTATGAACAAGTTTGAGAAACTCTGGTTTAGACCTTCATTGAGCAAACACACACACAGTGGTGGAATGTTGTGAAGTACATTTACTCAATTATTGTTCTTCAGTACAATTTTGAGGTACTTAAACTTTACCTGAGTGCTTCTACTGCACTACATGTATTTGAACATCTTAAATACTTTCAGATCATTAGCTTAAAGAAATGTCAACAAACTCATATATAAACATTGGAATATGAATGTAGGTGTAGCTATCAAGCAGCAGTATACATATTGTAAAATAGTTAGTAAAAGTAATTTAATATGATTCTGAAATGTTCCCCAGTGCATACCAAGTACTACTTTGACTATATGTTGATGTTCATACTTGTACTTTTACTTGAGAAAGATCTTGAACGCAGGACTTCTAGTTGTGACAGAGTATTTTTACAATTTGGCATTAAAATATCTGAGTACTCCCTCTGCCACACACACACACACACACACACACACACACACACACACACACACACACACACTGCATGCTACAGACCCATCTTACTCCACAGGTCACAGGTATTTTCTTGGAAATGTGCATGGATGTGAACACACACACATCATCGAATGTCATCGGTTGCATCGTTTGCGGGCCGCTGCGTCCTGACAACGCAACCATGCCCCCCGCAGCCTGGCCCATTAAAAACGCAAGCTGTCACATAAGCAATGAGCGAGATAGATATGTTAGTCTCTCAGCGGGTCACCATGTGTGTGTGCATGTGTGTGTGCGTGAGCCAGTGCGGGACTGGTAATTTTCCACTGGTCCCCCCCTCTATTTGGTTGACAAACACGAGCCCCTACTAAAGCGGACTGTTGTTGGGGGCTCGACCTGTTTATGGCCCAGGCAGAGCCCCTGGACCTGAAAGGGTTTGGATGGAAATTTCCGTTGTGTTCTGTTTCTGTGTTGGTACTGTACTGCAGGTGAAGGCCTTCTCCTTGAATGTGTGTGAGCTATAGTTCATCCAATACAAGTGTGTGTCTCTCAAACTAAAGGCCGGACTGACTGTGCCTTCTGAGTGCTCGTGTGGTGCTGTTGGGAATATTTTGGAGGTATTGACCGACTCACAGTGCAGGATGTGCCGAGTCAAAATAGACCTACTGACGTCATGGTCTTCACTGAAATATATACTTTGTCCTAGATCTGAAATTGCTTGCTAGAAATAGGAGAGGAAAACATTACTTTTGTTATATAAATGCATGCGAGCGGATTGTTCCTCTTTTCTTTCCATTTCTGAATGAGCCTTACTTACTGGCTCGTGAAAACATGCGTGCACAAAGTGATGGATGTGGACTTGAATCTAAAACATGAAATGAGAATGAGCCAGTGCTGTGTCCTGGACAAAACCTGTAAGTGTTGCCCTCAGGATACATAATATTGATGTTCTCCTCACTTCCCATACAAACAGCACTTGTTAAAAGCATCACTAATGTATATGTTGATGCAGCTTGAGTTTGTTGATTTAAGATTGAGTCAATAAGCATGTGTTTATCACAGAACCGAATGCATTAAAATCTCTGTAAGGATTTATGTGAATCCATATTTATTTTTAATCTAAGCCTGTTACTGTTGTACAGCAATACATGGTCAGTAAATGTCATTCATGGTGTAAAGCTAATCCTCTGTGGTAGTGGTGTCCATGTAGTCTTTTTTATTTGAAATGCATCAGCTTTATATCTAGAGTCATGGGTAGGCATTAGGAAGTGATTAGCGTTACATGTCCATATTAGGAAGGCCAGAGATCCTGGACCTTTGATAGATCAGCTGTCATTTGTGACATCGTAGCCCTGCTCGTGCCTCACCAGTGATTTGAACTGTCTGGTTCAGTACCAGCCTCCTCTGAAGGAGAGGGCTCTCCATCTGTGGTAGTGGGCTGGGATTAGTCACTGCCATAGGGGGGGTGAAGCTTTTGGTTAGATTTATCCGGCTACAGTCAGCTATAAATACTAGAGGAATATCCCACGCCTCTGAGAGAGTGATAGCAGGTTGAGCCTTGTGGTCTAATGTATGTGTTTTTTATTACTTTCTCAGTATTCTGGCTGCCATGCTTTTTATATAATATCAATAGATAAAACATCTCACAAACCTGAGGGCATCAATGGTAGTATGTTTAGATGTTAAACCACTAACAAACGAAAGCAAGTACACTTACAAGAGGAGGACAAGTGAGCTTTCAGAAGGAGCAGAAAAAGAACGTTGGCTGACTTACAAGATGAAAATGACCAAGGTTGTAAATACTTTTTATGTAGTTACGCCTTTTACATTTTCTTTTGTGAAATGTCATCTCCTTGTTTACAAACAAGGATTAGGGTTTCAGTTTTCAATAGGATAATTTAAGATCTTCAGAAGTTAGTGAGAAGGGAATACTCCCTATCCTATCTTCAGTGTTTCCAAGCAACATGTGGGCAGTAGAATCACACAATGGAAATCTATTCAATGTGTTCATTGTCATATTCAGAGCAAGTATGTTGCTGTAGTTGAATCCCAACAGTTTCCCTGACTATTATAATAAATGGGACATGTGACACTTTACAGCTCAGTTAAAGTAGATAATGTACATGAAATGTCAATCGAACAACTTGTTCAGCATTAAGGGAGTCTTTTAGCAATGATGTGTTCAAAACTCTAATATGTTCTTCCTTATCTTCTGGGATTTGTATTTTAAAGAATTTGGAAAGTCCTGTAACACTGCTGCACAGTACCAGATACATTCTGTAGGTTAAGCTATCTTCAGCAAGGTCCAACTAAGTTTCATATATACTGGATGGAAGCAGGTTGTGACAGGTGTCAGGTTCAAATTGATCTGGTTTTGTTGTGAAGACACCCAGAGGTGACAGAGTGCTGCTACTGACACAATGAGACAGACGTCAGACCTCCTGCTGAGAGATAATAGTGTGTGTGTGTGTGTGTGTGTGTGTGTGAGTGTGTGTGTGTGTGTGTGTGTGTGTGTGTGTGTGTGTGTGTGTGTGTGTGTGTGTGTGTGTGTGTGTGTGTGTGTGTGTGTGTGTGTGTGTGTGTGTGTGTGTGTGTGTGTGTGTGTGTGTGGTGTGTGTGTGTGTGTGTGTGTGTGTGTGTGTGTGTGTGTGTGTGTGTGTGTGTGTGTGTGTGTGTCAGTCTGCCCTCCCCTCAGCAAGACAACTGAAGATTGTGTGTGTAGAGTGGAAATTTACCCGGTGCATATGTTCTGTGTAAGAGAGCCTCTGGTGTCATGTGTGTATGTCTGCTAATGTGCACGGGATTTAAAGTATGTAAGTACAATCTGTGTATGTGCAAATGTACCTGCACATATGTGAGGGTAATAGCTTATTTTCGATCCGCATTAGCTCCCTTGAAACAGTATTTTTCAAATATTACTGATCATTTCATATTCCCTCTAAGTAGGAGTAAGCTTATTCAATATTATCAAGTTAAAAGAAACAAGGACACATCATTAGGTGATGCAGGAAGGCAGGAATCATAGCCTGCTGTGAGTTAGCCCTTAACATGGTGTTTGGTCAAAGACATCAAACCCAGTAGTGTACTAATAGTTGTTAAATAAGTTGCAAGTGGGATATCAAATAGTCATGCACAGGGCTTATGATGAATAACAGGAACATGAAAAGAAACACATATATACATAAACAGATCACGATATGATTTAATTTAGCCATAAGTTTAAGCAAAAACCATATATATATTTGGTTGACAGAACATTGTAAATCGATCAAAATCAAACACATTGCTCCAATTTTCTCCTAAACATTGTGCATTAGTCCCCAAAAGTTTTCTGTGGTTTTGCCGTCTGAGGATGAAGAAGATGAGGTTTAGTCTAAACAGGATTTTGGACCACAGTTACATGCGGTCCTGAATGCAGTGAGACACATTGTAAAATCGTATTCATGTGGTTTTGCTGTGACTCCAGGGAACGGACCACTGCCGTCATCATTCTGCATTCATTTCACCAAAACATAAATCAATGACAATAAAGACTCAGGCTCACAAAACTGATGGATGAGAGGCCTTTAAGACAACTAGAGGGCTGATAGTTTCATTTCTCTTTTCTTTCAGTCCCTCTGGGGCACTGCATCATCTTATTTTAGAAATGGTGGTTTGCATTGTAATAGGAAAACTGATTCCAAATTTGATTAACTGAATTGCTTTTAGCCACAACTGATGGTTTCCCCAATACAACGATCAGTGTCATGGCCTCTGTACTTCAGAGCCATGACACAGACTGGTAGGATCCTACTGCTGCTGCTTTTAGGATTACTGACAGACCACATTGTATTCATATTAGACCCATCACTTATTCCATCCCCTCTGATGAAACAGCTCTTGTCTGTTTACATAAGGTCCAATGATAAAAAGTATTTTATCTGTCAACAAAAATATTGATGTATATGTTATTATTAAAGTCTTTAATTTACCCCATTTGCACCCCTCTCATTTAGTCATCTCCACCAGTTTGATGCTTTTTTTCAACCAGCCAATTCTGATGAATTAAGCACTTTGTATAGAAATGTGCCAAAAAAGAGAACAGCAAGAGAATGATCTAATATGTTTTACCAGGACATTAAACTGTATCGGTCGGTCGGTCGGTCGGTCGGTCGGTCGGTCGGTCGGTCGGTCAGTAAGTTAGTTTGTTCACTAGGTGAGGAGGTAGGAAAGTAGGAAGAACGTTTGTTTCTTGTTTGATAAGTTCATACTTTTTAGTTTGTTTGTTTGTTAATTATTTCACGTATTCATTAACTTCCTTTCGATCCAGTATTTCGTCAATACATGATTGTGTTGTGGGAAGAGAACATCTAATCTCAATCTCTATTGCAAACCAAACACAATTAATTTCTCTTCCATTGTAATTAAACTTCCCTCCGTATCGCTGACAGCCATTCCCACACACTCAGTGGAGCGTTTACCCAGGGGACCCTGCGCTGTATTCCAGTATCTGGGAGGTGTTTAGGAGACTCCTAGCTCTGGTTATAAAGGATTTCCTGTTAGCTCTGGGACTAGATCCAGCATTCAGATGGCTTTTCCTCAACACACACACACACACACACTGGCATAAACACTAACTGTTATCCCCATCCACCACCCTATCTTCCGGTCTCTGAGCCGAATAAACAAGCTGTCTGATTACTTTCAGGATTCCTTAAAGTCGTCAGTGTGCGTGTGTGCGTGGGGGGGGGGTTATGTTGTGGTCGAGCATGCATGCGGTTTCTCAGCTCTCCGGGAAAAGGGGGTGTACGAATTGCGAAATCCAAGACCTTAGCGTCTCCTTGGCTTTAGAACGTAAGACCAGCACAAGTCTTTGTAAATCAACCGAGTGCTTTTCCTGAGGAAGTTGATCTTTTCCCATCGCGACCAATCCATCGTTAAATCAACAAACAGAGAGTGTTTGTGTTTCCACGTTGACGTCAGAGAATATGACTTTGTTTTTGTATTCTATGATTGCTCTCACAAGAGTTTGGAAACAAAATCAGAAAGCAAAAGAAGGGGAAGAATAAGTATTTACTTATTCCTTCGATTTCTCATTGAACTCCATGGATGGATTTCATTTCTGCCTATATGAATATAAAGTATACAGCGTGCACACCTAACCTCTTTACTGAGCCTGAGCTAATTGATACTGTGTGTGTGTGTGTGTGTGTGTGTGTGTGTGTGTGTGTGTTGTGTGTGTGTGTGTGTGTGTGTGTGTGTGTGTGTGTGTGTGTGTGTGTGTGTGTGTGTGTGTGTGTGTGTGTGTGTGTGTGTGTGTGTGTGTGTGTGTGTGTGTGTGTGTGTGTGTGTGTGTGTGTGTGTGTGTGGGACAGTAGAGAGGTGAAGACAGCCTCTTGGGAGACTCACATTACACCCTGCTGGCTGATCCAACACCTTGTGTCCGGTTTGTTCTGACTCCTCTCCTCTCTATCTGATATATCTCAGGTCAGCAGCATTCTGAGCCACAGCCTCCCATTCAAAGGCTTTATTGTCATGAAAATTCAAAACAATAAAATAGTGCAAGAAGAAACAGAGTAGATTAAAATAGTGCAATATTATCTTGCAGACCAATGTGCTAGTAATGCAGATGAAGTTCCCTTTAGACATACAAAGCTCAATGTTGCAGAGTCAGTGACCAATTAGGTGCAGGAGAAAATAGAAGCAACAGTATACCGTACAATTAGCTAGTCCTTCGTACATTCCCTTTCATGTCTACATTTTCCTGTTTTACATTCATGCTACTCGCTGCCCTTCTCGATCCTTTCATAAATGGCTGAGTAATCCCTGCTTCTTTTATTCTGCCCTCTCTGTCATTGTGTCTGCTGCTGGGCTCAGCTGGTTGCAGTGGCATGCAGGAAGACTCCCTTCTCTCTCTGTGTGTTTGGATAAGTGGCTGGGCACAACCTGCATGACTCATCATTTTGAACAATGATGCCATATTCACATGTTGCTTGTCCCTGAACTGGTTACAGACACTCAACTTGTTTTCATTGACTCACCAAACGTCCGGATGGCTGCCAGTCAAATATGTCAAAGTGTCACAATTAAAGGTCAGCTAATGTCATACACTTTGCATACTGACATTATCTTTGTCATATAAAATGGGACACAGATTAGACATTTCGAGGATATAAAGCATTTTACGATTATCTGTTTAAATGAAGTATTTTACTTAAACATTATACTCTATAATATGTCCTAACGGCAATTTAGTTTATGTACTAATATAAATCACTTATTCTTCTTTACCAACTTACTGTTGTAAAAAGAGCAATTAGTATCTCAACCCGCTAAAGTTATTCATCTACTAGAGTGGTCCGACATTAGCTTCATCTTGATTATATTATTGTGTTGCAATTGGGATATAAAGCAACAATCCAAACTGTTTACGAACTCAGGTTGGTCAATATTATCATGGATGAAAAGGACATAATGCTATCTGTGTGTATCCGTTTGCAGCACTAACTATATGCATTGTCTCTGCTCCTGGTCGAATGTCTGCACCTGTACAATATAAATAGAATGTTTGGTAAAGAGTGCTAATGGTTTTCCTACCTTACATTGTGCTGCGCAGTCTTTTGACTCTCTGGACTCTGGAAGTGTAATCTGATTTTGGCCAAATGTGTGTTGTCCTAACGGCTAGTGAACCTAGCAACACTGAACTTTATGAACTTTCCTCTGATTCCGGAAAAAGCACATTTAACAGAGACAAGAGGTCAGTAACTGGCTTCCAGTAACTGCTAGAATCCACTTCAAGACACTGGTACTTGCGTACCATGCTGCGAATGGATCTGGCCCTTCCTACATCTAGGACATGGTTAAACTGTACACCCCAGCACGTGCACTCTGCTCTGCATCAGCCAAACGACTCGCTGCACCCTCGCTGCGAGGGGGACCCAAGTTCCCATCAGCAAAACACGTGGGTTTGCTATCCTGGCTCCAAAATGGTGGAATGAGCTCCCCATTGAAATCAGGACGGCAGAAAGCCTGCACATCTTCCGGCGCAGACTGAAAACTCATCTCTTTCGACTCCACTTCGAGCGATAGAATTACTAACAGAGCACTTATATACTAACAAAGGACTGGCTTATCTAAAGCCAGTTGAGTAGCACTTGACATTTTGGCTCTATGAAACCTGATGTACTTATATGATTCTGTTTTCTTCAAGGTTGTATCTTCTTGGTCGAATGCACTTATTGTAAGTCGCTTTGGATAAAAGCGTCAGCTAAATGCAATGTAATGTAATGTCAGGCAGCCGTTCTCTCTCACCAGGGCTCTGCAGTTAGCTACTGTCTGCTAGCTAAAGCCAAGACAGCGAACATGCAAACAAACTGTCTTTACAGTGACGCAGTGATGATCTATTTTTGTAGGCTGACTCAAAAGTTAGCATCACACGGATCCCTCGACAAAAACAATGGGATTTCTCTCTTTGTTTTCTGTATAATGATGACGTTGTGGAAGCACAATTCTAATCACCAGAAGTGAAAATCAAACGATAAGCTAAGGCTAAAGCTACACAAACGACATCAAGTTCACCAAAATTCACCGCTAAGTTAAAGGCGGCTAATGTTCGGCCTGATGTTTACAGGTCTAATTTAGAAACCGTTTATATTACACATTAAAGCTTTGGATACTCACAAGTGGGGTTTTTACTGACGTATTTTCAGTCATAGAATAAAACTTGAAATCTTATTTTAGGTATCTAACCACACAAAGCGGTTGACTTCAAGAAGAAGGAACCAGATGTGGTAAAATACTGACTAACTTCCAGGTTTTAGGACTCATTCTGGGCAGTGATTTCAGACGGGATATTTCAGACAGAATAACAAATGTTGTGACAGAATAAGAAGTCAATGTTTTAGGTCCATAAATAGCTATTCACATAAGAATGGATTGATGAATAATATAGCAAGATACTTTAAAAGGAAATGTCTCAAAGGCTGGGCACTTAATCTCTGAACGGACTAATCTTTATTCAGCTGATATGACCCATTACTTCCCCTGAGCTGTAACATATTGACTTCCCATTCATTACCTGCTTCAGTGGATAAAGAAAATACAATCAGCAGACAGATATCTGGGCATAAATTCACTTATGGCAAGTCAGGGGCTTGTATCATTCATCACCTGCTTGCATCCCTGTTATCTCAATTTATTTTGACAGGCTCATTTTCGTTCCTACCCTCACCTATGGTCATGAAGGAGTCATGACCGAAAGAACGAGATCGCGGATACAAGCGGCCGAGATGGGTTTTCTCCGCAGGGTGGCTGGTGTCTCCCTTAGGGATAAGGTGAGAAGTTCGGTCATCCGGGAGGGACTCGGAGTTGAGCCGCTCCTCCTTCGCGTCGAAAGGAGCCAGTTGAGGTGGTTCGGGCACCTAGTTAGGATGCCACCTGGGCGCCTCCCTAGGGAGGTGTTCCAGGCATGTCCAGCTGGGAAGAGACCAAGGGGTAGACCTAGGACCAGGTGGAGGGATTATATCTCTTCGCTGGCCTGGGAGCGCCTTGGGATCCCCCAGTCAGAGCTGGTTGATGTCGCCAGTGAAAAGGAAGTTTGGGGCTCTCTGCTGGAACTGCTACCCCCGCGACCCGACCACGGATAAGCGGAAGAAGATGGATGGATGGAGGCTCATAACTTAACAATTTTAGACCCGGATATATATTGCCATGCCCCGATGCCAACTGTGACGAAGGCGTCTTCTTCACAAAGATATATGCCTAAAATGTAACAGCGTTTGTCCTCCCTGAACTTCCCGGCAGCAGCCACCTTTCACCTACTTCGGTGGAGCGATTCAGTTTGTCGTCAAGGACTTTATCAAACAGGTTGCTGACACTGCGAATGATAAACAAAGTGGGAGCCTTTACTTGTCAAAGTCCCCAGTATCCTGCTCTATTTTGGGAGTTTGACAGCTTGTATTCGCGGAACTGTGTGTGTCTGTTTTGGAGTGAACTTTGGAGGTTGAGTGAAGTAAAAACACATTTTACCCTGATACAGTTGAGGTCAGTGATGCCATTTAAACCTGATGTTTGCTCTGGTGTTCTAGGTTAGGTCACCTGGATGTGTCGCAACAGACATGACATGGAATTGTTGCTATAATGTTGCCTCTTTTTACCAATATTGTACATTTCATATTTATATTGACAATCATTTATCGTATGGGAAGATGCTGTTGAAAGCCATTTTCAAGATTTTCTCATGCAAAGGAAATTGAAGACAGAGGAATTGAGCCATACTCTTGATGCCAGCTAAATGTCCTGAAATAGAAAATATGAGTCGCCTAACTTCCTCGCAGAATCAGGAAATGTTGAATGGAGGAAGGAAATGGCGACTGCTAATCAAATATAACTGGATCTATTATAAGCTCTTTGTTCTTGGTTTATCAGCAAATTGCAATCAGTCCGCTTTTCAAGTTTGTTTTTAACCTCGTTTGAATCTGGAATCTCTCTTATTATTAATCGAGTCTGAGATGATGACAACAGCAGACGGTGGCGAGGGCATCGGCTCACAAACAAAACATATCTGAGAAAATCATTAAACACACAAGGAAACAAATACGTACACATCATTAACGTGAATATGTACAAATATGCACAATATTGTCAAAAACCGAGCTGCCTCCATACTTCTATAGTTAGAAAACATATACTTGCAATTATGTTCACATAAACACTTAGTGGAAAGTAACTAGGTGCATTTACTCAAGTCCAATGTGAGATACTTGTGCTTCCATTGTATTCTACTTTCTACTTCTACTCCACTACAATTTGGAAGATTGTACTCCTCTACATCAGTTACTAGTTACATTTTCGGTTCATATTATAAAAATCTATATCATTTGGCAAATGACTTATGAGGTATTAATATGAATTAAGATAACTGACAGTATAAAAAAATTAGCTCTTCCTTCACAAGCTGCAAATTGAAGATGATTTACACATTAATGGCTCAGTGACGATAATCCAGCAACACGTGATATATCATATTTACTATACTAACGTTTTGAATGCAGGACTTTTACTTGAAACAGAGTATTTGTAAGTATTTCTTCACACACATACCATGTATACATCACTTCAGGGGACATTACATTGACTTACATGCATTTCCTGGAGACTTATCCTAACCTTAACCATAACCAACACATGCCTAACCCTTAACCTAACCCTTACCCTAACCAAGTCTTCACCCTAAAATTAATGATTCCCCTTATGGGGACCTCCATTTTGTCCCCATAAGGGAGGCGAGTCCCCACACGTGACTATGTAAACAGATTTAGGTCCCCACAAGTATAGTAATGCTAGGCCACACACACACACACACACACACACACACACACACACACACACACACACACACACACACACACAGCTCCTGTAGGGGTCACTGTGGCTCCACACTCAGGACCAAGTTCAGCAGCAGATGAATGAAGGGCCTGATCAATGACTCTCTTCTCCCTCTTAGTGGCTGGCCCTGTTTGGATGAAGGCATTGCTGCGCTCATATCCACCTGTAAAGAAACTCTATCATTAGTGTGCAGAACTTAGACAAAGCTCTGTTCTGATAGCTTGATACAAATGTGCAAAACAAATGGCCACTAAGTCACAACTGTCGTAAAGCCTTCCAAGCATTGTGGTAGTTGTGAGTGTGTTAGTGGACTGAGACGGTATAGAGTGCATGATAGGGCAGCTGTGGCTCTCATTAAGTCTAAATGACACCGTGAGGAAGTAGAGCACAGTGTATATTGGCTTTGTATGCAGGAGCAGCATGAGTGGAGCACACGGTATTTAAACTGATCAGACTCTTCACTAATTATTGATCAGCTTTACAGCCATTGACAGACACTAAGAGCTGCTGCAGATCACTCCATGTGCAGAGAAAGGATGTGTCCCGGATCGATGGCCTGTTGGACAGCAGTGGATAAGGCTGCTCTGTCTTCTGTTCTGATCGATACGATTAGCCGTGCCCTCGTCCCTCTGATCATCTGGAAGTGATGCAACAGGTCGCCATAAACAGATCTGTGTGTGCTTTCCTGCAAACCCATGCAGCTTGCCTTGAGACTTCATAATCGTGTTGGTGTGTGTTTTGAAACGTAACTATCATAAAGTGTGTAGTTACGTCACCATCACATTTTAGTTTTGACCAAAAATGGATACATCATGTTTTTTTATAAGCTTTCTTTCTACCCTCCCACTTCAACTAACTTAGTTTTCTTGAACCTTTTCGGTTTATATTCATATTTAATAAGCTGAATACAGAACAATATATAAAAAATGTCATTGCACTGTCGTTATATCAGCATTTAATTGAGACTCAGCAGCCTTGTAAGCCGCCATGAAGAAAAAAAAATGTATATAACTGTTTTCATGATGTTTTGCTTTGCGGCGTTTTATCTTTGACCGAGATAGCATAAAAGTGTCGTGTTTGATAGACAAAGCATTACAGTAGACCAAGTAAGTCTATTTGCGGCTTGGTGCATACCACTTATACACACACACACACACACACACACACACACACACACACACACACACACACACACACACACACAGCTCCTGTAGAGGTCTGTGACAGAGCAAAGTAGACCCATTGAGTATGTGTGTTTAGGGAGCTGACCTTGAGCAGCTAGCTACAGTGTTTTTATAGCTGTGTGTGTGTGTGTGTGTGTGTGTGTGTGTGTGTGTGTGTGTGTGTGTGTGTCTCGTGCCTCACAGTCGTAGAGGTCTCTGTCTAGTTCACACCAGATGTTGAGAAAGGAAATTCAAGAGGCTCCTTGAAAGCAGCCCCGCCGTGATGGAAAGCAGCTGCAGACGCTCTCTGGCTGAAGTGTGAAAGGAGAACGAGAGAAGGCCTGCTGGAATGTGCTTCAACCCATTATTTGAGAAAATACAAATTAAAAACAAATCACGATTTCCGATGCTTTGAGGTTGCACCATGGCCATAACAAGTCTTCTGTACGTGGCACACACAGAGGTTTGACCGAAGCCAACGCAGAACAACGGTCTGGCTAACTGAAAGCTAACGTACTTGCATGAGTTTATTTCCTCATGGTTGAAAGCAAATATCTTAAAGGTGCCATTCTATGCTTCTTTCGGGTTTTTCCTTTTCTTTAGTGTGTGATCATGATTTCTGTGCATGTAAATGGTCTGTAAAGCGTCTCCCTTCTAGAGGGAGTTTTTCTTCCACATTGAACTCCTTTATTTTATTCTGGAACATTGACATCACTATGCAACACTCGCACTTCTATTGGCTCGCGCTCCAACACATTGTACGTGATAGTCTAAGGGGCGGGACATAAGCGGTTTGATCAATCACAACAGAGCCGGCCAGCTAACCAATCAGAGCAAACTGGGCGCTGGTTTCAGACAGAGGGTGAAAAGAGGTGCTGCAGCACAGGCAGTATGAGAAACAAAAGAGCTTGTTGAACATTAAAGCATGGAGACATGTCCCAGTCCCAGTAGAGACACTAAATACTGATATGATCCTGAATAGCAGAATAGGGCCCCTTTAAGTAACACTGGATACAATCATCAGAAATGAAATGTATTGGAATGCTTTTAGTTTTTAATGCACCCATTTGGCGACTACGGCACAGGGGTTAAACATTTTGGACAAGATACTTTACCCTAAATTGGTCCCATAGGCATGTATATGGTATCTCATTATATGTAAGCCACTTTGAATGAAAGTATCAGCTACATGTACTTTAATGTAATACAACAGAAATACACATTGTACAGGATATTTTTTCCCCCATTACATTTCCCCTTCAAAGCTGTAGAGCACACGCAGCAAGTCTGGGATGTTCTTACTTTCCGCATTCCCTTCGCTTTTTAACAGTGACACTGTGAACATTGGTTTAAGCTGCTCATACTCTTCAAAGTGCTGACTGGCTCTTATTGCTGTGTCACACCAGATCACATCCACACGCAGGCTCTCAGTTGATCCTTTATACTGAGAATATATCAGTAACTCCCTGAATACGTGCTCAACTGTGTGTAAGTGAATGGAGATGCAGTGTTGTGGTTGTTTGAATGTAAAATACCCCGAAGGGGGGGTGTGTGTTTGTTTGGCACAAGCTGGCTCAGCAAGAAAGCCTCAGCCTGAGGTTCAACACAAAACACCTGTGAACTTTACTTCTGCTCTCTGACCTTAAGAAACCGGGCATTCTGCACAACAACACTTAAGGTAGCTTAGCATTAGCCCGCATGAATGTGTGAAGAGGACAACATGTTCAAAGTGTAGCACCAGTGGCTCTGTTGAAGACTTTCCCTCAAAATGTGACGCAAGGGACACCAGTAAGATGTAATCACCCTCCGTCTCAGCGCACTCGTGTTTTCGTCTTTATTTTTTAACTGCCTCTTATGTCGTGTCAGCAAATGTTGAATCTATATTTCTCCTTCTCACACACTGGCCCACTAACCCACCTAACAGCCCCCCCCCCCCCCATGTGACCTGCTTCTTACAACTGGCTGTCCCGTGTGCTTCAGCACATAAATAACACACGCACTTGAACTAAGCTGCGGCACGCGAGGAGACTGAAGATGCCTGCACATACTACATAGTGAAACACAAGGGAACAAGGACATTGAATGGCTCTGAAATACGTACTGCCAGGAACATTACTCAATTCGAAGCAGTAATCATTTGACTGAGTGAAAAAATGTTATTTGCTTAGGTAAAATAACAATAGTTCCGATTTGAAGGAGGAGAGGTGGTGTGATTGACAGTGAAATGGATTGAAGTTGCATAATAGGGAGGCATTGCTTCAGTGAGAAAATTATGAAAGGGTTGAATGATAATATTGTATTTCATTTTTAGCTTTATCTCTCCCTGAACAAAGGCATAAGAGGAAACACCCAGGGTGCAGGCTGTGGCTGGAACCAGCTAGATCAGACCGGTAGCTGTTAGAGAGAAGGGGGAGGTGAAGCAGGAGGAAGAGGAGGAGGGGGAGATGAGATGAAGGGTGGAGCAGAGGATGGAGAGGGAGCTGGGGGTATAGAGTGAAGAGGATGGGATAAGGGAGGCTGTTGGAGAGGAGAAGTGGAGGTTAAGTGTTTTTAGGCACAAGTGTAGATGGATAGTTTGGCAGGCAGACAGCTCAGGCCCGTTTCCCTCAGTGATGTAATGCATCAGGCAGGGGCTATTTTTAGCATCACTGATACACTTAGCTACACTAGCATCAGGGCTATTGATCAGCAGCAGCACGGCTCAATGGGAGGATGAGCCCTACACCGTAGCTGCAGAGATATATTGTGTTTCCTGTGTGCAGCTTTGTTACTAGTCTCTTTTGCTAGGACTTGCAATTATACAGTGTTGTAGTTTTATGATAAACTTCTTCTTTGTTTTACTGTGTTTTTGTCTCGTTGTCTATTAATTGTTTCATTTGGCATGAAGCCGGTTTCCTCTCAGCTTCGTTATCGTTAACCACGCTCATCATGTCAAACTTCAATCTTGTCTAAAGATAAGTCGAGGCATTCCCAAGGCAGCCGTAGATCTGAAACAACAACAACACTAAACTGAGAGTCTCCATGGCCATAAAACAATGAGGAGCTCTGTGATTGGACGTTTAGCCTCGGAGATGGACCAATCATTCATGCTTGAAGACTTTGACCTGATGACAAGGCCACAAGAAATGAAGAGCCACTTTGTTTTGTACTTTTTGATGTAATCTCAAGAGCTTTTCATGGGCAATTCATTTGAAATAGCTTTATTGGCATGAGCCCAATGACATTCTGTACAGAGTTGCATCGACACTATACGTGCTTTCATATACAGTTGGATGAAATGGTTGTGTTTTTATATACATTTTCAACAAAAGCAGAATTCACTTCACAAAGTACTTTTTGGAACATGAACTAAAAAGTGTTACTCAAACACCCCCCCACCCGCTGTCCCAGTTTCTCGTTAAAGTGACGAAGGAAGAAAATAACAGAATTCATATAGCTGAAGTATTGATTATTGTGCAAGATTAAACTGATAATATATGCATATAATACACCATTAAAAAGAGCGGAAGGCGATGTGAGGCCTGCTGTAGATTAAGTCAGATGTTCTCATGTTCTCTCAAGCAGAGACAAACTGTTCTGTGAGAATGCAGCTCTCTTTCATTTCCTCCAGTATGACTCTTTATTGAAGTTTAACTGATTTAAAACATGTGAATGCTTATGAGAAGATGCCTTTGTTTCTATTTGATTTGCTCTCTGTCGTGTATAATCTTCGTTAAATGGAGTAATAATTGTGCTGCGTAACTTTTAAACAGGAACCTCAGAAGCTGGAAAACAGACGTGACCCATAACACACGCCACACTGTCATGTATTAGGAGTCCTGCAGCACCAGCCAGTCTCTGCTCTGGATAAGTCTGTAGTCTACACAGGTCGACTCCTAGTGTCTTACACAAAGGAGAAGGAGGCCTGGGGACAAAGGGTGCAGCGTTAGATCGGTCTCTGATAAGCTCCACATCCACAGCCTCCCTACCTTGCTAACTATGCCTGCAGCAGGTCATTATTACCGCAGTGCTGACATGTACCTGTGTTATATTAACAATGACCACAGTTATGACCTTTACCTCCATTACTACTAGGCTAATCCCAGCCCTGACAGCCCTAATCAAAGGCTAATGTATTGTCTCTTACATTTGTATAATTAGTGTGACTAGATCTAGGGAGGATGGGTACCTCCCTTCTCCCTGTAACACCCTGTATCTTACACTCATTTCAGAAAATAAATAGTTTTTTTCGATTTTAGCATCCATGTTATGATTTATTTCTCCAAGATATATTCTAGTTCTTAATTTGAAGGCCTACATTTAATGTTGAAGATGTCCGCCCCGATATACAGAACCTAACATTTTGTGTATTTGCATGCTTGTTTCTAGCCTTCCTTAACAGTAGGAGTGTTTCTGAACTGCACAGTTCTTGGCAACAGCAGCGTAGCGTGTCTGTTTACAGAAAACTTGATGGCCCGGTTCAATTGAAACCTCACTTCAAAGAGTCTGTGTATGTGTGTTCATCCTCCAGCCTCCACTCTAATGTCCCATGAAAGAAATGAAGCCATGTCGAAATCCTAACAGATTATTTCCCTGCCTTTCTATTTTAGCAATATGTCACGAGGTGTGATATATTAGCCAGATAGCAGTTAGCAGCGACAACAGAGTATTACGTAATAGCCACAAAAGCAATTCAAAGTTGGCTTGTGTTCCTGTCAGAGCTTGTGTGTGTGACATCTTATTTTAGGGACCTGTTGAATCATTAACCTGCTGTCTGTCCTTGACCTGTGATAGGGTTTATTCACACACCACTGTACTCAAATGCTCTTTCCAGCCCTTTGCCCTCCTTTCTGTTCGAAGCCATTTCTCTGTAGTTGTTATGTCAGTGGTGTCTGTCGTTCAATAGTTCTCTCTGTGGCTGTTGTGGTTTGTCACGGAAGGCTGCAGTAAAAGGGACATTGCTCAAAGATGTACCATGTTAAGACAAAGAGTTTAAGACACAACCTAATATAATTTATATCTAGCCTGATGTCCTTGCAAAGGGATGAGCAGAGACCGTGATTGGCAGCGATTGTGAGTAGCACCTAATATACCCATTGGTCTATTTTCCCACTTCTAAACTGACCTCCTATACCGTTTTATTTCTGTTTTTCAATCTGATGTTTAGGGGCTGCTTGGTTTTAGCAACAGTCCTTGTTAATATACAAAACTTTACAACTAAATGTACAGGATACCGTTTTCTAAACTAGACACAGGTACATTTGATCTTTACAAGTTACATCTGTATGACAATATTAACTGTGTGTCCTATGTTGCGCAGTTTATTAGTAAATGTTTGTATAGAACTGTAAACAGGGTTTTTAAATGCAGACAGTGTTGTACATGACAGGGCAGGCTGTTCAGTCAGGACCGATGCAGACTTCCTGTTGGTGGGTTAAATAACTTCCTCTCTCCACTAGTTTGTTTTAGATGGCACTTAATGTGGCAGACCCTCCAAGCGAACACACAAACGGAGTGGAAGTGGGAAGGGAGTAGGGATCGGTTTGGAAACGGCCCTCTGTGTGCCCTTGGTGCACACAGCCACAAAAAATGCATCGCCACCCTTTTTGTGCGAGCCACACTTGACTCTGCCCCACGCTTGATTTAACAAAATTGAACCCACATGCCTGTTTATACTGCATGTTTGCTTATGATTATGTGACCAGCGTCCTGCAGTTTATTTAGCATTTCTCGCTTGGTAGTTCCCCCATTGTTTTGCTTTCGGGAGGATCGACGGTGTGTCACACTGTGCCTTTGGCCAAATGAGTCTAACTGGCTGCCAAAAACACACAACCCCGCCGCACAATCTTTGTTCCCATAAGCTACCTGAACAGCTTCTCCGCTCAGGCACGATTCCAGGCAGCGCAGGCACGAGTTTCCTTCCTGTGCCATCCCTCCCACTCACTGCATGCAGCGCTGGGAGCATTGATGGGAAACTGACTCATTCTTTTTTTTTTTAAATGACCCTGACTTTCCCCCCTTACTCAACAGGGGGATGCAGACCTGGTTAGTAAGAGGTGGAAAGTCCGGGTTTTCCCTAGTGGGCAATAAAGGACATAAGAAAAACAAACACACTGTACAGAGAGGAAGGGAAAAATACATTAGTTACGTTGACATCCCACCACTCAAACAAAGTGTCATCCAAAAGAGTATCACTTATTGTCACTCTTTATTTGGTGTGACCTCAACACCAATCAAAGTTAAGTGTGCCCCTTGCATAAATGTGAAAAACCATGATTATTCAACAGGAAGATGCAGAACTGATTAGTAATTGATGGAAACCCCGGGAATGGTTCTTCAGGTTTTTCCCTGATGGGCTTTCTAATGTGTGATAAAAGACAAAGGAATGATACAATACAAACAGGATGGGAGAGAGTCATCTGAGGTCAGACTATGTTGAAATCCCCACTCTAACATGGTGTCAAGGGTGTCATCTATTCTAAAGGGTATGTCATTATTTATTTGGAGTAACCTCAACCCCAGTGAAGTCAAATAAGTATAAGGTGTGTGCGCCTGTATTTGAGTGAGGGAAACATGTGATGTCACTGCTCAATGTGCCTGTTTACCTGGTTACTATAGAGACTGTGTATCTACGCAAACCAGCCGGTGCCAGCAGTATACATTAGCTTGTTTTGGATATATAAAGTGCTCAACTTGTCTGTCCTCAGAATCATATGCTTGCTTTGGTAAATTAACTCAAAATGACTGTTGAGGTAGCACACATAATTACTGTGTGTTATGTTGGTAAGAAGACTGTTCAGATGCTGCCAGACTGGTCTTTATCATAGTTGTCACGCACTACACCTTGTCTCCACTCCCTTAACTGACTACCTGTGGCTGCCTGAATCCACTTCAAGACACAAGTATACTGGCCCACTGTGCTCTGAATGGATCTGGTCCTTCTTAAGCTCTTAAGCCCTGAGCCTGTTTTTCAGGTTTCAGGCTCAAACATGCCACTAACACAACAAAGACTATCTCTTCACTTCTAAAAGGGGTAAATTAATAATCTTTTCTCTCAAAGCAAGGTTACATCTTTGAGTTGGATGTAGAAGTGTCAGAATCAATATAGATGTTTATATTTTAAAATAAATTCAGATGGAACATAGTAAAAACATGTAAATTCTAATGTCCGCCTAAAAAAAAACCCATTACTTATAGTGAAAACCACCCTTGAATGATGGGTTAGTAGACTAAAAGCTTTAGGAATCCAAACTATAACATAAAATAAGTACCCTGTATCAAGATTGATGCAAAACAAGTGAAATTTGACCTTTTTAGAGAGATTTAGCAAAATAAAGTCCAGGCGGACTCACCTCTGGGTAATTTGGGAACCATCAGTTCCATTTGAACTTTTTCACTGTAAAAATCATTAAAGAGAGAGAGACTTGGCCTTTATAATTTGGAATTGAAAAACGCACGACAATCGTTCTTCTCTGACATCATTACCAAAAACAAAAACAACGCATGTGCCTTGTTTGCTACCGTCGACAGACTAACTAACCCCCCAGTGTCAGTAGCCTCTGAATTTCTATCCACCAGGGCGTGCAATGATTTTGCCTCCTTCTTCACTGACAAAATTCAGAAAATCAGACAAGCATCAGTGCCTCTGCATCAGGTACAGCAAATGTGTTGTCTCTGTGTCCACCTAATATAAATTCAAACACCATGACACAATTCCATCAGATTAATGATAAAAACCTAGAGGACATTATACAACTTCTGAAATCCTCCTCCTGCTGCCTTGATATTATTCCAACAGGATTTTTCAAAGATGTTTTGCCTTGCATGGCTTCAGATCTACTTCATATAGTAAACAAATCTCTTCACTCAGGTGTTTTTCCACAGGCCCTGAAAACTGCAGTCATTAAACCGCTCTTAAAAAAGAATAATCTAGATGCTTCAGTAATGAACAATTACAGGCCCATATCAAACCTGCCATTTCTAGGTAAAATCATTGAAAAAGTTGTTTTTCAACAGTTGAGTAATTTCTTGCATTTAAATAACTGTTTCGATGTGTTCCAGTCAGGCTTTCGTCCAAACCACAGCACTGAGACTGCTCTTGTAAAGGTCTTTAATGACATCCACTTAAACACAGACAGTGGCAGCACTTCAGTGTTAGTATTATTAGATCTCAGTGCTGCGTTTGACACTGTTGACCACAGCATATTACTAGACCGACTGGAAAACTGGGTGGGACTTTCGGAAACAGTTCTAAATTGGTTTGAATCCTACTTAAAGGACAGACACAACTTTGTTTATATAGGTAAATACACATCTGAGTAGACAAATATGACATGTGGGGTTCCTCAAGGCTCCATCTTGGGGCCTCTTCTCTTTAACATCTACATGCTATCACTGGCTCAGATAATGAAAAACAACAAAATAAGTTACCATAGCTATGCGGATGACACACAAATTTACATAACAATTTCACCAGGAGACTGTGGTGTCTAGGTGTAGTTATGGACTCTGACCTGAGTTTCAACAGTCACATTAAAACAGTTACTAAATCAGCCTACTATCACCTAAAGAACATATCTAGGATTAAAAGACTAATGTCACAGCAGGATTTGGAAAAACTTGTCCATGCTTTTATCTTCAGTAGACTGGACTACTGCAATGGTGTCTTCACAGGTCTCACTAAAAAATCTATTAGGAAGCTGCAGCTGATTCAGAACGCCGCTGCTCGAGTCCTCACTGACACTAAGAAAGTGGATCACATCACTCCTGTTCTGAAGTCTTTACACTGGCTTCCTGTGTGTCAAAGAATAGATTTCAAAATACTGCTGCTGGTTTATAAAGCTTTGAATGGTTTAGGCCCAAAATACATTTCTGATCTACTGCTAAATTATGAACCATCCAGATCTCTCAGGTCTTCAGGGACTGGTCAGCTTTCTGTCCCCAGAGTCAGAACTAAACATGGTAAAGCAGCGTTCAGTTATTATGCTCCAAATATCTGGAACAAACTCCCAGAAACCTGCAGGTCCGCTGCAACTCTGACTACTTTTAAATCCAGGCTGAAGACTTTGCTTTTTGTCACTGCTTTTAATTGAACTATTCATATCTTAGACTGCACTGTAACTTTTATCCATGTATTTTTTCTTTTACTGTTTATCCATGTATTTTTTCTTTTAATGTTTATTTTATTAGCTTTTCTTTTTAATGACTGATTTTAAATGCCATTTTCTTAATGTCTTTCATTTTTTGTAAAGCACTTTGAATTGCCTTGTGTTGAAAAGTGCTATATAAATAAACTTGCCTTGCCTTGCCTCGCCTTGCCTTGCATCAGCCAATTATCTCACTAACTGCAAGAGGGAACCTGTAGCCTTTAAGAAAAACACGCCTGTTACCCCTTCACCAAAATGGTGGAGTCACTGATAATGTTGCGTCTCAGACTGTAAACCCATCTGTTCACCTTGGCCAATCAAAAGAAAAGAAACTGCACCGACAATGGTAACTAACTGAAAGCTAATGTACCCGCAGTCTTCTTGCTTTTCTTAGGTTTTATCCTCAATGTTGAGTGCACTTATTCTAAATCGCTTTATATCAAATTGAAATGAAATGTAATATATATATTGCTCAAGAATCTCGACAAAGTATAGTTGGTGTTCTGACCTCATCTCGGTCTGCCCCTGACTGCTAAGGGAATTTAATATAATCGAGGTGACATTTGACACCAAATTGTCATCCTTATCATATCCCTCTCTCCTCTATTCACCCTCTTCCTGCTCCATGGCACTGGCCTCAGGCTGCGTTATGTAACTCTGTCAGACCTGAGGGTAATGAAGCTCTCAGCTGGATAGCAGGTTGAATATATTCTGCTGCCCTCATGGCTTTACACAGCCCTGCCTCCAATGTTACTAATTCAATTCTGGCCCTGATATTATCCCTCCTTCGAATAACTTCTCCATCTCTCTGTGTCTTATTTCTGCAGTGATTGTTGACCTTTATTCAGCTATTTGGAGTCCTACACCCACACATTTGTACAAATCTGTGTGCATGTGGGATGGTTCGAAACATATTTGTCAGAGTTGTTTATGTATTATTTGTACTCCTGCCTGCATAGCTTGCTGCAAGGTGATGTAACAGGTCTGCAGGATAGGATGTCTCTGTTTGGGAGGAGGGCCGTCTGAGTCCTGCTGTCTCCTTTTTAAAAATGTATGGACTATAACACAAGCAATAAATCTCCTCCTGCGCAATATGACCCGCTGACACTGCAGAGAGGACTGCACCTGTGTGTCTGTGTGAGCCAACATGTCAATGTGTCCTCCTAACAGAGCAAATTATGTGCATACAGTCATTGCAATGTTTGATATGCTAAAGGTGAAAGGCTAATTTACACACAATGTAAGCTGATTCTGAAGTTGTCTTTTTCTCTGTATCTCCTCAGATCTGTTTCCTGGTGTCAGCTTTCCGTGGCCGGATGTTTTCAGAGGACAGCTGTGCTGCTCTGGCACTCTTCTCTCACTATTTCCACCTCAGTCAGTTCTTTTGGATGCTCATACAGGTAACAGCAGGCTAACCAGCAAGACACAATTTACTTTACATTACAAATTAAAAACGTACATACATAGGAAATAGGAACCCCTATTGTAAAATGTTACCACGTATATTACTCAAATCTCTAGAATTGAAGAAAGTCATCTACAGAAACAATAATAGCTATAAAAAACACCTAAGATTAACATATACCCTAAAACGTATCTAATTTAACCCTAAATGGTCCCAAAACATCTACAAAGGGGGTTCATATTGGTAACAAATAATAAACAGAGATATACTGTAGGACAGAGGGAACATAATTGTACAAATTAAATGCATTTCAGAGAATATTAAACCTCCAATTAGTGTATTCAAGCTCTGACGTTATTGGGTTAAAAACGGCTGCCTTTAGTTTTTTTCTCAGACGGACAAAGATAAAGATATTTATAAAGTTTCCTCAATCTGATTCCATACCTGTGGACGTCTCCAAACCATACTACTGTAGAGCTGGTACATTTCAGTTTTTACATAAAATGCGTTTCCATAGTATCATATGTCAGGTGATATGGTCAGGTGACATATAGGTTACCCTTTGTTGCTGTAATTGTTGCCATTCAGCTAGACACACTATTTTCCTAATTTTAGCAGCGATATGTTCCCTGTTTCTATTATGTCTCTCCAGTCTGCAAGCTTTAACAATCAATCTATGTATTAGGCCTTCAACCAGACAAAGGAGCAAAGTGTTGAGCAGAAACTCAAGAGGGTCAAGAAAGTCAGTCTGTCATTAAAGCATGCAGTACAGCATATGAACCTCATAGCATATTATTCTACTGTGCACTTCAATGTGTTTACATTTACGCAAACTGTATTCTTCACTGGCGTTACTTGTAGTCATTCCCAGTCATTCCCTTGTTGTGTTCATTTAAATATCACTAATTGAAGTGCACTTGTAAGTGACGTCTCACCCCTTACTCCTGCTCATTGTCCTCATGACTTGGCATAGACTGTGTTCCCATTCTTTGAAGAAACATGTGTTTCTTACATAATAACTAGTGAGACTTCATTCCTCCACCATCTAGGCTCAGACAGCTTTTGAGTAAGAGGGGGGGGGGTCGAGGTACCAGACTGCTGCATGACATGATCTTTGACCCTAGACTGCTAATACTTAGTAACACCTCCCCCTCGCAGCTCCTAAGCCCCCTGTTTTTTTTTTACCATCTGCCCCCTATTTCTTTAGTTTGTGACATAACGGCGAAGAACAAAGGCGGGCGGGCAAAGTCCCAGTTTAACATGAACAAGTTATTAGTGCCGTGGTTTATGCGATCAGAGACTGACTTCAAAACATTTGCCACGGATCATTAAACTACTACTTCAACAACAAATTCCACCCCTATTTTCTATTTGTTGTTTTAGATACATCCCACAAAGAGTAAATCCCGTCAAAGCCAAAACTTTAGAAAGACTAAACATGATTTTGTACCTGCTTTTAGATCACAGGAATGTGGAGTGGTAAAACAAATTAATTTCCTAAATATAATAATTTTTCTTTAGTTTATTTGATTAGGATTTAAAACACTTAAAAATATATAACCTCGTTAAAAACAGATTCAAAGTGGCCTTATTATGCTTATTTTCATTTTATTTGTCTCATACTGCCTCTGCTGCAGCACCTCTTTTCACCCTCTGTCTGAAACCAGGGACCAGTCTGCTCTGATTGGTTGCTGTTGTGATTGGTCAACCGCTTAGGCTAAGGTTTGGGACATCTCTATCACGTACAATGTGTTGGAGCGCTAGCTAATAGAAGCATGAGTGTTACATAGTGATGTCACTATGTTACAGAAGTAAAAAAGGATTCCAATTGAGGCGTTTCAGGCAGGGGGGGTTTGTGTGTGAGAGAATCTCCCTCTCTCCCATGTTAGCCTTTGCAGACCATTTACATGCACAACAACCTGTATAAGACACTACAGGAAAGGGACAACTCAAAAAAGTATAAAACAGCCCCTTTAATAAAGGTTGGACCACCATGAAATGCTGCCTAAGGAAGAGTAAGAAATTACATTTTAAATATGATCCGCTGACCTTAACTAGGCTGCAACTTTTCTTATATTTTATTGCCTTTTTTACATTATCAGCGTGTGACTTACATATTCTTTTTACAACTGACTGCACACCAGCTTCCCTTCACTGGGTGTCGGCTGAACATGCTGTGAAAACTGTAATGTAAACTCACAGCCAAATAAATAGTCTATTGTCGTCATAACTCAAAATCCCTTAAAACTGTTGTTCCGTGTCCAACAATAAATCAGATAACAAGAGTGTATACGAGTCATTTAGGCTGGGTTTAAGTGGGTTCTACCACATTAACAAAGGACACGCAATTCACCAGTAATTGTATTTAATGTACCAGACCAGTGTACAGAGGAGAGCTGTCCCCAATTAAACTCTCCCCCTCTTGCGTAAGTCACTGTGTTTTGTTGCATCAACCCTCATTCTTAGCCGATGTGTGACGTTTGTAAGGGAACATAATCATTGTTTATGTAGTGGATATAATCTCCCCCGACACATACTTTACTATAGGTCTAGTATTATAGGATTAGCCCTTTTTTCATATCTGATTGTTTACCAGACGACCTGTGAGATATCTTAAGGGATTAACGCTCAGACTAAAGGCTTTCATGTGGGTTTTGAAGTGTTCGAATCTGAGTGACGAGAATTGGTCGTGAGATGAAATAGGTTTTGATGTAAAAAGCAAGTTTGGAAACACATGGTTGTAGTTAGAAGAGCTGATACAATCTAGTGGAGAAAACATCAACTGTGACTCACCCCAGAAGGGGTTCAAAAAGGTTCTGCTTTCGGGAAAGATTTTTAGATTTGTATTCATACACTTATTCAATGACTTGTAACTTTCTCATAAATTGCCAAAAACCTCCAAGGCCATTTCTTAAAGGGGCCCTAGTATGCTCATGTTCCGGTTCATATTTGTGTTTTCTGCTTGTACTGTGACATGTTTACATGATTTAATGTTCAAAAAGTAAGTAAAAGAAACTCCCTCTGGAGGGACCTTTGGGATTTTAGCTTTTGCAGACCATTTACATGCACAAAAAACCTAAACAGTATAACACACTACAGGAAAAGTAAACCCCCAAAAAAGCACATTAGGGCCCCTTTAATTGATAGCAACTATTGGAATTGGCTTCAAGGTGAGCCTGAAACATGCACTCTTTTTCCTATGGTACATTTGTAGAAACCAGTCATATAGTATTTATATGTCGAGTGTTTGTTGATTGTTATGTGTGTGATGAAAATGTGCCAATAAGTAAATCTATGATAAAGCATCTCTTTAACAACAACAAAAACGACATTAACTGACAATGAAAATGTTGCTGCCTCTCTGGCTTTGGTTGATGTGTGACTTTAAGACATTTCTGTCCTCATCAACGTCTCAGTATCGACCCCACTGATGCTTCGCAGCTCATTTCTCTCCCCCTATCAGGTAGCTGCTTTCAGCTAAGTAGCTGATATGAGTTGGCGCCAGCAACCCATCTCAGACCACGAAGAAGACTTTAAATCAATATCTGCAGTGTGTGTGTGTGTGGTGTGTGTGTGTGTGTGTGTGTGTGTGTGTGTGTGTGTGTGTGTGTGTGTGTGTGTGTGTGTGTGTGTGTGTGTGTGTGTGTGTGTGTGTGTGTGTTGCATGCAATAGTTGGACAGAGGAATATGTGCTGGCAAAATGCCAAAAAAACGCCAATAACTGAATCACTAGACTGCTTTTTCTGAACTGCAGAGGCAGCTTATTGAGAGACTGCATAATATTACATAACAACACTGTAGTGAAAGACCTGCTAAAGTCAGAAAGCACATCGATCTGTAGGCCAGTCATTGAGATTTGTAACATATTGCTTTATTATTTAGTAGGTGAGGGTTTCAAAGGCAACAGCTGAGTTACCCATAATCCATTAGCTGTACCTATAGGGAGAGTCAGTTCTTGAGTCTGACCAATATCACACTTCTGTCTCAAAACAATCAAGCTGTTACACAACTGAAGTGTAGTGTAGCTGCATTATGAGCCTGAGTGTGTGTATTCTTGTGTTGTGTGCACTCACATACATGTTTCTTTTATCAGCCGTTATACAACATGGTTATGTATCAGAGACAGAGGTTATCTGAGAGGGGGGGGTGGGGGGTCAGCGTCCCTTAACCTCATTACATAGTTGCACCACAGCGTAGCAGACAGATGGACAGTCACTCACATCATCAGCTGTTCATTAGCTGTTGCATACATGGGTATTACTCTGAACAAAAGAAGGAATTGTTTAGAAGATATAGCCTACTTGTTCCCTATATAAATTCAAGTTGGATCTCTATAAAAGGATTTTCATGAGGCTCGCTGCAGTAAAGGACATCAATCATCCACAGATCAATAGAGCTACTTTGTTTTCCCCTTGAGCCTAACTTGAAAATCTTTGCCCTTTGCTCTTCACCACTGGAGCGTTTTGACATTTTCTGAGGATATGTAATTGTCTGCTGACACAGTAATAAGACATTGTGTTGCAACCAACAGGTGTTCAGATAAGCTGCTTATGTAACAATGCGGGGCTCAGTGCATCACATGGATGAGACCATCAAAGCCTGCTAAATTACCAAGCAAATATAGCTATTGTGGGTGTAATAACACTGTGGATATGTGTGTCTTTCTCACAATAAAGACCAGATGTCCTCTCGTGATTACTGAGAAATATTATCCCATCATAAAAATGTTAAAAATGCTGCACTCAGAGTGACTCCCTCACACAGGCATTTTGGTTTTGATATGGAGTTATAAAAGACTTGAGAAAAAAAGATTTTAAGAACGTATTGAAAGAGATTGTGTAATAGATTTTTCTCCAACGCTCTGCCCTTTTCAAAATACTGGGAGAATTAGATAGCCGGCTAAATTGTTGTTGTTTTGTTGCCAATTTACAAAAAAACTTTAAAAAAGAAGCGTCTACACCTCAAAAAAGGGAAAGCAAATTCAACAATTACTTAATGTCCTCATGGACAAATATTTGTTACAGTATGTAGAGTACAATATGCAATTATCTGTAGATGGAGCATTTCCTATTGTTTTCATCCTTTTCTTTGTTCTTTAATATTATTTTTTGCCTTTTTTGGAAGAAATTAATTTAAGTAATATCTTGAAATATTGATCGTAGTGTATTCAACCCTCCTATTGTCTTCGTTTCCACCCCCCTTACTTTGGTGTTCACGGTCAAATTTGACTGGTCCTGTTTTAAATGCTATTACATTAACACAAAAACCATTAATCATCACCACATTTAATTTAACACACTTTCAAACTGTACATATTGTATCAGACTACTGGTATTCCAGAAAAACTGCAGTAAATATACAAAGAATAGACACTGAACATGTATTGTGTGTGCCAGGTGTGATCCATGTGGGGGGATGGGCACATAAGAGTGGGAAATGTGTCAAATTGTTCTGTGTGTGTTTGTGTGTGCCAGGTGTGATTCACATGGGGGGATTGGGCACATAAGGGGGGGGGACACATCTAGAGTATGTGTGTGTGGGGGGGTGTGTGTGTGTGTGTATGTGTGTGTGTGTGTGTTTTATCTGATCCGGATGATAACTAATTCCTTTTCTTTATGTTGGTCATTTTTGACCGGGAACACCATGGGTGTTACAAAGTTGACTAAATCATCCAAAATGCAATGAAAGTGGTGATCAGCCATTGTATATGTTCAAATGTCTACTGTGAAGGATATCATAAAGCCTTAATGCAATCGAATGTAAAACTAAAAAGTTATGATTGCTGAAAGTAGTAAATCGGTCAGATTTGACCCGAAGACAACAGGAGGGTTAAACCCATACAAAATTAAATTATACAGCAAAATGAAAGATACATATGATATATGTGTTGGCACAATTAGCTTTTCATTAGCAGCCCCCCATTTTAAATGTTCTTTTAGTCTTTATTATTTACCAACCTTTATATTGTTTTATTTATTTTATAGGTCTTAATCTTTTTATTTGTATTTCTGTTGTACCTATATGTTCACTTTGTTTTATGGGGTTTTATATTTTATTGTTGCATCGACTCAGTTGTCTTGTGTCTTATCTGTCAGAGAGAAACCATTATTTATTTTTATTTTATTTGATATTTATTATCATACATTTTACCTCCTTGTGTCTATTAACCTGATAAAATGTTATATTTTGCTGCATGTGCCTTTAAAGTTCTTAACAAATAATCTCAGTGCTGTGTTTGACACTGTTGACCACAACATATTACTAGACCAACTAGAAAACTGGGTGGGACTTTCGGAAACAGTTCTAAATTGGTTTGAATCCTTAAAAGGACAGAAAAAACGTTGTTTCTATAGGTAAATACACATCTGAGTTGACAAATATGACATGTGGGGTACCTCAAGGCTCCATCTTGGGGCCTCTTCTCTTTAAAATCGACATGCTACCACTGTCTCAGATAATGAAAAACAACAAAATAAGATACCATAGCTATGCGGATGAAATACAAATGTACATAACCATTTCACCAGGAGACTATGCTCCAATTCAAACACTGAATAAGTGCATTGGACAAATCAATGACTGGATGTGTCAGAACTTTCTCCAATTAAACAAAGATAAACCCGAGGTAATGGTTTTTCGTGCCAAGGCAGAACGTATAAAAGTTAGCGCTGAGCTTCAGTCTGCAATGTTCAAAACAACAGATAAAGCCAGAAATCTAAGTGTAGTCATGGACTCTGACCTGAGTTTCAACAGTCACATTAAAACAATTACTAAATCAGCTTACTAAAAACATATCTAGGATTAAAAGACTAATGTCACAGCAGGATTTGGAAAAACGTGTCCATGCTTTTATCTTCAGTAGACTGGACTACTGTAATGGTGTCTTTGCAGGTCTCACTAAAAAATCTATTAGAAAGCTGCAGCTAATTCAGAACGCTGCTGCTCGAGTCCTCACTAACACTAAGAAAGTGGATCACATCACTCCTGTTCTGAAGTCATTACACTGGCTTCCTGTGTGTCAAATAATAGATTTCAAAATACTGCTGCTGGTTTCTAAAGCTTTGAATGGTTTAGGCCCAAAATACATTTCTGACCTCCTGCTAAATTATGAAGCATCCAGAACTCTCAGGTCTTCAGGGACTGGTCAGCTTTCTGTCCCCAGAGTCAGAACTAAACATGGAGAAGCAGCATTCAGTTATTATGCTCCAAATATCTGGAACAAACTCCCAGAAACCTGCAGGTCCGCTGCAACTCTGACTACTTTTAAATCCAGGCTGAAGACTTTTCTTTTTGCCGCTGCTTTTAATTGAACTATTCACATCTTAGACTGCACTGTAACTTTTATCCATGTATTTTTGTCTTTTAATGTTTATTTTATTATCTTTGCTTTTTAATGACTGATTTTAAATGCCATTTTCTTAATGTCTTTCATATTTTGTAAAGAACCTTGAATTGCCTTGTGTTGAAAGGTGCTATATAAATAAACTTGCCTTGCCTTGAGGGGAATTTCTTATTTTAAACTTGTGATGTGTCATTTTGTAAAGCACTTTGAGCTGCATGTGTTGTATGAAAAGTGCTATATAAATAAAGCTTTATCATTATTATTATATCTGCTTCACCGCTCACACTCATGTTGTTTTCTTAAACTGTGCACCCAGGCGGTGAACTTCTGGCAGGTGCTGGTGATGAACGACGAGCACACGGAGCGCAGACACCTGCTCTACTTCCTGTTGGGCTGGGGACTTCCTGCCATGGTCATCATCGTCCTGGTGATCGTCCTGCTCGGCGGCTTCGGATGGACGATTCACAGCGTGTACGGACTGGTGCAAGGAGACGTGTGAGTGGACATTGCAAAACACACACACACACGTGTTCTTTAGACCTGACGTAATCTGTTTTCATAAGAGGAGATGTTTTTAAAGCTCCCCTGAATCAATCTTAGTGACTTCACTTTATTTTTTAGGGTTTGGTCAATTCCACTTCAGGCTAGAGAAGAGCAAACAAAAAACACCTGACCGTGTGACATCATGTGAGGAGGCAGCTTAGCCAATCAAACGCGTCTCCCCACATAGAAACTTGATTCTTAGCCCTAAGGGGTGGAGGCTTTCCCACAGCAGGGAGAAACTTGAAATAACCCATATAATGTTAGGCTTTGTGTGTGAGCTAAAAATAACCGTTTTCCATCTATGTTTAGAACCTGATTCCTTAAACACAACAGGTGAGATCACTTTTTAAAAACATACACAATGTCAGGTGTGTCTGCGCCTAAGTGTGTATGTGAGCAGTAAATGCCAAAGTAAACTCTAGCAGCGTAATTGCTTCAGGGGTCGTCTTGTGTGTGATCAAGCTTGCGTGACCGGCGAAGTCAAATACTGAAATCACATCTAAAAATACGAGGTTTTAGGTGTGGCTGTTATCCTTGGGATCGTGTGTGTGTGCGTGTTTCCTGTGGGTGGGTGTGTGTGAGACAGTGAGCGTATACATGAGAGATTGAAGGATACAGAGGGGTATTCAGTTCCCCTGGAAGTGTACCTTACTCTTTCAGGGAATGAGGCAGCCCTTCAATCCCCTCCCTCTCTCCTTCCCTCTTTCTCTCCTCATGTGTGTGAACCGGTAGCCGTCAACAACTCAATTTATCTCAGTTTCACTCTGCCTGGTGCCAAACCCAGGCCTTTCAAAAGCAAGGTTGTTGTCCCATATTGTATGTATTTGTGTCCTATATATTATAACAACGGTTGCTGTTGTTGTTGTTAACTGTCAATCAATTTGTATTCAATCCAATACCACGATTTACACCTTTTGTCTAGGGGGGATCTACAGTTTCTACAGCATACAACACCCTCTATCCTTAGAAAAAGGAAAAACTCCCAAAGAAACCCAACAATTAATGGAGAAAGAAAATGGAAAACACCTCAGGACTGACAGGCATGCAATAGATGGTGTGTGCGAAGACGAAAAAAGAGAATAGTTGTAAGAGGTAGACAGTCCAATTGACAAAATGTATAATTTGTAAGAATATAAAGAAGATAGACATTTTTCACGTTTTATGATTAAGATATGAAATGTGTAATGATTACCTCCTGCAAAGTCAATACCTTTTCTGATTCCACACTTGAGCACACTTGTCCTCTCTCACTCATTACTCATTACCGATGCACCATTTATGAGCCGAAGAGATCGTAAAAATGTCTTCAAAGATGAATCACCTGATGGTTTTTGCCAGTGCAGTAAATCTTATAACCATGAGTTGAAAGATACAGTTGTATTTAACAAGTTGAGTCTAACATGATAAGCTATGTTACCTGGACAGGCTGATTTGCACAAGTAATTGAAGTAGTTAGTGTTTTATAGTCTTACCTGTGGAAATGTAAATATAGAACTTGAATGTCCTGCCATCACATTATGCGAGACAAAGGCTACCACAGGAGCATGTATGTCTCTTTAATATAGAGTTGATTTACACCTTTATATTAGGTGTTGCCAACAAGGACACTACACACTGCCATAGAAGAGTCAGTCCCTACAGTACATCTATTAAAATCCACAATAAAAGGCCTCACTCTATTTACTTTTCTCTTGCCATACTATAAAGTCGGTGAAATGGGCCCCTGGGTAATGTTGTTTTTATTGACGGCGGGAATCTTTGAGATTTCACTTTGTTGTGAGGCTACAGTAGGATCTCATGCTGTCACAAGGCCACAGCAGCACACATATCCATATTCCAGTCCACACTCTCATAGTCTGACTGTATTCCTGGCAGAGGTTGATGCAATGCTTTATTTGTCTTTCCTCCCATTATGTTATGGCTATAGCATATCTCCAATAACCCCTATGCGATTCCTCAAGTCTGCCGGGAGGTCCAATCTGCTTTCCAGGCTCCCACCAAACCCTGTCCCGAGCTTGTTTTGTCGGGACAGAGAGGATACCATATCTCATACCAATAGATAAATAACTAATTGTAATGAAACCATAGTTCAAGGTTCAAGGCTTTTATGAGTCATACGTACATAGCTACAGTGTAGTTATGTGGAGGAACATCTTAGGTCACAGGCTCCTCCAACAGGGCAACACAATAAAACTGAAAAAATAGTGCAAGTAAATACAAAAAATTATGGAATAGTGCAATAAGATATATTAGATACATAATTTGAAAGTTGCAGCCAGATAAAGTTCAGGTGTTTAATAGATGGCTTTTAAAAATAATTCCACAATTTCAAGATATCCTTTTCACTTTTGTTCACGATCATCAGATGAACTCACATAACCACTCCATATGTATCTCCCTTTCAAAGAAGGAGACCCATGTATCGTGTTGTTTGTTCTTTGAAATGTTCTTTCTTTAAATAGAAAAAACCCTTTTAAGCGTCTTTGGCCTTAGATATTATCCCGCTGTAGCTGCAGGGTGGTGACCTGGTGCCTCTGAAGTTTTAAAGAACATCCGTCTTTTGCTGTTTAAGGCTAAAGCTGCTGTTAAGCAATAATGCTGGGGTCTTAGGCCGGCTCAGAGGCCAGATCCTGTTTGTGAAACTTTGAAAAAAAACAAAGTGTTTAACTTGATTAGGTAAAGAGCAATATAGGCATGTAACATGTTTACGATTTCCAGAGCTTACCTTGAGTAAGACGTTTCTTTACTCCTTCCCTCCCCACCCTTTTTTCATTCTGGTTATTTCCCAGAGGTGGAAAGTAGTGGAGTACAAATACTTTGTTACTGTACTTAAGTACATTTTTCTGGTATCAGTAATTTACTATATTTTTCTGACGACTTTTTACTTTGACTTCTTACATGTTCAACACAAATACCTGTACTTTCCACTTCTTACATGTTGAACTCAAATACCTGTACTTTCCACTTCTTACATGTTGAACTCAAATACCTGTACTTTCCACTTCTTACATTTTCCAAACAGGCTGGTTCATTTAGTTTGAATGTGTGTTTGGTGGCGTGATCATTATTATTTAGAGTCATTGCGTGCCTATTGATTTGAACACGATCCGTGTATCCATCACTTCCTGGTCTTCTCTAAATAAGAAAACGTTGTCATGTTGCCGTTGTTCAGCATCGAAACATTCATTAGCTAACAATGACATTATTGTTCTATTAATATAAAGGGAGGTCAGGTACTCTTTAAAACCTAGTTATGGGTACTTTTTACTGAAGTACATTTCAAAGCCCATACTTCTTTACTTTTACTTGAGTAAAGAAGTTTAGTCAGTATTTCTACTTTTACCAGAGTACTTTTAAACACGAGTATCTGTACTTCTACTTGAGTAAAGGATGTGTGTACTTTTGCCATCTCTGTCCACATACACTCACACTTAGTGTTTCCCCCTCTCTAGGTGCTTTATCCCCAACATCTATGCAGCTCTGTGCACGGCGGTGCTGGTGCCTCTCATCTGTCTGGTTGCTGTCATGGTGGTTTTCATCCACGTCTACCAGGTCACCCCGCAGTGGAAGGCCTACGACGACATTTACCGCGGACGAACCAACAGCACAGGTAACAGATCTGTGCGTTCACAAACACATAGAGTTCAGAAACTGTGTATAAAAAAAGATAAGGACTCAAAATAACATTTCTCAAGTTTCACACAATCTCTGTGCACATGAACACACACCTGAAAAACAAGTAACCAGCTGCCAGGACGCCCTCGTTGAACCAGACGACATCCACCTTTTTGGTGCTGATTTTGGCTAAAGGTTTAAGCCGGTATTTTGCTCAGCTTACAGGCTCTGTGTCTGTCTGCTGTGTGTACCTAAGGGATTTATTATACAAGAGCAAACAATACCTGCTTTTCTAAATGAAAAGTTGCTGACAGTCACGCATTCAGCCGAGGAAATATGTTGAAATAGATTTAAAACACTCTATACAGCAACTCCAAAACCTTTTTAAAACATACATTAAAGGTCATTTAAAGGGTCCCAATTATGCTTGTTGTGGGTTTCCATTTCCTGTAGTGTGTTATGTACGTTTCTGTGTATGTAAATGGTCTTCTAAGGTTAAAATCCCAGTGTTCCCTCCATATGGAGTGTCTCTCCCACACACTACCCCCCCTGCCTGAAACGCCTCCATTGGACTCCTTTGTTTACTTCAGTAACATAGTGACATCACTATGTAAAATCACGCTTCTATTGGGTAGCGCTCCAACTCATTTTACCTGATGGGTGCAGGGGCGGGACATCTCTAAGCAGTTGACCAATCACAACCAGCTAACCACAGGCAGTATGAGAAAAATAAATACCCTTTTCAAAATATGAACCTGAAAATGAGCATAATATGTCCTCTTTAAGGCCCTAAATGCACCCAGTGCAGTGTGATGTGTGATGTGTGTAAACAACCTCAGACTCGTACTTTATGTAAGATTAGTGTTTGCAGAAAAATAACCCTCATAGAGTTATGGTCAGAATGAATGAGAAGCATTTATCTGATGCAGGCGGTCATTTCGCCCACACATGAAGATCCAAGCCGCTCAGTACCACGGCAGCAATCAGCGGCCGTTGGTGAGAGTCAGCCGGCTTTAGCTTGTTTTGCTCAGTCAAGGCCCTCCAATGACAAAGCAAAGCCTGAATTAGTGCCAGTCCTGTGGCTGGTGAGCAGGGTGTGCCCGACGCACTGTGTGTGGCCTCTGAAGGAGTGTGGGAAACCAAAACAGAGCTTTGCTGAGCTGCAGGTACAGTACGTGTGCATTAATAACAAGAGAGCCCAGCAGGCTGAGGGTAAAGGTCAGACTGTAGGATTGTTGCCTCCCAGGAGAATTGAGGGACTGAGCAGAGATCAAGATCAGACAGGATAGGTTTAGGGTGAGTTCAGGAGTAAGAAAACGATGGTGCTGTGTGTTGAATGAGAAAAAAACAGAAAGGAAGCAGAGCAGGCTGCTTCTAAAACTCCTTATTTACACAGAGAGGGAACGAGAGAGCAAATGCCGGGAAAGGTAAGCACAGCACACGCTATCCAATTGTTAAGTGCTGACTGAGTGTGTTTGGCACCGGCACAGAGGACAGAGCGGCCCTTGAGGTGTGAATATGTTTAATTATATTGAAAAACATAAGACTTTGACATTCTTTGTCAGAGTTCATGCAGTGATAGATCCGTGCTGGTTCAACGTTTGGTGTTTATAATGACAGATATAAGACCTCCATGAGTCTGAGTCCCTCACCCTGCTCCAGTCCAGCCTCAAAACCCACCTCTTCAACTCTGTATCCATCAGCCCCCCCCCCTCCCTCTCAACCAACTTCCTCCTGACTACTTTTCTGTTTTGTTTTGTTTCTTTTTGGTTTTGGTTTTGTTTGTCTACCCTCCCTCCCAAATGTAAAGCGTCTTTGGGTTCAAGAAAAGCGCTATAGAAATAAAATGTATTATTATTAGATATATGAGTATGACTTCATCATGTACTCAAGCAGTGTGTACTAATTTCTCTTTTCTTTTATTGTGGCTTTTGGCAGCACACAGCGTTCAGCTCCATGCAATATATCCAGGCTTTGTTTTAACATGTCCAGAGAACAAAGGGGAATAACACAAATGTGAGGGAGAGGCATGCCATATTAAATTTCTCTGAACACACGCCTCGGCTTGTTCTAAGGGCTCTACGGGTTTTAAAGCCTCAGGAACTTTGATGACAACCCTGATATGTTTCTGTCCTTCAAGTGTAGTGGTCTGACAGCAAACCAAATTCGTCTTGACATGTTTAACAGATGGTTGTCAATCATTCGAGTCTTTTTTGTAGATTATGCGATTTAGACGATAAACATTTCGATTGGCCACATTCTCAAATGCCATACTGCAGCAAACAACTGATAAGGGCTTGCAAGATGTATCAGGACTCCTGACGTGTGTGTGTGTTTGCACGCTCACCTGCTAAACATGTATCTGCACCTCAGCCGATACTGGAACTCCACTGTGGCCAATGTCAGGCATGCCAGCGAGGAAACATCAACAAACTGAACGGAACACAGGACAGAATAATGCCAAGCACTGAGCCCCTATCGAAGCTGATCTGAACATGATGTTCTTTTGATAGAGGAGTGAGCGGCCTTTCAGGATTGAGTGAATAGCTATTATTGTTTTTATGACTTCAAATGTTCCCTGACCCTACACTCTTCCATAAGTGGGTCAAAAAGGACCCGTATTAGAATAATATATGTACAATTCATTTTTGTCATTTTGGTTAAGAAAAATCACTTGTATAATATTTAGTATTATATTTTGGTTCACACTAGAAATATTTTATATTTAATTTTTCACTATCTATAATTGTAGACATTTTTTTACATTTTGAAAAAGAACGTTTTCCCATAGGATGCCATAGAAAATGCATGCGGGTAATTTTTGACCCACTTATGGAAGCTTTGGGTATTCATATAAAAACTACAATTTCTTAAAATGTAAATAAAAAATGTGAATGGCATGAGATCCAAAACATGTTTTTTGAGGAATAGCTGGAATATGAAATGATAAAATTTTTTAATTACAAAGATACTTCAAGAAAATCACCTCACCGGGTCCAAAAAGACCCACTTATGCATCTAAGGGTTAATAGATCAGGGATGTGGATATAAAGTTGTAAATGTGATGGATGAGACTGACCTTTGGAGTGCGAGGCTTTGCAGTTGTTCTTTTTGACAGAAGAATTGTAAAAACAATTGGCCCGATATTCATGAAGTCGAAGGGTGTTACTGTACTACCCAGAAATATTGTACTCTTTACTGTACTACATTACAGCTAATATTATTTTTACTTTTAGTCTGAATTTTCATTTTACACATAGGTTAAGTCTACTAAAAAAAAATTGGTATAAGATGTATACAATACTGGTCATGTTAGATGTCTACTAGTTGTTAGAGATCTTAGTGTAATTATTCTTAAATATTCGTAATGCTACTTTTACTTGAAGAGGACACATTATGCTCAATTTCAGGTACATAATTGTATGTAGTGTCTCTGCTGGGACATGTCTCCATGCTTTAATGTTCAAAAAGCTCTTTATTTTTCTCATACTGCCTGTGCTGGAGCACTCTTTTCACCCTCTGTCTGAAACCAGGGGGGGGGGGGGAAACAGGGATTTTAGCCTTTTCAGATCATTTACATGCACAAAAACCTATAACACACTACAGGAATAATAATAGGGCCCCTTTAAATATTTGTGTTGTTTATTTTACTCTTTTTATGAATACTTTCTACATTTAAACAATATAGCAAACAGCTTATACTCTGCCTAAAGGTTCACACTTGGTTCACACACGTTATCTTTGTGTTGGGTGTTTGTGTCACTTTGACCAGTTTGTTTACTTTGTATTATCTCCAGACAGAAATATGACCTTCACGTCTTTAGCAGAGAGACTTTCTTGTGTGTCTGTGCAAAGGCTTACAGATGCATTCATGCATGTTCACACGCATACAAATACATGCACAAATACAGTGGGAAATGTGTTCCTGCTTCCCTCTGCTCCTTCTTGGTGGTATCAAGCTAAACAGTCAGTCAGCATTTGGCTCTGGGAAGCTGTTCTTGCTGTGGGAGCTCCTCCCTGTCCACAGACTGGAATGTGCTTACATGGTTGGAAAACTCAAACCAAGGAGGGAGCAGAAAGAGACAGACGTGCAAAATAGAAGAGAGACATGGAGACATTCGTCTGTATAGAAAGAGTCGAAAGGTTTGAGTAGTCGAAGGAAGTGAAGTGAAAAACGATTTAGCGGATTTCTTTACTCTGACTCCCTGCACCAAAATAGAACCAAAGAGAAAGCACAAAGAGATTAGGTGTGAAATAATAGCTAACGCTTTGGAAAACAATAACCAGAGTATTGGCAGAATGATTATTCTTACAGGAGATTAGGCTCAATGGGAAAGGCCTTAAAAGGAGCAAAACAAGGCTTAGAAAATAGGACTGGGTTCAGCCAGCGTCAGTGAGATAAGGAACATGGAGCAGGGTGGGACTGACAGGAGGAAGTGGCACCTATAGGTGAGGGCCCTCTGTGCAGAGCAGTGCGCTGTGTTTCCATCCTACTTGTGAAGTGAACTGTACAGTCTGTCCCAGGGGCGGATCTAGAAAAATATTCATGGGGTGGCAAGAGGGTGGCATCTCCTGGCAGAAGTATATGCTGATTTAATCGCAGTCATATCAATCAATGTTAACTTGGAAAACCACAATATTGATATTTTAACTCAATAACGTTAGGTGACATTATTGTGGCACATCAGTAAAGCCTTACATATAAATATATAAGGTGGCAGACATCATTTAAAGAATTTTAACTGAACAATAACTGAATGAGTTTGTTTCACTCTTAGACCAGCAGGGGAACCAAATCTATGCGGACTGCTGCAATAAGTACATTAATTAACTGTCTCATCGATGTTTGTCTGAATGAATATGATAATATTAACAATCATATTATTCCTATCAGCTGTCAATCACTGTTATAATTCACATATTCAGTGTTATTATTAAATAAACTATATTTGTTGGAGGAGTTAATGATGAATGTTCCTCAAGATGCTTGCTCACCCTCCTTCAAATTTGAAGATCAAGTAATTACTTACCGCAAACGGTGGTGGCTCCAGAGTATTTGTGTTGGGTAATCTATGATAGGGCTAACCCATACAGTGGTGGGGCTCAAGTCAGTATTTGCATTGTAATTACACACACGCTCCCCTTGACAGTGAAACGCCACGCGTGAGGTTTAGATTATTTCCCTGTCTCAATCCAAATTGAACTGTATGAAATAAAAAGGCACATCTGTCTTGTAGTAAATAAAAAGGGCGACCTGGAGCCAATCCTGCAATTTCTCCACAGGTGAAAGAGTTGTATCGATGTATCGGGACTTCCTGCAACAACACCACGCCGTTATCGTGATTCTGATTGGCCAGAAGACATTATCAAAGATGTTCTATTGAGAAGACGATCACTACGTGACAAAAGTTTTCAAAACCGTTTCTAGTCTTCTGTATTTCCAGACAAGTGGCTACTGAAATCAATCTTACTAACTGCTGTCTGTGCAATTTACTCCGCGAGTTGGCGGACTTTATTTTGCTTACCTTAACATCATTTTTCATGGTGGGGCTAAGCCGTTTCTTGGTATGGCTGTAGCCTACCCCAGCCATACCCTGACCGCAAATACCTCATTCCTTCCGTCTACTTGGATCCGAAATGCTTCTCGTTTTGCGCTGTCCCCCGTTCAAATGAAATCGCCTCCAATCATATTTCCACGCTCGTTCCAGGGCCGGGGGAGGGGTTACAAGGCTCACGTCTTGTGCTGCATTCACTTGCACTTGGACATTAGAGATTTTCTCTCATAAATGTCCGATGAGCCACAACTTTTTTTTCAAAACAAAGCTGCCAACTGGGGTGGCAGCTGGGGTGGCAAGGCATTTTTTTGAGGTGGCAGCTGCCACCCCGTGCCACCCTGTAGAACCGCCACTGGTCTGTCCTACATAACACCAAGCAGCAGGCTGAAGGCTGACTCAGCACTGTCGTCTTCAATAGGCACACTATCAGAATCAGAATACCTTTATTAGTCCCACAGAGGGGACATTTACATTGTTACAGCAGAAAAGAGCCAGAGACAGCTTTATGTTACCGAAGAAGCACGCATACACAAGTATTAAAGATAAAAAAAGAAATTATAATAAAGAAATTACACCTTTTACAAAAAGACACATCCTGTAACAGTTCTGAGGATTTAGCAGCCAGGTATATATTGCACCATTTCTCCATTTACCTTTGGAGTCGGAAGCATTTGTGTCTTGGGTACGATTGATTTTGAAGATGTCGCCTTGAATTCCATCTGTTATCTTATATATTTGATTACTTAAAGTTCAGGGTAATCAACTGTTAAAACACACTGTTCAACATTTTTCAGTAAATGGATAATCGTTTTTAATAATCGTGATATCAATTATTGACCCAAATAATCGAGATCACGATTTTTTCCATAATCGAGCAGCCCTATCTCAGCTAATTAAAAAAGTATAATGAAACTTGTGCTTGTCTTATATTGTACTTCTTAAATATATATGTAAAAATATATGACACAGTATTCATGTGTTAATAAGCCCATTTTCCAAATAAATTCAGTCAATTAAAGTAGAAAACATTTTCTAACAAATCTAAGTTGATAAGAAAAAAGCCCAATAACTTATTTACATAACTCGCTTGAAATATACCCTATATTTCCTCTTGTCATAACAAAATATTGCCAACAAAGCAAATTCAACCCTTTGGAAAGCTGTGATGTAGGCTTTTTTTTCAAGCATCATTTACCTACCTTTGATTGATTTTGCTAGCTTATAACTTGATAAGGTGATATACCTCACCTCTCGTGACCGCTCCCAGCCCTTCGTATGTTTTTCCGTTTGTGGCCCTCGGAGAAAAAGGTTTGGACACCCCTGGTCTAGTAAGTGGATGACATACTTGTGCACAACATATTTTCTAACCTCCTCTGTTGTGATGTTGTGCTCCAGAGGTGCCGCTGGTCCTCTACCTGTTCCTGCTCATCTCCCTGGTGTGGCTGTGGGCGGGGCTTCACATGAGCTACAGGTCTCTGTGGATGCTCATCCTCTTCGTCATCTTCAACTGCCTGCTGGTGAGCTCACTGTCTTGTCTTTCTGTGTGTTTGTTGACATGCTTACGATACGATAATACTTTGTTGATCAAGTCTGAAATTTGACTTGCATCACATGAAAAACAAACAACAAACATTTAACATAACAGCACAATCAGTGAGAGAAAACATTTTTTCAATGACCTTTTAGCAGCTTGCATGTTCTTCTATGTGTATTTAAGAAGCTTAATTTGCTATTCATTAGCGTCCTTTTTAGTGTCATTAAGCGCTTTCACACCGCAGTACTTTTCCCACAAAGGTTCATGAGAAATCTTTAGTTCTCATGAACTAAGTACAGATCGCGTTCACACCGGAATAAGTCCCTGGGGGAGGATCAGGCAAATGAAGCCGCTGACGTCACTTCTTCTTCTTCTGATTTGGGTTTACTAGCAGGCTGCAAACAACTTCACGGCGTATAGAGAGGCGAAGTCTTAAAGAAGTCCCTCCCCTTCTGGTTGACCTCTATGACAGCCGTCACGTTGGCACATTTCACGCCCCCTTCTTTCAGAATGAGGCGAAAAGTATTAAACGAGGAGAAAATCACTACAAGTCTGGGCATGTTGAGAGCTGTACATACACACAAGGGGAGTTAGTCGGGACCGGGATTCTGGGATTTGTAGTCTTTCTAATTGCGTATTTTTCATAGTCTTATATTTCAACAGTTTTACGACAAACTGTGACTTTTTTTACATGGAAATTATTTTTTAAGATTGACAAACATCATATGTGTAATTCGTGGCACAATTCAAACGGGATCAAAAGATAATCTTTCTCTCTCCATTGACTTCAATACATACTTTTTTCCGAAATAAGGTCCCATGAGTCCCACCGGAAGGGGAGGGACTTCGCCTCTCTATAGAGATGCAACTAGAAAGACTACAGACTCTTACGGAACCGACTAACTCCCCTTGTGTGTATGTACAGCTCTCAACATGCCCAGACTTGTAGTGATTTTCACCTCTTTTAATACTTTCCGCCTCATTCTGAAAGAAAGAAGTGAAGTGTGCAACGTGACGGCCGTCTTGGTGTGTGGTGCGAGACGGGAGATGTAGTTCATTGAGCGGTTTCATACAAAAAAAGTGTTACTTCATAGTTTTACGACACATTTTTATTTTTTTGACTTGTAAAATTATCTTTTAAATTGACAAACATCATATGTGTAATTCGTGACACAATTCAAACGGGATCGAAAGATAATCTTTCTCTCTCCATTGACTTCAATACATAACTTTTCAGAAATAAGGTCCCATGGAGCTCAACCGGAAGGGGAGGGACTTCACCTTTCTATACTGCCACCCAAAGTCCCCGGCCGGAAGTCCCCGGAGTTGGGGACTGGCTTCAGTAGAAGCTGCTGGGACTCCCAGCAGCTTCTACTGAAGCCTTCCGAGTAAATCGCCAGAACGCCGACACCTCCTCATCTCCACCGCTCCCGTGTTTTATTTTGTGTTGCCATAAGTTAGTCTCTCTGCGTTTCTGCGCTGGGCTAATGCTAATGCTAATAATGCTAATGCGAGTATAATAAAATGGCGGCTTCACAAAACTTTTTTGGAGTTTTACGGGGCGTGGTTTGCAATCAGCCCAGCCAATCAGAAATAGGAACCTTTTTCTCCCACGAATGTCTCTGCTCTCTAGCAGGGACGGAAAAGGGAGTAAAAAGGTTCTCAAAAAACTAATTTTAGTTCCGGATTTTTTCGGAATTATATCGGAACTAAAGTGGGAAAAGTACTGCGGTGTGAACGCGCCTATTAGCGTTTTCATTAACTTTATCATCGTCACACATTTAAGCTGTCATCTTGTCCCGGGTGCAGAGTCATTTGATGAAACTGGTCTAAAAGTGTTTTGTAATGCACCCCTCATGCTTTTATTATGTTGTTTTTGCAATTATAGCTTTTTTTCCCTTTTTTTTTAAGACATTCAAGGAACATTCTCTATTACCTCCAAGCCAAATGTTTTAAAGCTGTGCTCACATGGGGATATGAGGCTGCTACAGGACACAATAATAATATCAGGATTTCATTCTAAGGACACTAAAACCATGGTGCTTCCTGCAAGTCACAACAAATAACATATTGATTATTTTGGCTTATAGACAGGTGCGTGTTTGGTTATATATACATCTGTTGATGTTTTGTTGACTTGGCTAGCGAGAGAGTGATGAAGGCTTCTTTATCCCACTTTGAAGCCCTGCTTTGATGTGCTGGCTGAGGCAAAAGAAGAGCCTCAGGGGAGGGAGAGGGAGAAGGGGAGGGAGAGAGAGAGGGAGAGAGAGATAGGGAGAGAGAGAGAGAGATATCACTGTGTCCCATATCTCTGAAGCCTTCCTCTCTCTCCTCTTTCTGTCTGTGTTTCTGTTTGTTGTCTCTTTGCTCCCTACTCCCTTCATTTGCTGGAGTTAAAAGAGATAATGGGCCAAAACATCATTCTTTCACTAAATATATCTCTCATCAACTGGAAACTCCCAGACATTAAAACTGATATTGAGCATAACAAAACAGTTACAAAACAGATAATCATTTTGGGATGCCCTCAAGTCACTTTCAGTTTGGATTTCCATTTCATTCAAGGTCAGAGAAAATGTTAGAGGTCCCATGACATGGCCATTTCTACTGATCATATTTCCATTGTTGAGGTCTACTAGAATAGATTTATATTGTGCAATTTTCCAAACTCACATTGGTTTCTCATACAGCATCTCTGTATAGTATGTGTATTCACTCTCTGTCCTACACGGCTTGTTGGAGCTCCTGCCCCCCCCCTCCCTGTGAGCCCAGTGTGCTCTGATTGGTTGGGACGTTGCGAGGTTCGTTGCTGCGAGGAGCGGACAGGTTTCCGGGTCGGCGATACAGCAAGAACAAGCTAAACTCATCCTGAGCACACACAAACATTCACAGCCGAAGTAAAAACAATAAGTGTGGCTTGATATTGAGTAAGAACAAGGTTTATAACGCTGTGAGCATGGGTCTGCGGAGAGCATTTCTCCGCCATCCCAACTCGTCTATTACCAGCGTTCAGGAGCTCTATGCAAGTCAATGGGACTCCCTGCTAGTTAGCCAAGGGATCCCGGTGTGTGAGGTGCTCTGTGGATTGGTCCATTTGGGTCATTTGTTGTTGATGTGGGTGTTCACACGTCACAGAACCCAGGAAGCAAACAATGGAAAATGAAAAATCTCCAACGAGGCGTTCTGGGGCAGCATCGACAGGTCTTTTCTGTGTTAGGGTTTTACTCGCTACAGGGTGTACTTTGAGGGTTTGTGACTCTGCAGACCGTTCACATGCATAAAAACCTTCATAACACACAAGGGGACGGGTAATAACCAGAAAAGCTTGACATGGGCCCTTTAAATAATGATGTTGTTATAGAAGGTTGACGCGTAGAGTTCGTCAAAGGGTTGACCTACAATCTTTGAGCAGTTTTGACTTGAAAGCGCTGTACAAACACTTTTAACTTTACTGTAAAGCACTTAGAACCTCAGATGTAAAAGACAGAAGAAGAATGTGTCTACTCGCCAACTCTCTTCGGTACAATAGACTCTTTTCTTTCATGCCTTCTCTCTAAATATTGCGGTCTCTTCAGTCTTCCTCAGAGACACCGTCTGCCTGTAAAGTGTGTCATAACAGGTCTGTGCTAACCGGTGGTGATATGTGTTATCCACATGACAAAGACAACAGTGTTGCACTAAAGTAAACTTCTCCCGCTGGTGAAGTGACTAATGAAGAAAAGTGATGTCAATGTGGACGGACGATGTCGCACTTCACACTTCTTTATGAGCTCCAATAGAGTTTGTCTGACTATGACATCAGGTGGTCAGTTTCTTCAGCCGACCAATAGTGTGGAGGTGCTCTTTACACTCAGTGGGCATTGGTTGTATCACCAAGTTTATAAATTACAGGATATAACTTTCTTAGATTCTGGATTTTGTTGTGTTGTGATGTTGGTTTATGTGAACAACCTGCCTTAATCCCGTAGAAGCACTTGAAGGATTTAGTTGTTTTCCATTGTGCGACATACCAGCCTTGTATAGTCCGGTTGAATCGAACCCTGGTGCGTTTAGCCGCTTGGTGCGGTTCGTTTGGGTCGGTGTGAACACAGTCCGAGACCTCTGAAGTGAACTAAACAACCGGACTCTGGTCCGCTAAAATAGGTGGTCTCGGACCGCTTGCTAGTGAACTCTGGAGCGGTTCATCGCTGGTGTGAACGCAGTCTGCACCAAAACATAGGAAGCGTAGTATTTTACGTGTCACAAGAACGCGGGTGTCTTCAAAATCGTTAGCGAAAGAGTGAAGCAGAATGAAGTGTTGAACAGTGTCGTATAAAGTAAAAACAACTATCAAACTAAAAACTATACATAAAAGTCAGAGCCACCTGCCGTCGGTGAAACCCCCTCCTTACTGTAGAACGTCTCATTATATGTGTTATAATGTGTTTTGTATCGCACGTTGTCTGATTATATAATCATATATGCCGTTGCTGTTGATAAGATCTCCAGATTAACAGCAGCATGAGAATAACCTGCCGATGCTCCATGGCGGAGACTCTGGTAGAAATTGCCGGGATTTACGTTTTTACCCCCTTAATGTCTGACCAATGGTTGAACAGCATTTCCGTGCACATGACTTATGTTTACAGTTTATAGTCCATTTGAGTTTTGCCTGTGTGAACGCAAACCGAACCTTCTGAAAAATGAAACAATGTAACAAACTGGTGCGCACCAGAGAAGCAGACTATTAGGTGTGAATGCGACCATTAGATTCCTTCATTTTCAGTTTCTTTTTTTACTTTCATTTTTCTCTTGACTGAGGTGAAAATCTTGCATTAATCTTGATGAAAAACTTATTTTGTTCATTTTGTAGTGATTTGAATGTGTTTGATGAAGTCCCAGGAGCCTCTCAGTTTTCTCCTGAGACCATATATTTCCTAGATTCTCAAACATTTTTACTTTTATTTCCTCAAAGATCCAGCCTTTAGCCTCGAGGTAAACCCCAGATTAATATCTTTTTATCATTTATAGTGATTTATGTGCTCTTAACCTTTACTAAGTGCCATGAGGCCTCCGAGTTTTCTGCCTCCAGTTCTCCAAAGTCTGCTTTCACACAAATAACATGTGGGTATACACACAATCTCACCTAAATCACCCATCAGCTACCTTTCTACTATGAGGAGAAAACACAACATAAAAGAGCCTCACGCCGGCCTAATAGATTGCCTCCCTTTACACAGCTTGCCCTTGGCTTCAGGCAAAACTAATACTGGCGACAAGTTAACCCTCACAGCCACGTTTTCAATCTCAGCATTCACTGGAAGAAAAAAACAACTTTGGCAATCGATTTTAAATCCTCGCTCGTACATTGCAGCGTCCAAACTCAGACTGAAAGGGGAGCCTCTAGGGTTTGGGTTTTTGGAATAATGATGGATTCATCTGAGTGGAACAGACAGGTAAAGGTCCCCAAAGCTAAAGTGTGTCCAAGGACATCGATTAGAAGTAAACAAACTCGTCTGACCCAGTTTTCACAAAGCACCATTTTGCCTGGAAACTCCATGGCCCAAGCAGGGTTTCAATTAGACGTGTGTGTGTGTGTGTGTGTGTGTGTGTGTGTGTGTGTGTGTGTGTGTGTGTGTGTGTGTGTGTGTGTGTGTGTGTGTGTGTGTGTGTGTGTGTGGTGTGTGTGTGTGTGTGTGTGTGTGTGTGTGTGTGTGTGTGTGTGTGTGTGTGTTTTATGAGGACAACCTAATTTATTTGGCTTTGAATGAGAAAGGGAAAGCCGTAAAAGTGCCGATATGGTATTTTATTGTGGCATTTCTATTACGATTAAAGTTTAAAGGTCCCATGTCATGGCCATTTCTACTGATCATATTTCCATTGTTGAGGTATACTAAAATATATTTAAATTGTGCAATTTTCCAAACTCACATTGCTTTCTCATACAGCATCTCTATAGTATGTGTATTCACCAGGTATTCACTCTCTGTCCTAAACGGGCAGTGAGCCCAGTGTGCTCTGATTGGTCGAGACGTTGCAAGGCTCGCTGCTCAATGATCTGGCTTACTGGTGTGGTTTCCGGGTCAGCGATACAGCGATACAGCGGGACAGCTGAAACTCATCCTGAGCACACACAAACACTCACAGCCGAAGTAAAAACAATAAGTGTGGCTTGATATTGAGTAAGAAAAAGGTTTATAAACACTGTGAGCATGAGTCTTAGTTGAAACTTTACGCTAAAGGTCCTGGTGTGTGAGGACCTCCGCGGATTGGTCCATTTGTTTCTTCCGGGAACCGCATGACGTCACTTGGTTCCCGGAAGAAACAAATGGAAAAAGAGAATCTCCAACGAGGCGTTCTGGGGCAGCACAGACAGGTATTTTCTGTGTTAGAGTTGTACTCGCTACAGGGTGTACTTAGAGGGTTTGTGACTCTGCAGACCGTTCACATGCATAAAAACCTTCATAACACACAAGGGGATGGGTAAGAACCAGAAAAGCATGACATGGGACCTTTAATGAAAGCAAATGGGATCCTGATAACCAGTCTGAAAATATAATTCTCATCTGTAAAAGATGAGATCTTGAAAAGCTATTAGATTTCATTATGATTGATAACAGTTGCACGTCTCAAAGATATTAAATAAGTTAATTCATGTGGTAATGGGTTCTGGTGCCATTTATAGGGAGTTCTGATTAAATAGTTATTTATAGAAGGTCTTCAAAAAACTGTTGCACAAAAAGACTTTAACCAAAAGTTGTTGCCACTGGCATAATTACTCTTAATGTAGATTTCATGGTAACAAATTATATTCTTACCTATTAGACAAAACACTGCAAGGCCTCCTGGAATTACATCAGACATAGGGAATTATTCAAATTCCTTTCTCTCCGACGCACTCCCACTAGCTTGAAACATCTCATTTGGACTCCTTTGTATAATTTCTCGACAAAATGACATCACTATGTAACTCTTCTATGGGCTAGCGCTCCAACACATCATGGGCTAAGAGGCGGGACATCTCTAAGCAATTGACCAATCACAACAGAGCCGGCCAGCTAACCAATCAGAGCAGACTGGGCTCTGGTTTCAGACAGAGGGTGAAAAGAGCTTTTTGAACATTAAAGCATGGAGACAGTAGCATAAATATAGGGCCCCTTTAATGGTCAGAAATGAGTGTGTTGAACAACTGTAAATAGAAGTATTATCCTGTAATATTATACAGGCTGTTTCTGGTTATTTTTCCAAAAGCTGCTCCTTTAAACATCTCATCATTTATTCATGTCTTCCACGCTTATATTTTCCATTTTGTTTTTTGCCTTGAGGTTGGGAGTCATTATTCTGCAGCTCTCTGTTGCAAAGTATAGAAGAGCAGTTGTTGTTCTTTCCTTCATGCAGAGAATTTTCCATTAGGAGTTTTTTCCATGCTCACCTTGTTGTTATTGATGTGGTTGTGTGGCACATTTCCCACCAGCTGATTAGTGAACACCATTAAACAGCTGCAGATGTTACAGCTGTGCACAACAGTGTTTGTTTTGCAGAGGAAAGATTAGGCTTTGCTTATTGAGCGCCGTGTTCTGGAGAAGGGTATTCGAAACTCATCATCTTTTAAACACAGACCACAGATTTTTCTTCTCATATTCCTTCCATCTATCGTTTTCCACTCTGGATCAACATCTGTGCCACATCTTGCTGAATTAGACGACAATAATCGAATCTCAGCAGCACCACGCCTCATTATCTCCTCCTGTGGCGCCTCCTCTGCTGGTGAACTCTCAGTCAGAGACATCCTCAACGGTGGAGCGGCACCACGCTCCATTACAATCCTATTCAACCCCGAGCCTCCTCATGCAACCTTTGAAATGGCCTATAAATATGGCACCGGATATCTGTGTTTTATATGGAAAATAAGACCCACGTGTCCACACACATCAGCTGTGTGAAGCCTGCAAATTATTAGTATTTAGAGGAAGTAGGCTTAGAGAAGTATCTGCAGGCAACAGCAAACACTCATGAGTTAGACTGTGTGGGCTTTATTTTCTTAGAATCACATGAAGACTTTGTTCTTCTCCTTCACCCATCAAAGACAATCTGTAGCTATACGTTTCTTATTCCCTTTGTGTTGTATAATAAGGAATCAGAAATCCTTGCCACACAGCGAGGGAATTGCAGTGTTACCAAGCAAAGGGCAAGTTAGTAGACGATAGTAGCGGCCAGTGAAAAACGTGTAAAATAACTTTAAAGTATTTTTAAAGTAAAATCACTTTATTATAAGATAATAGTCTTTTGAACATAAATAAATATATTTTGTGATTGGTATCCTAATTTTTATGACACAAAAGTGTACACATGTTGGATCATTGACTTCCTATTCCAGTTTTGCCTATAAGTCATAAGTGTATTACAAAGATATAGTACATTAAATATGTGCTTTACTGTATAAAACACCTCTCTGCGAACTTCTAGTCCAATTTTAGAGATACATGTAATAAGGCAGATGTTCAAAAAATGTTCAAATGTTCACTATTTTCAATAATGCGTTATATCCAGGAAACTCATTTTGCAGTAAGATATCTTCAAACAGCCGTCCATTACCAAAACGTTACATTGTAACATAATGAAAATACATATTTGTGCGGTGGTGGCGAAGTCGATAGGGAGTTGGCTTGGCAATTGGAAGGTCACCAGTTCAAGTCCCGGCAAGACCAAGTGCTACCGAGGTGTCCCTGAGCAAGGCACCGTTCCCAACACAGCCGTTCAAAAATGGCAGCCCACTGCTCCTAACACTAGGATGGGTCAAATGCAGAGAAACAATTTCCCCACGGGGATTAATAAAGTATATCAAAATCTTTGGCCACTTATTCCTCTACTTGTAGCATTGTTATTTTTCAAAAGTAGTGTTGTATTCAGAAGTGGTGCACCTCCTTCCTGCCCTCATACAGCATATCATTCCTCATGGTCCCTCTTTTGTACTTTGTTCAGCCTTCCCTGACCTTCCTGCTCTCCTTCTGCTCTGAGCTTTCCATCTCTAAAGACGTGGCCTCTCCACTAACCAGGGAACAGTTACATAACAGACCTGTGGTCGTAAAGCCTGTCCCTCCGGCTGCACATAATGATCTGTGCTAATCACCCACAGTCATATATGGCAACACACACACACCCGCACATGGACACCCTCATACATGAACACACACCCGGCTGCTGTGTGTCTCATGTTATCACGCAAGGGGAGTTCATTTGTTTATTCTCAAACAAGTCATACGAGTGCTGGTGAATTAGTTACAAGCCTAAATTAACTTTTGTTTGTTGATAATTGAGCCTGTGCAAAGACATGATGTTGTAACAAACAATGTTCTCAATTGGAATAATTAAAGTTAATTTTATCTGATCAAATTAAGATTGTCGATAGTCACTCTCTTCACAACACTTAGACCCCGTTTACACGTGGACGATACGGGTTGTATCCGCATAGGTTCCCTTGCGTATAGCCCTTTCGTTTACACGAGGCCGTAACAAAACGATAGAAACGGACCCCGCAAACGATAACGGGTCCCAAGGTGGATAGATCTGCAAACGAAGCGCTCTGGGGGGGCAAACGGCTCCGTGTGTACGTCCTATACGATCATTTTCTGATAACGATGAAATAGCCCCGTCTCCCCACGTCTCCCTCTCTCCACGTCTCCCTCTCCCCGTCTCCCTCTCCCCACGTCTCCCTCTCCCCACGTCTCCTGCTGCTGCTGGGCTGTCAGACTCTTATATCATTATATAGAGTCGTTATCAATTTGTTTTAAAATGCTCAATAAATAACAAAGAAGACCTTTGACCGGCACTTTTCTAATTTTGTCCGGAAGATTTCAACTTTAAATGTTGACCGGCGAAAAAACATTTTAACGGAACTCTGCCGCACGGTTCCCTCGTCCCTTGGAAGAGGCGGAGAGGTGGGTGTTTTTCATCTGCTGGTGGACTACCGGAGAGATTTACAGCATTAGCACACGCCGTCAACCGCGGAGAATAAACAGAAGGGCAACCATGGCAACCATGCTCCGGGGTCTTCTTCGCTGCTTTTGGTGTATTTTGTGGCGGCAGCAGCGCCACTTACAGGCCTGGCATATGTACTACAGCGTTTCCAGCGGTCTCGTGAGAACGGACACGTTAAATGAATCTAATGCGTGTGAACCATAGGTGTGAACGGAATACTTTTTTGAAAATGCATACTGTGCGTAAACGTTCCCGTGTAAATGGGGTCTGAATCTGGCCTTCAACCCATAAATATGTCATTTCCTAATTGACATACAGTATTGTAAATGTCTTTCTCTTGTCCACACAGAGACATTTACGCTCAGCACTCACAGACTCTTTCAGTAACATCAAGCTATAAAACTCCACTAATGACCTGTGAGGTGTTGTATTTATTCACAGCCCTTTTCTCCCTTTTTACAAGCTGGATGTTCCTGTTTTACAGACACCCATAAACATGCACTATCCAGTCAGCGGGACCATCAGCGCAGTTTATAGTCCCTTTTCTATGTCAATATCCCACCGTTACATGAGTAGGCCTAATGATGATTACAATACACTGTTATTTGTCTTCTTGTAATTTATACAAGTCTTATTGTGTTTTAGCTTGGTTTTTTCTCTTTTTTAAATTACTGTTTTCTTATGTTTTAAATGTATTCTTAACGATTAATGCACTTTGAATATTCTTGTGTTTTAAAGTGCTATATAAATAAAATTATCACCTATCACAAACAAGGCAATCAAATAAATCAGTTCTATAGATCTAGAGCATGCAGGTCTTTTAGGATTGCTCCTCAACACATTTTATGGGGACTCAATTATGCACATTTCTTGTCACTTTAAATAAGACTGAACAAAACTCTTCGTATTTCTAAACTTCTGTGTGTGAGGGTAGGTTGTGTGTTTGTGTGCACCTGTATGCACAAACACATTCACACACTTGTGCGTTCCATCTCTGTCTGTCTTCACCGCCCGCTGATGGGTGTTGTGAGATGTGGGACGGCCCTGTGGTATTTGACACTCCGGTGTTTTGGGGTAATTCTCAGGCCGGTGCTGTGGACGTTAGAGGATTTGGTAATGATGAGGAAGTGGAGGAAGCAGAAATACCAGAGTGCCAATGACGTCATGGCTGCAGAGATGAAGTCGTCCACTCAGTGTCCGTTCTGGGACTTGAACTGGTGACCTTCCTCTTCCCCAGCTGAGTCTCTACAGACTGAGGGCTGCTGATGCTAATCATTTCTTCATCCTGACTACAGAATGACTTGATTTAACGAAATGTATCATTATGTTTTACAATTTTTAAATATACATTTAAAGGTCCCCTATTGTACTGTTTTTCATCAATATATTAGAGGTCTCAGATATATACAAAACATGTCTCTGAAGTGTTTGGCTCCAAACACCAAACAGATCATTGCAGCGTCCCAGAATCCCCTCTGTTTCAGCCCTCTTTCCAAAGTGCTGATTCTCTGTCTGTTACTTTAGATGAAAATAAGGAGCCCCTCCCCACGCCGCTCTGAGAGAGATTTGGTTACAAAGAACACAATGGTGCTCTAGGAGGAGACTCAGGTGATAAGGTGGGGGGGGGGGAGGGGTTTACCTTGGTTGGTGATTGGCTAATGGTTACACAAGCCAAACAAATCGTTATGACATCATAAAGTGACAAAAATCTGATAAGCTCATTTTCAGACAGGTTTTTATAGAAATGGATCAGGACAAGAAGAGAGGGGGTCTTTTTTCCTGAAACTTTCAGAGTCTCTTTCCACAGAGGGGACACATGTTGATGTAGAAGAGACATGAAGAAGAGGGGACACATGTTGATGTAGAAGAGACAAGGGGGTGTTGCATAATAGGTGACCTTTAAAGCTTTTAGGGCTTGGATTACATTACAAACCTCCATGACGCCTCCAGAATCAGAGCCTCTATGAAACAGAGATAAAGCCAGCTATATTAAAGTCTGATTTATTCCTCCCCCCCTCTCTCTCTCTGCAGGGCCTGTATGTGTTCGCTGTGTTCTTCGTCATGCACAACCAGCTGTGTTGGCCGACTAAAGCCAGTTACACGGTGGAGATGAGCGGCCATGAGGGTCCCGACGCCACCTACCAGGGAGGGGGGCCGACCACTGTGGGCGGCGACATCAACAAGTCTACACAAAACCTCATCAGCGCCATGGAGGAGGTACAAACACACACACACACACACACACACACACACACATGAAGCTTAATTTACAGTGTTTGTCACCCAAATATTTCCCAGGTCTAAGGATTTATTTGTGTTTCAGTAAAAGACATTTTTAACTATATCTTCATCTAATAGCAGGGCACAATAGTGTTTTTTTTATTACCTAGATCTTCTTCTTGTAGATTTTAATATGTCATCCCGTTTTTTATCGTCTTTGTTGAACATTAAGGACGCAGCACCAGTCTTACTTTACAGAGCACATGTTTCTATGCAATGTGGGATAATAACTGATATTCTGGGAGCACTCACTTTTTGTTTCACCTCTAAATCATTAAGATTCTCCTCCAATCATTCTAGATAATCCGCCTTAATTTAGGATGTGTGTAATCATCTAATCTTCTTCACTCAACTGGAGACACAGTGCTGCATAGATGAGTAAATTACTCTCGTGATTTATAGGATGGAAAGCACAAATATAAAAATAAGACTTTATAATTACAATCTTTAGAAAATATATTCTAGCCTTACGTTGGTTTACTTTCATCCCTCCCTTTTTTTCCCATGCCCTCATTCCCATGGCTGTATTTGCCCATTCCTGGTCCTCCTTCACACATTTCTCACATCAGCTGAGCGTGACTCCACCGGGAACATTCTTATTCACTAGGACACACACACACACACACATACACACACACTATCTTTAGGCCTGTCTGCTTTAGACTGATGCTCATTATGTGTGTGTAACCAGAGGTGGAGGAATTACTTAGACCCGTTATTTAAGTAGAATTACGAAGAGTCTTAAATTACTCCAATACTGAATGTAAAATGTTTCTTAGGTAGGAGTACAACAGTATAATCAGCTAAATGGTTGTAAATGCAACTATCGAAAGTGAAAGTACTCAGTATGCAGAAGGACTATTTTCTTATCACAGTATTATAAAATATTACTTTTTTGTTGTAGTTTGTCCATTTTGAGCCAATTTGAATGTTATTTTTACATTTCTCAGTAGATTATTGCTAGAAAAACAGCAAAATATCGTATATAAGCATATTACGTGTTTTAACATGCAGAAAGTAGCTAGTAACTAAGAGTTTTAAAGAAGTATAGTGAAGTAAAAAGTACTATAATTGCCTCTAAAATACAGTAACATTAAATGGTGAAACTAAGTGTGTGACTAAGTATCTCACAAAAGTACTGAAAACCTGAGTACATGTACTTAGTGAAACTCCATTCCTGTGTATAACTCCCACCTTCAACCACATCAACCCCTTCTGTCAGAGCAGAACAGCACATACTAAAAACATGCTACACACTCCCGTGCTGTACTTTCTGTGTCCTAAGCCAGTTTATCCCTGGAGAATTCCCTATAAGGAGTGAGCTGGTGAGAGGAAGAAGGAGAGGAAATGGGGCAGGTTTAACTTTGTTTCTCCTGGGAACTACCCCCTTCCCTCTCTCTGTTTGGATCCCTCTTCACACACAGGAATCCACTAATCTTGTTTTATTCTTGAGAGCACACTTACCTCTGAGATTTGACTGTGAGAAAAAGAATTGAGCAGATAGAGAACGCTAAGTGTAAGGGTTAGTAAGTGTTAGTTGTGTTAGGTGTATAATGTCACTACATTAACTCAAGTACTGTTCTTAGGTATGGTGTTGACATGATTGTATTTTATTTGAGTATTTACCTTTACTTCTTCTCCATCACATTTCAGATATTAACAATGACAAACTCCAACATTCAAATGTTATGACTTGTATTTGTTGGTGATAAAAACTGAGAAATGGATAATTAATATTCTAAAATACTGTGAAAATAGACATTATGTATAATAAATACTTTTGATACTTGAAGTGCATTTTGCTCAACATTGACATGACTCTGTGAGGAAATGTAGTTTTACTTTGGATACTACATTTAGAGGATAAAAGTTGTTTTCTTTATATTATACTGAAATGGGCCATTATGCAGCATGAGTACTTTTTGTACATTTTGATGTTAATACGTTTGTACTTTTACTTCTAATGGAGGCATTTACGACCATAGTATTTCTACTTTTACTCAAGTAAAGGATCTGATAAGAACAGGTTGTTGGGAGAGGATCGTTTTTGGGGTTGAATTTGTTATTGAAAGCTTTGAGTCGTCCGCTCACTGCCTCCCCTCAGAGTGGATATGGCAGATCTGAGGTGCCTGGTGGCGCTCAGTTCACCTCACCGGGACGCTATGTACCCGATACAGACCAGCCCCTCACAAGCTTGTACAACACACACACGCACACACACACTTATGCATTAACATGGACAGCTGAGGCATTCATTATAAATGAGCCCAGTGGAAAACAAAATGGATTCATCTGGTTGTTGTGGAGAAGAGCTTGATACACACTTCATGTGATAAAAATCCCTTTTGTCAGGTTCCTCTTTTGATGTCACTCTCTGCCATTCAATTTTACACATTACATTACCTTGATTTAGTGACTTTAAAGAAGAATCCACTTTATTGACTCAAGGACACCTCTCTACCTTCCAGTCCACACTATACTTTTGACCTTTGGTGACTTGAACCGGCGACCATTCTGTTCCCAAGCCAAGCCCCTACAGACTTAGCTACACTTCAATAAAGTATACATGCTTTTTGGGAGCAATGTGGGGTTAAGCATCTTGCCCACGGACACTTTGACATGTTGACTGCAGGGGTCGGATCGTACCGCTGACCCTCTGAGACGCTTTATGGGTGCATGAATAAAGCATCCCTTCTCTCTGCTTCTTTTGGCCTCTAAAGAAATGGCAGGGATCTATCTCATGCGTCTGACAGCATCTTCTCTATGGTGTTTGTCTGAGTCAGTGTGAAACCCTAAACCCACTGACCTTGCTCTCACCCCATGAACCTGCAGTGACCCCGTGCTCTGGCCTTAACCCTTTGGGGTGCTCGGAAAACATGAACTCTGCATGACCCTAACTCATCACAGACCTGATCACACGGCTGACAGTCCCAGCAAGCCTCTGAATTAAGTGTGTGTGTGTGTGTGTGTGTGTGTGTGTGTGTGTGTGTGTGTGTGTGTGTGTGTGTGTGTGTGTGTGTGTGTGTGTGTGTGTGTGTGTGTGTGTGTGTGTGTGTGTGTGGCCTAGCATTACTATACTTGTGGGGACCTAAATCTGTTTACACAGTCACGTGTGGGGACTCGCCTCCCTTATGGGGACAAATTGGAGGTCCCCATGAGGGGAATCATTCATTTTAGGGTGAAGACTTGGTTAGGGTTAGGATTAGGGTAAGGGTTAGCGTTAGGCCTGTGTTGGTTATGGTTAAGGTTAGGATAAGTCTCCAGGAAATGCATGTAAGTCAATGTAATGTCCCCTGAAGTGATGTATACATGGTGTGTGTGTGTGTGTGTGTGTGTGTGTGTGTGTGTGTGTGTGTGTGTGTGTGTGTGTGTGTGTGTGTGTGTGTGTGTGTGTGTGTGTGTGTGTGTGTGTGTGTGTGTGTGTGTGTGTGTGTGTGTGTGTGTGTGTGTGTGTGTGTGCGCGTCACTGATGAGATTGGTCGACCTGATTGTGCCCTGCGTTCATGTGAAGTTCATGTTTTTGGATTGGAACTAATCTTTATCAATTACGCATGAACACAGGCTTTAATGTGTACAAACGTTTACTCTATATTAATATGGTGTATGTGTTATTTATGATAACCAGAATCAGTATCAGAAACACTTTATTTATCCTCGGGGAAATCAGGTTTAGAGGCAGTGGTTCCATTTGAGAATTACATTTAAAAATGTTTTATCAAATTAAATATGTATTAACATAAGAATTAGAATGTGCAATAAAATATAAAATAAAATAAGATGTCATATAAATATACTAATTAAGATCAAAGAAAATGTCCAATATAAAATAAAATCTGAAGAATAGAAATATCATAATAAAAAATAATGTTGAATACTGTGAACTTGTGCTTTACATTTTAAATTGTTCTATTCATATTATTTAGCTGCTTTTAAGAAAAAATATCACATTTCAAACAAAGTTTAAAATATCAGGAACTTTCAGTTGTTATACCTTGTGCATTTTTATTAAGTGTCATTAAGCAGGAATTCAAATGTATGTATCCAAACCCATATCCCATCAAGTTGCAATGCATCTGATTCAACCTTACACGTAAAGGGTTCAATCAAAGTTCTCTCTGAATATTCACAAACATAAAATGTATATTGTGTTTTGCCTGCGCTCATATGTATGTAAATGTGTGTCTGTGTGTCAGGTGTCGGCAGACTGGGAGCGCTCGTCGCTGCGACCCGGCAGTCAGCCCAGCAGCGTGTTCAAACCCAGTCCTGTGATGGGAACATACAGCACGGAGGGAGGCTTCATCAACACCAACCTGGTCACAGAGGACGAGGAGTCACAGGAGTTTGATGACCTTATATTTGCCTTAAAAACCGGTGAGGATCCCACTAACACACTGCTGTACTGAACCCTCACACTGTTTCTATGACACTACATCATTATGTGTTTCAAAAAGTTAATTACTCTACCTGCAAACAACTCAAAATCTCTTAATTCTATTACATTTTCTGTATCTTATAAGCATTTTCATTTTATCACTTGAAACCCTAACCCAGCCATTATATGAGGGTGGGACAAATCCCCCCCACCTTTTAAAATGCTTAGTTTAGACCCCCCCACTTTTACCATGTGGAAAGTCCGTGCATCGGTCTCTCCACTCGCCGCACTTTGTAGAGCGCCGTGTCTCGTTATCAAATCCATTCCACTTGCTTATTGAGAGAATGCCCAGATCAGTGAAACTCCGTACCATGTTTTCACTGCTACTTTGTACCAAGGCAGATTCTCAGAGCCGTACACATGCTGCGTGTTTTGTGTAGCTGTGTCTTCAGTTGTAAGCCCAGTGGAGATCTGTTCATCTGTCATATCATACAATAAAGCCATCGAAAATAATAGGATACAGCATTAAAAGTTATTCTGGGTCTTTGTGTGTCATAGCTCGACTGTGTGTGTGGCACGACAAGCTTATTTTGTGTGAGCGAGTGAGAGAGTGAACGAGAGAGCGCTAACGTACATGGATAGTTGTCTCTACAACAAGGAGGAGGAGAGCTCTCTCCTGTCAGACACATCTTATAACGTCAGCTCAGCGAGGTAGAGGATTCTCTGAGTGTTTAGATCGTTGACTTTAGTCTAAGTTATCTCATGTAAACAAGTATTTCCAAGGCACACCTTTTTTATGATCATTATACAAAACAAGAGAATAACAGGTATGAAACAATTCCAACTCATACTATAGGACAGTAAAACAAAAATACAGGTTAAAAAGGGAGTGATTTGTAAAATATGCATAAAGAAAAAGTAAGTCTGTTTTAAACAGTTCTGTTTCACATGGGTGGTGTTGAGAGATGTATCCATAGATTTAGTCCCTAACTTTGCTCTCAAAGTGCACCAGATAGATGCATTTAACTTCAACATCTTCCCGTGGGAGCATGCCCACGGACCCCCCAAGAGGAGGTGAGATCCACCACCTGCCCACACCCCGTCAAATCGTCCCACCCACATTGAGGATGCTTCCTACGCCCATGCTTGGAACTGAATCCAGCTATTATTTCTCCTATAAATGTAGTATTAAATATGTATTTATTTAATCAACATTAACAATTAAATCCATCATGTAAATGTGCCAGATTTAGCCATAGAGACTCGTTGTCTTCTGCATTTCATGGCAGGTACATTACATCACATGTTACTTGTTAGACGCTTTTATCCAAAGCGACTAACATACTCAATACTGTGGACAATCCCCACAGGAGCAATTTGGGGTGAAGTGTCTCAGGGACTCAACGACATGCTGACTGCAGTGGGGTTGGAACCTGTGCTCCCCCTGATCCGAGCACCAATGCACTAGTCCACTGCGCCACACGCCTCCCATGATTTTGTAGATGACGTACAGAAAAACACACAAGAGCACATAGACACAGAGAAAAACACATGAGCACAATGATGACACATAAACAAAAGGACACCACATAGTACAGCACATATGCCCAATCAAAGCACAATAAAACCAACCCAGGACAGACACAAAAGCATAGATAAAAGCTAATAGGCATAGTAGAGTAACCCCTACTTCAGCTTAGGACTGTACGTTTATTTGTCTTGTAAACAATTGCTGAGATGCCTACACTGATACTATATCACATTTACATAACAGGTGTAGATATCAACAATGGTGTCCCGCCTTACAAAACAGTTTTAAATGCAACACAAGACAATTATAAGAGGCTAACATGGAGACATAGCGTCAACAGACTTCATGAGTTTTAAAAGACATCAATGCATTTTGAGCGTGGGACCAACAACTTGGTACAGTAGCTAACGCTATAGGCTAGTAGTGTGTGTTGCAAATTGATGTGAGTTAGCTTAGTTTAATGATAGGCAGTATCAAAAGCCTTTCCAGCTCATTACACTGCAGTAAAAAGGACAATATTATTTAGAGTTTCCTCTTGCTCATCAATTGTGTTATAATTAAATGTGTATGGATTTGTAACTACTTCCCCTCCAATGGTCTTATTAATTTCCTCAAGATTAATTCAACATCACTTAGTCAAACTCTTACTGTAGGCATAAACACACATCCTGTGAGCACTTATGTCCAGTTATTTTCCATTAAACCTAAACATAAAGGTCGCTGTGTCCTGAGGTAAAGGTCACCACGATTTAAAAAATACAGCGACCTTTCAAAATGAAGCCTCTTTAAGTTGGGGGAGAGAAAGAGAGAGATGACAAAACGTTTGCCTTTGTGTGTGTGTGTGTGTTTGCCTTTGTGTGTGTGTGTGTGTGTGTGTGTGTGTGTGTGTGTGTGTGTGTGTGTGTGTGTGTGTGTTTTATTATTTCAAAGCCAGCATACAACCCCTATCTATAACATATTTTAACATCAGCAATGCTTAGTTATTCCCAAGCTTACCCCTAAATCTCTCTGCTGCCATGGAAACCATTCTTCCTCGGTTCCCATCAATGTTTAATGAGCTGAAGGTCCAAACTGCTCACTGATATATCAACAACACACACACACACACACACGTGCACACACACACACACACATGCACAGTCCTCTCCTCACTCTTTGACATCACAGAGTAATAGCTTCACAGTGTCCGAATGAGAATCAGCTAGACGACGGCCTCAGTACCGCGGGACACTTTTCTGCTTCTAATGTGAGACATAACCACGAGGAGAAGCACTCATTTTCACACACCTGAAAAATAACCAAATAGGAGAAAGATGGTGGTGCAGTGAGGTACATCTAATTTGAGAATCAGCTGAAGCCTCGATTTAAGATCCTACGTCTTATTAACTTTGGAGCTGTGCCAACAGAGCAAAGTGGGAGCCTTTTATTCCCGCAAATTATGCGCATATGATTTTTATTCAACAGGTAAAAGACGTTTTTTTCCATTTGTTGACAGTTATGCCGGTGAATATGTCATTTGCTGACATGAAATCAGTGATCAGCTTAAGGGTCACATTGAAACATAAAGATATTCAAAGATATTCATTGAGGGGTTTTCTTTGGGGTTTAGGTGAAAATGTACTTGATTACTTAAGTCCCATGATGCCTTAATGATACCAGATACTTAAAGTATAACTCAAGTATTTCAATTGTCTGAAGACTTCCATCGAAGAGCAACAAACAACATGGCTATCAAAAGACATGGATGCATTTTAGGCTGCGACCAGCTGTGTGGTTGTAGCTCTTTCAAATTGGTTTACTAATGCAAATTGTTGTCTGGTCCTGTTATTTGATTGCTATATATTGCTTTTCTATTGTTGGTCCCTGTCACTCACAACCAATAGTGAGTGTTCCTTCCGTTGGACAGCTTAAAATGTAAAACTGTCTTTCAACTAAGCTTTAAGTACCGGTGAGTTTTCGTCCTGCATCATGGAAAAAGCAATAGTCTGGTTCTCTATAGTGATCTCTCTGGGGAAGATAAGTAGATGTATAGTTAAAAAAAACATACCAACCTGATAAGACCGTAAATGTAATGGAAGTATGTCAGGCCACATTAAACTCTCGGGATCCTGGAGCCAAGAAATAAACTTTGAAGGTACAAATATTATTTAATAGACATTATTGAGCACTGAGAGGCTTCTGATGGCAGTCCTGAGGAAAACCACATTAAACTTCACTTTTCTAAAGCCTCACAGACTCTCTTCATGTGACCTCGGTGTATTGTTGGCCTGCATGCAGCAGCTCTTGAGACCTGCTAGTGTGCATCCCAGAAAAACAAAACCTGTAACCATGGAGATAGCCATATTGAAAGTCCCCTCTAGCAGGTGTGAGTTCAAGGGACCTGCGGGTGTTAATGAATGTGGATTAGGCTAGTGTTACACTTTGTAAAAAAATAAATAACCTGTAACCCTTGTATTAATTGTGTGTGTGTTTGCCTTTGTGTGTGTGTGTGTGTGTGTGTGTGTGTGTGTGTGTGTGTGTGTGTGTGGTGTGTGTGTGTGTGTGTGTGTGTGTGTGTGTGTGTGTGTGTGTGTGTGTGTGTGTGTGTGTGTGTGTGTGTGTGTGTGTGTGTGTGTGGCCTAGCATTACTATACTTGTGGGGACCTAAATCTGTCTACACTGTCACGTGTGGGGACTCGCCTCCCTTATGGGGACAAATTAGAGGTCCCCATAAGGGGAATCATTTATTTTAGGGTGAAGACTTGGTTAGGGTTAGGGTTAGGGGAAGGTTAAGGGTAAGGTTAAGGGTTAGGCATGTGTTGGTTAGGGTTAAGGTTAGGATAAGTCTCCAGGAAATGCATGTAAGTCAATGTAATGTCCCCTGAAGTGATGTATACATGGTATGTGTGTGTGTGCGTGCATGCGTGTGTGTGTGTGTACGTGTGTGTGTGTGTGTGTGTGTGTGCGTGCGTGCGTGCGTGCGTGCGTGCGTCATCTCAAGTAAACGGACAGTTGTGTGTTTCTGAGCTGCTCTCATCCTGACCCCTCTGGCCTGAGCTGTCGAGTTGTAAAACCTTAAATAGCCTCTGGGCTGCAGAAAAACAAGCCGGAGAATTTATTGGTCCCCTCGTCTGCAAACTCAGCAGCATTCAGAGTAGCAAGAGGGCAAGCTAGCAAGATTTAATTAAGTCAAATGAGGCCCTACTCTCATTGCCTCGAGAAAATATTTGATCTTTTCAGTTTGGAAACCATATTTTTGTGAAATACAATCATCAGAGTTATAATCCTCTGTTTTGCAGTTGACTTTTCAACTTGTTGCTCCGCCAGTCACAAGGACATTCCTCCATTTCTCACTTCCCTGGTGACCTCTGACCTTCTCCTTGTCCGTGTGCGTGACATTGAACTTGTGGCCTGGTCTAATCTCAACCAGTCAGTCAGCATTGAAGATAATTCGCTAATCAGACTTATATAATGGTCCACCTCCTAACGAGGGTCAGTAGGTAGTGTTGTAATGAGGATCTTCATACTCCATTTGGTAGTGAACCATTAACACTCTGCTGAGGACACATGTACTCTGAATACTGTGAGAGCTGATCATTAACGGTTCAGAGTCAGACTTTAGTTATTCTTTAGGTTTATTGCATAATACAGGGCATTCAACCAAGGACAAGAAGCAGCTACCATTTCTAGTATTTTTGTCAAGTACATCTGTTCATTTCACTACTAGAACATGAATATCCTGAGCTTATGTCCATTGTTGTTCCTGGTGTTCAAGCAGACTAAAGACAGAGACAGGTACTCAGTACTCACCGGAGTACTTTTCCCAAGAACTAGGCCGATAGTTCTTGGGATTTTGCTTTCACACCAAAAGGATCTGGAACTAGAACCTAGTTTGCGCAAACCTTTTCTCCCCCAGATAGTTCCTGCTGAGAGGTAGTACTTTCCTGGGGAGAACAATTTCTGATTGGCTGGGCGAATTGCAAATCACGCCCCGTAAAACTCAGAAAAGTTTTGTGAAGCCGCTATTTGATTTTCTTGCATTAGCATTATTAGCATTAGCCCAATGCACCAATGGAGAGAGACTAACTTATGGCAACACAAAAGAAAACATGGGAGCGGTGGAGTGATGAGTAGGTGTCGGCGCTTCTGGCGATTTTCTCGGACGGCGCGACCCAGCAACTTCTACTGAAGGCAGTTCCCAACTCCTGGGGACTCCGGGACTTCGGGTGGCAGTATACGCCTGAAGTTGTTTGCGGCCTGCCAGTAAACCCGAAGAAGAAGAAGAAAAAGAAGAAGAAAGAAGGAAGAATAGAAGAAGAAGAAGACGAAGAAATAAGAAGAAGAAGACTATAGAAGAATAAGAAGAAATAAGAATGAAGAAGCACGCACGCCTCCGAAGAAGCCGAATCCGCACGCCGCCGAATCAGAATCAGACTTCATACGCAGAAGACGAAGAAGAAGAAGAAGAAGAAGAAGAAGACTACTAGTGCTAGAACCACTAGTGGAACCACTAGAAAAGTGGATAATATAAACAAACTATCAATAAATAAGAAAATACTATTGATACCTGAGAAATCAAAACCATCAAACCATGGTTGCATTGTCTAAGTTTCTTATAATATAATATATAAAAAAATGTGTACGTGAATCCAGAATCCTAACAAAATATCATAGTGACTTTTTTGGCCCTTCAAGTCTGATCATACACAAACACACAAAAGCATATCTCTTGTTTCTGTAATTCCCCTTCAATATATATAATTAATTGAATCCAAATGATATGAATATTCTGAATACTGAAATACATAAAAACAGCATTGAACACGTAAAATAACCCTCTTGTTGAACACCCACAGAACACAGTCCACATACCCTAATATTGTGTACATTGCAATATCAGTCACAACAATCACAATTAAGCTATTTTTTTCAAAATGTGCAGCCCTGGTCTTGCACTACTGTTGAGGGTTAAGGGATATGCAATATATGCAACCCTAAAACAAATACATGTTGCACAATGAAAGTTACTACAAAGAAAATAACCGTGTGTTTCAATGGAAGTGTAATATGACTTTTTTTCTCCGTTTCAGGGACCGGCCTTAATGTGAGCGACAACGACTCGATCCCTGGGAGTCACGACGGAGGAAGCATGTCCAACTCTCAGATAGTGGAGCTGAGACGAATCCCCATCGCTGACACACACCTCTAACCCGCTCACCTCACACACACCCCGTGTCTTCATACGAGAGAAATTACAACACAGTATTTTTATATTTTAAAATGCTTTTGCACTAAAACTTGAATAGAACATGTTTCATATAGACGTTTGATACTGTATGTGATTTTTACTGTACATCTGTTTTTTATATATATGAACCTATACATGAACTAAATTAATTTTTTTCTGAATGTATATTTGGATTTTTTGTTTCTTTTCTGCCGAGACATAGCAAATGAGATATAGCCAGATGTGGAACTGCAGCTGCTGAGGAGGGAACTGTGTAACATTGTTAATAAATGATTTACCATATATTTTACATTTTGGCTGCGCTGATTCCTTGTTTATTCATTTAAAATCTAAAAGCTTCATTGTAATATGCACAATATCCACGGCATGGTTCAGCTTCAGGTTATTTATTTGTACCCGTAGGTGGATTTGCTGTTAAAAGATAAGTGATCCATGACAACACAGACCCCATGCTGATTCACATTTAAAAAAACACTAGTACAAACATGAAACAATCAAGTCAATAAATAAAAACCTGTTGCTTCCAAAGCAGCTGTGTGACACTGCTACAACTTGTTCATTTGTGCAATGGCTGTTTTTAATACCACTTTTCTCTACACCTTGTGACTGCTTACCCTGCAGGAAGATGTTTAAATGCAGTGTGCAGTGGTACAGGGTCTCCTCACCAATCAGTCTGCTTTCACTGAGAGAGTTTTCTTATGGTTACCAAACCATGACACTAAAGAAAAAGACAGACAGGAATCAATAAAAGCATGATAAAACATGGCCATAATGGTTTTGTCAATACAATTCAAAACCTTTATTTGTCCAGGTAAAATCCCATTGAGATCAATGATCTCTTTTTCAAGGGAGACCTGCAGCAGTAGGTTCCACAAGAAGACATAAAATCATAAACAACACAACAACAGAAGGACATCATACAGCAAAATGTACAGGGATTATAATTTACATATTTAACCACATGTACAGGTACCAACAGCATCTGATTGTGTAGCATCCAACCGAGCTTTAAAAACATGTAGTGGTACTAGCTTGGTAATTTTCCATTCTTTTTGCAGACTGTTCCATGTTAGTGGAGCTACACATCTAAAAGCTTGTCAATGGTTTTTCTCAAATAGAACAATCTCTGGTGCCCTGGTGGAAGCACACGACTTCACAATGTGCTTCGAAGTTACATTTTGAGTTAACATGGTCCCACCTGTTCCAACAGTGAAGCATACAATACAATTAAGACACAATGACAATAAAACGTAAAACAGTGCAGGAATGTAGCGCAAGTGACACAACGGAATGAAGGAATAAATATACTATGTAGATGCAAAAGTATAATAAGAGAACATGTTCATTGTAATGCTGCCAATCAGCTGCCGAAGATGCAGTTCACTGGAGGTTCCTCTGGGGTCACTCCCTGATGGAAGATGGTCTGTAAGAGTGATTATTGCCTCGTAGGAATTTCACAAACTGGTTCTACACAGAAGAGAGGTTCGACTGCTTTGTCAGTGTCTGCAACAGGTCAGCAAACAGGACAAATGTAAGGAATGCAGATCAGAGCAATGGAGAAAATCGAAAAAACACTGTACAAGTTGAATCGTAGTTTATGAACTCCATATTGTTTACCTATTTAATTTACAGCATACACTTGTAGGAGATAATTGTTGTCTTTGATCTACCATGAATAATTAGTGGGTGTGAAAGTACATGCACAAATTGCCCTTTTAATTTTTACAGCAGCTTTAAACCTTGTGGAATCCAGAGTCTACTTGACCTTTGAACTGAACTTTCAGCCTCTGTCTGTCATCAACAGGACTTTGGATTTGTGTCTCTTCTTACACAAGACCCTTGTTACTCAAACCACTCAAGAAAGAAACAAGAATTTTAAAATTGTCGATGGTAGCCCTCTATGGTACGCACTATGATGCCATTTGGGAAAAAAATGTTTGGAGTGTTTTTTTGTCATATAATAGACCAAATAAACATAATCTAAAGAAATGTTAAATAAATAATTATTTGGGGGTACTTTTTGGGGTGCCATAATGGTAAGTTATGAAAAAAGAGAGTTATTATTTCAAATTTGAACAACATTTATTTAAAAACACATGAAAATACTAAATAGCCTCAACAGGTTAAATTGCATGCCAATTCAAATGTGAAAATCGTTATTTTTTATATTTTAACAAGATTACATGTCTGAATGTTGCCTGCAGGCAACATTGTACCATAGTGAAACAACCTTTAGGAATAAATACGTGAAGAGCCTAGGCATCTTTCATCAAACTTTATTGAACCATTTGACAAAATAGACTCACTGCTTGTGGAAGTTCATGAAGCAGTTATTGTCAGCAGTGAAGCACAGGTACGTGACACACTTTGATCACTGCACTTTCACCCTTACAGCCAGGGTATTTGCACCGGCCCTTTTTCTCCACCCACACAGGCCAATGGTCAGTGTGGTCTTGATGCACAGGTGTTGATGGCACTGATGAGGAAGAACCTCTGTGCTTCTCCTCAGCCAGGTCTCTGTCAACATTATGAGATGGTCTCCCCCTCTTTTTCAAGACCTTGCTCTCGTTGCAAAGGCAACTTGCAACTTCAGCTTTGAATTTCAGCAGGCTGTACACTTCTTTCTTGGGGATGCCACAGTCCTTGCAGTCCCTGCGGTACAAGAGCCACACATTCACTAGAGTGAAATCCATCATGTGCAACACGATCTTGTGATGCCACTTCCTTGACCTGACCTTTGTTCTTTAGAGAGCAATCAGCGAGTCTAGAAGATCCACTCCTCCCATACATTTATTGTATGGATGCACGACACTTGGGCAGGTAACCTGCAATGTTTCTTTCTTTTTCTTATCCCATCTTTGCACAGATCGTTGGGTTGGCTTTAACATCAAATGTATCTTGGTTAAATTGTAGAGATCTATGATGAATGGTATGCTTTTGAATAGTTTATACCTAAACACACAATACCCCAATATCATGGTGAATCCATAATGGTACGATGTTGCCTCAAGGCAACATTTGCATTTTAACAAGTTTCTATTACCTAATTAGCAAATTAAGTACATCAAACTATTAGAAATGAAGGTTTACTCACCTATTATTGTGAATACATTTTTTTCCAGACAAGAAATTCGCAGAAAATGACGTTTTTAGACACATTTCTTGGAGAGAAATGGCTGAGCTGATACTTGTGGGAAAGGCGGAAAACAGGGTCTTCAAATTGGCCGCCAGAGAGTCATGGGACAAATTCAAACACTACTATTGGTTCCTTATGGCCCTGCCTCTTTTTTTAAAGTATTGCATCATAATTTGAGATGTATTGTGTGAATGTAAAAGGCAAAAAAATGGGTATGTTGCCTGGAAGCAACATCATACCATAGAGGGCTAGCCTCCTATAGGTTAATTTTGTATGGTCCAGGTCAAAATCCCAAGAGATAATGAGAGAGCTGCAGCAGCAGTAAATCAGTTTGCTACTTAAAGGGGACCTAATTTGCTCATTTTCAGGTTCATATTTGTATGTAGTGTCTCTTCTGTGACATGTCTCCATGCTTTAATGTTCAAAAAGCTCTGCAGCACCTCTTTTCAACCTCTGTCTGAAACCAGAGCCCAGTCTGCTCTGATTGGTTAGCTTGCCGGCTCTGTTGTGATTGGTCAACCGCTAAGAGATGTCCCGCCTCTTAGCCTATCGTACAATGTGTTGGAGCCAAGCGGCAAACTCTGGGGAAGAGCCGGGATGCCAATACGGAAGTGCCACACACTGCAGTTCATCTAGTGGCCAGTAGGAGCAGGCTGCAGAAGGGAGCAATTTCCATAGACCCCCATGTTAAAATGCCCAACTTTACAGCAGAAATAAACATGTTTACATCGTGGTTCAAAAAACCATATTCTCTGTATAGTTAGATTCCCTCTTCATGACTACTGTATGGGCGGTGCATTTTTCAACTCATCTGTTTAATTAATATTAAGCCTTAAAGTTATGCATATATTAGGGCGTGGTCACATTGAGTGACAGCTCTATCAAGTGACTGCTGCTGCTAGCTTCTTGTCTCTCTGCTACCTGCTCGGTGAAGCTAGCTACAGGGACTCTGCCTGGTCAGTTCATCCAGGGAAAACAACTTGAAGCCGGCCGTGGTTGTTTGTTCTTCATGCTTATATATCGGACTATCGCTCTGCGGTTAAAACAGACGCTGCATGAATGCGGTTTTTGCGGTAAGTGAAATTCGAGTACTTATTGATGTGTTAATGATTTTAATCGGCTACGTAATGAATGTTAAGGCTTGGGTTAGCGTGTAGCGAGTGGTAGCTACATTGGTGCTAACGATGCTAATCGTAGCCTCCAAGTTAAAATAATAGACTGTATATATAAAGGTTAAAACGAAATAGACAAGCGTTAAGTGGGATAATACTGTTGAACAAACGGCTTCTTTTTGAGGTTGATCAAATAAGGTCATCCTTGTAACGTAGAGAACTGTATGCATTGCTAAGGTTAATTTAAATTGGCTATGCTCAAGTATGTATACAAGTTAACGTCGAAGTAGTGTATGTGAAATCAACCTCACAATAAGATGTGTATATTATAATTATTAATGACATATTTCAAGATGATTACTTAGATATTACAATATGGTTGGTTGAGCTGGAGTTCATTATCGAGCTTACACGTTAACGTCACAGTCATCTGAAGAACGAACCCAAACCTTGTTGTTTTTATCAATTGCATTACCAAATGGGTATCAAATAAACAGTAAGCATTGGTAACACAACTTCCAAAGTTACAGTAAAATAAAAAGGACCCTGACTCGGACAATACACAATCCAACATGTTCAACAGAAGAGAATCAGTTATATTGTTTGTACACATGGTACTTCACATATATATCTGTGTGTTTAAGGTGTCCATGTGATGCAGACAGGCTGGACCAGAGAGTGAGAGACAGAACTGGACTCCTCACAGCAGTGAACTTCAGCACAGGAACAAAGACTCTTTTTTTCATACTGTACAAAGAATCAAGAAAGATATTTGTTTAAATAAATGAAGTATTGACTTGAATACACTGATATACATTCCATTAAACAATACTAAATACTAGATCACCTTCACATCAGTGAAGTTGAGGGTTTTTTCCATGCAAAAAGTTACATTTAGATGTTAACAAGCACTATGATTTTGTCAGCTTTCTAATTTAATGTATTGAAGGCAAAGATATTTAACACATAGTGAGAACTGCTACTATTTATCTCTCAATATTGTCTGTAAAAAACGTGGTAAAAGTGATTCTTTCAGTGAGACAACAGAGCAAGCTTCTACAGTTGCACTACGTTTTGATAACAGTTCAATATTATTTTGATAATAACATATATTTCAATGTTGATGAACTTCATACTGTTCATTCATAATCTGATTGTCTTTGTAGCTCACTGTTGAAATAAAAAGAAAATCATTACAATTACAAAATAATTATATCTACAGCCCCTAAACACACAAACACACCGCTTTCATAAATAACACACTTGTTCTGCAAGTGTTTTATGTTTCCTGTCATTTTTGTTAGGAAAGGACATGCCTGAAAGACACGACATGTTCTCCTTCTCTGAGGGTCAAGAAGAACATCCAAGAGGAACATTAAAAGCTGATGTTATGAGATTTTAAGACCAGTACAGGACATTCACTAAGAAACTACTTTTATTGTGAAAACACAGTCAGCTGATCGAATGCACCTATTTCCACATCAACACTCCATCAGCTGATTATTTCTATGTGCCTCACTTTATGAACCGCAGAGTTTGCAACGTCACAAATAAATGGGGCCAATCTTCAGTCAGATGTGAATGATCTAACATTTTCAGTAAGAATAATGGACAAAAGGAGAGCAAATACAAATACAATTTATTGAAATGTGAACCAAAAGTTAATCAAATGTTTTAAATAAAAAGCACATATGGACAGAAGGTGTAAACCTATTAAATGTATAAGAAAACACATTTAGTAGATAAAGTGACAGACTAGGCCTGTGCAGTTGGTATCAGCTATGCCCAGCATGGGCTCCTCCATCAGGCCTGGTCCTCCTCGCTGAGGAAAGACCCTCAGTCCTCTCCAAACCAACAGACAGGACGTCCATCACACGGAGGTTTCTCCCTGAAGTCTCTGCAGCTCTCTGGACACCACGCTACAGTTGTTTTGCAATTATTATTTATAAAACTGTTTACCTCTTATAATAAACAAAGAACTCTTATAAGGAGAATTAAAAAAAAGACACAGGCCTACTTTAAAATAAATCCACACAGCACTTGGGAGTCCTCTGCACATTTGAAGAAAATGAATATAATTAAAATGGACCCACTTTGAAATAAATAAAACATATAGCTGCACCCTAAAAAGTGATTGAATTATGACTGAAGATCGTCAGCTGTCCTCTTCCGTGTTTCTCCTCGATACGTAAAGGCTGCAGCACCTTCAACTTCTCTCCACATTTCAAACATACCGGTAAGCCAGCATCGTTTGCTGTGAAAGCAGATAACTCTGTCCACGCAGAATGAAACCCTCTGTGTTCCTCCGGTACTTTTCTTTTCTTTGATTTATCCATAGTTCGCTCATCGAGCCGGGGGTCGGGTTATTCGCCTGCAAGAAAAGGCGCTAGCGCTGGACCACAGCAGGATGTGACGCATACTTTAGTTGACCTAATTAAAACCGTATTTTTTTATTTTTATGTGTCACAGTATCACCTCAAAATACAAGATATGAAACATTTTCAACCGTGCAACAAAATATAAATAGTCCTACAAATACTTTTATTTAATTTCCTACTTATTTATGTCTAAACTCAAGGGAGCCAGAGCAGAGGGCTTAAAGAGCCGCATGCGGCTCGAGAGCAGCGGGTTGCCGACCCCAGTACAGTGAGAGAGAGGGGCTAGATCGGGGCTTGACCCACGTCGCTCAACACGGCTCAATAGACACACTGTAGCAGTGGCGGTTCTAGACCAATGGCCCCCCTTGCCCCCCCTAGAACCGCCCCTGCACTGTAGACACTAATTAGAAGAACGCAGACTAAAACAGCAATGTGCAGACAAATCAGATGATTAAACATGATCTTAAAATATATTTTCACTTTTTTTTGTGTGCATATTTTGGGAATTATTATTTGCATTACTTTCTGCTGACACTAGGGGGGGGGGTTGTGGGAGAGAAACTCCCTCTGGAGGGAACTTTTGGATTTGAGCCTATGCAGACCATTTACATGCACCTTTATTACACATGACAGGACAGAGTAAACCCCAAAAAAGCACAACAGGGCCCCTATAAAGATGTTTCAACTAAGAAAGCTATAAATTGGTGTCTCTTGATATGCCTCCCTCCCGCTTCATTCTTTCCTGCAGGGAGATGGGGGTAAGACTTTTTAAGAGACGAATATAAGTATGAAAGAAAGTATGAGTTTTCTTCTTTTACACTTGAAGTAGTTTTATTTAGGGAGTGAATCAGAGCCAGTGTTTCATAGCTCTGCAATCAATAACACGATCGATCCGGCTCTCCCTCCTCACTGTAGTGGGAGAAACAGCAGAAATCTTTCCCCCTGTTTTTCTTTTTCTCTCCATCTCTCTGGCCATTGTTCACCCCTTAAGGCAAGCAGCAAGCACACTTTTTCCACTACGGAGTATACAGATAAATCTTGTCATATCCCTGAACAGAAAACGTTGAGCATTCGCCTCTCCTCTGTTTCCTGCAATATGATTACATCACATTTGAATCTCATCCTCTCACAGTCAACAGGAGTCTGTCCTTAGGGATTCGTATAGGAAAACATTGCTGTAATGAGCATAGGAGAGCAAAGACGTTATTAGTCCATTTAACAAGATAACACCACTGGGTTTGTTTTTCTCCTGCAGCAAATGAGCCTGTGATAGTGTGTTAACAGCCTCTTGTTGTAATGTAGGATTTCCTAGAGGCCTGTTTTATTGTTTAGCTCCTTCTAAGACAAGCGATTAAGACACAAGCAATTAATTTCCATGTTTGATTAGAGTATCCGTAATGCAGACATAACAGCTCCGACATATTTCCATTGTGTATCTATTAGACTGCAGTGGTTCTCAACTGGTGGGTCGCGACCCAAAAGTGGGTCCTGAACCCGTTTCGAGTGGGTCGCGGATGTGTGAGTGAAGAAAAAAAAATTGGAAAGAAAAAAAAAAAAAATTTCTTTGGGGGGAAAAGTCAAACTTTTATTTTGAAGTCCCGATTTTCTAACGCTGTGCATGCAGTCGGCGTTGGACTGGAAGTACCGGAGATAGGGTGACCAGATGTCCCGCTTTGTGCGGGACTGCACAGCATTTTCACGACTTTTGGTGCGTCCCGCAAATTGAGACCATGTCCCGCATATTTCATTGTCATAGGCTAAAACGCTTTTCTTTTCAAATCAGATTTATCCAATGGCTGTTGAGAAAGCAGGGAAAGCTATTCTTTCACACACACATACCGGTTTTGGGCCGACGGCGACACCGTACTTCCGGTATCCGCCATTTTACGCAAGGTGCAACCAGGCCGAGGTTTTAGCCGTGTTACTTACTTGTTAGATACAATACCTTAAAGATGGTGAAGTGGTGTAGTGCTGGGACTTGTAGAAATCATCATTCGATGACAGAGAGTGATGGAAAATCCAAGTTTTCTTTCTTCAAGTTCCCCAGTCACAAAAAACAGCCAGGACGGAGGGCCCAGTGGGCGAGAGCTTGCGCTCGCTTCGATGCCATCACTTACAAGCCGTGGAAACCCAAGGACACCGTGCAATATGTGTACATCTGCTCGGCACACTTCATTTCTGGTAAGTTGAAGTTGTATTTCAGAACAACTACTATGTTTATGATTAATCTGATTAATTCCTCTACAGCAGAATCATAGCATGGTAGCATAGCAGGAAAGGAAAGAGCCACAGACAGCTTAATGTTACCTATGTTAAGAAAAAAGTACTAAGTTATGATATAATAAAATATAATAAAAACCGTGAGAAGTAAGAAAAAAAAATACTTTCCAAAATAAAAATCCTGTAACAGTCTAGGTGTTGCTAAGCTTCCTGTACTGAATATCATAGTCTATTGCCTTAATCAATATCTAGTCAACTCTAAAATACCACATATATGCAATGGCATGATAATATTATTGTGACAAGTGGGGTATTCACCTGGTGTTTCCAGAAGATAGACGTAGATGCTGCCAAAATCCACAAAGGCCACTTTCGGGGGTCATTTTTCCATTAATCTGCAGGAAGTCTGTAAGGGCAATCAGACAACCCACACAGCTCTAGTTTACGCCGGTAACGACCGAGAGCACACCCCTCAAGTCCAGAGATATAATCCGAAAACATAGGCGTACAGCGATTTCTTCAGTCGTTAGTTCAGAAAAAAAAACGATTGCGCTCTGCCTGGTTATGTTAGCTAGGTGTTTAGCTTTGCACCTCCAGGAAAATGGCGTATTTTCGCAGGTAGCTCGTGACGTCACTGTGTGTGAAAGAATCATCACAGGGGTGTGTTTGCTGTCAATCAAACTGTAACACACGGCGGGTGCTGGTCAAGTGTTAACCAATGAGAGTAACTCACTCACACACACCCCCGCGGCCCCGCCAAACAACAACAACGAAAGTCAGTCAATAACGCAGGCGACGCAGCAGGTTATGGAAAATGGAGGAAACTGAAACTACAGCTAAGAAGAATAGAAGATGCACATACAACAAAGACTGGGAAGACACTTACCCGTGGGTGAAGCCAGTGCAGGGCGACTCTCAGAGGGAGTTTTTTGCAAGAGTAATTTTTCAATTTCACATGGCGGGGAATACGACGTCAAAAGACACCGAGAATGCGATTCTCACAAGAAACGTGTCGCTCAAAAAGAGACATCCCACTCTATGGAGACATTCCTACTCAAACCAAAAAATGATGGCCACTCAGACAAGGTAACAGCAGCAGAAATAACCAGTGTTACCATAGTGACTGTGGTAACAAGCTAGCGCCGACCATTTTTCCAGACTCTAAAGAAAATGTCATGTGGTCGTACAAAAGCAGCGTCCATAATTACAGATGTGCTTGCCCCTGCCTCTGTGGAGAGTTGTTTGACAGAGTTAAATACACCAGTGGTTCTCGGTGACAAAATAGCCATTTTATTTTATGTATTATTATGTTTTTGTTCCTTCCTGGCCAGTTTTGATTTGTAGGCTACTTATGGTTTTATTTGATCTATTAATTTATGTTGTGCCTACTTTTACAGGTAATACACTAGTTGAATTAGGAAGATGCATTTCTAAACACTAAGCCTGCTGCCTTGGTTAGCCTTAGTTTACTTTTCTTTATTAAGATACTAAATTGTTACTGCATTTTAACCTCATGCAATAAACCAAATGAAACAGACATACTCCTTGTCCCACATTTGGTTTGTTGGGACCTGGTCACCCTAACCGGAGACCATAAACGGTTTTGAAAACTTCTGTCACATAGTGATCATCTTCTCAATAAAATATCTTTGCTGATGTTTTTTCGAGTCTTCTGGCCAATCAGAATCAAGATTGTTGCCGGAAGTCCCCACGGAGAATAACTTTGCGGTAGAACTCTTCTTTATACATCCATGGGTACAACTTCAGATAAAAAATGAACACATAATGAAATATGACGCCCGGTCTGATGATTGACAGGTCACAGAACAATGGGAGCTATCTACCCTTACCCACAATTTAAAGTAAGTCACACAGACTATCTCCTCTTTACTCTTCTCGCAGCAAGATGTCAGAACAAAGTGAAAAACAAACAATGGCATAACATATTATTAACATGTCGGGTAGTAATAGATTTATTTATTTTCTTCTCAGAGTACCAGAATGCATAGTTTATGTTAGTATTTCTAAAAATCTCCTGGGAGAAAATCCCCCCAGAGCCCCCTTCTGGGGTTGGGTTTCAGCATGTGTGCCTTTATATAGTTCAGCTTTGATTCCATCATCTCATTAAACCTTTTTAAAAAGCATACTTTAGTTCTGTGAAGGGATATAAGGGATATATGCACTGTACTTCACTTTTATTAATATTGTATGCTGAAAAGCGTATATATTACAGCACGATTTTTTTGTTGAATAGATTTGAGTGCTTCAAAATGTTGGGTCGCGATAATTGACCAAGTAAAAAGTGGGTCCCGAGGCCTGACCAGTTGAGAACCACTGCATTAGAGTAAACAGCATTGACTGTTGACTGTTTCATTAATGGTAATGACACATGGTGAAATCGACAACAGTCATTTCTACAAGAGTACAAAAGAAAAGAAAAACACAAAGGCTTTTAGACCTTTGCTAGATAAATGACATGCTGCATAAAAACAGCTGACTACTAGTAACCCCAGTGCCCAGGGCATATTTCATAACCTATGTTTGTTATGTAATCAATGCAGTGTGCGCCACAATCTTATCTAATGTTTGAGGTCAAGAGTTAGACAGCAGGCTTAGATAAAGGAAAGCGTAACAGCCGCTAATAAAAAGGAACAATTGTTCAACGTAATTCAGCTTCATCTCAGATGGTTGTGAGTAGAGATACTAGCTAACCTCTGACTGGACACTAATTGATGACCTTTGACCTCACTGTCATCTCCAAAGTTCATCTTTTTAAATACAAAAACATTTCTTGGTGTTTTGTTGAAAAAAATTGCAAGTCAAACTATAATTAATTTGCTCAGATGGTGGTGAATTAGGAAGATAGTTACCTACCCTCTGACTGTCCACTTGTTGATAACCTTTGACCTTTGACAAAGCTGTCAGGTGTGATGTCATCATCTTTTCCGAATGATTTATAGGGCTGTAAGAATTGTTTTATGTTTAAGAAAAGATGCGTGACTAGACAGAATGAAGTCGACTTTTGAGTGTGTTCTGGTTTTATGTTTCAGTATTTGTAAGCAACTGTGACTGAAAGAATATTGCTTTTATTTTACTTTTTTATGGTTCTTTCATTTTTTTAAGAAAGGGCAGGTAAAATAAGAAGTTCTTCTCTCTGCTCCTTTCCACCATGTGCTATAAAAATACAAATAAAATAAAAACAAAAACAGTATAAGTGTACATGTTTTGTAAAGTGTACATGTTTTGTTTTAAAATAACTGTCATGTGTGGAATAAATAAATAATGGTGTCTCTCACGGGTGTCCTGTCTTTGGGTGTACCAGCCGTTTTGTTTTAAGTAACACCTCAGCCTCTACACTCAATATGATTCTGGTGCCAGGCCACAGTTAGCATAGCTTAGCACAATGACTGAAAACAGGGGGAATAGCTAGCTTGGCTATCTGCAAAGGTCTACCTACCAGCTTCTCTAAAGCTCAGTGATTAACACTTATTGAAGCTGCTCAGAGCTTCAGTAAAGAAGGTTAAAACTATCTTAATCATCTTTCTCAGCTGTGTGCGGGAAAAGCAATTTAACAGCCACGGCAAACAGCATGAAGTCCCAACTCACCCGCCTCGCTCCCAGAGACGCCAGACTGCAGGCAAACATGTTTACGTTGAAGTCCTCGCTCTCTCCTCTCTTCTGTGTGCCCTCTCTATCTCTATGTGCCTCGAGGGAACCACAGAGATAAGACAGCAGACAACCAGGCAACAGCTGATTCACATATTTACAGACCGTGTGAATGGATTCTTGCGATGAGTCTGCACTTTAAGCTTTTAGTGAATCACCACATCCTAGATTCAATAGCCGGACAATAAAAAGCACAGGTTTGCATCACTTATGTCTCCTTTTAGCAACTCACAATTGTCTATATTTTTCTTTTTTCCCCACCTGGTTTTTTCACAATCTGTTCATAAAAGATGCAGGATATAAAATGACACCATCAGACGAAGAGACATGATATGCTTATTTATATACCTTCAATGACGTTCACCTATAGTTAAAGTGACAACAGCAATCCCCCCATCATTCTTTAAATTCAAAGGAGCAGGTGTGATATCTGAAAGTTGATAATGCCATTCGTTTTCCCTTGCTCTTTTCTCTACAGCATCATAAAGGTAAGAAAAACTCCTGCTATTCTAACACTCTGAATAGGTATACAGTTAAGGTGAATATGAACCAGTCAGGGGAGTAGATGGCACACGCAACATCCAGTCTCAAAGTAAAAAGGGAGTGACCCAGATCCGCAATAAAAGCCTGGTGGCGACAGTCTTTCTGGGAAAAATCAATACAGCCAGACAGAGAGTCAGTGAGGTGCTGAGGGATGTGTAAAAGAAGAAGGCAGAGGAGGCTGGCTCAACTCATATCTGTTTACATGATCTGTGCTCAGGGTTGGGAGTGTTACTTTAGAAATGTATTCTGTTACAATACTAAAAACCTGTAAAACAAGGAAATAAACAGTAACAAAGTATCACAATATCAAAGTAATATAACCATACTAAATATCCTCCAATATCCACCATCATTTTCTTTACAAGAAAATAGAAAATCATAGCAAATAAAGCCTTAAAATAGGCTTACAGAATAGTGTTTATTTTTTAAATGTATTGTTTCATTGCAGTCATGCTAGTAATCTCCTTTAAAGGTCCCATGTCATGGCCATTTCTACTGATCATAATTCCATTGTTGAGGTATACTAGAATATATCTACATTGTGCAATGTTCCAAACTCACATTGGTTTCTCAAACAGCATCTCTGTATAGTATGTGTATTCACTCTCTGTCCTAAACGCCTTGCTGGAGGCCGGGCAGGAAGGCGCTGACGGGACAGCTCCGGAGGCCGGGCAGGACCCGGTGTCGGCCGGAAAGGAACCAGAGCCGGTGGGATAGGCTTCGGCAGGATCCCCCACGGAAGAGGACCAGGAGTTGGCAGGACCCCCGGCGAGACAGATAACGGTGGGACCTCCAACGGAACAAGTCATGGGATTGGCAGGACTCTCAGCGGGTCCTCCAACGGAACAGGACATAGGGCTGGCAGGACCCCCGACAGGAGAGCAGTCGTCGGGACCTCCAACGGCACAGGACATAGGGTTGGCAGGACCCCCGGCAGAGGTGTAGTCTGCGGGACCTCCAACGGCACAGGACATAGGGTTGGCAGGACCCCCGGCAGAGGTGTAGTCGGCGGGACCTCCAACGGCACAGGACATAGGGCTGGCAGGACCCCCGGCAGATGAGTAGACGGCGGGGCCTCCAACGGCACAGGACATAGGGCTGGCAGGACCCCCGGCAGATGAGTAGTCGGCGGGGCCTCCAACGGCACAGGACATAGGGCTGGCATAAGCCAGACGAGATCCAGAATACGACTCCTGGACAGGAGCAGGAACTGGGACAGAAGCATGGGTTGACTCCAGACGGAACACACCGAGACGTTTGTAGTCAGCAGGCTGGAAATCACACACCCAGAGGAAGTTCAAAATCCAGCCAGGTAAGAATTTCACCAAGTCTGGTTTCTCCATAGCCAACCGGTGCGCCTCTACCAGAGCGGCCTCCTTCTGCAGAACACTGGACGCTCCCTTCCACCAATCATAGCAGCAAGAAAACTGTTGTAGTTCCACCTCAAAAGGATCATCTGCTGGGTCCATTTCTGGCTGGTTCGTACTGTCACGGTTGAGTGAAGGAAGCAGGACACAAATGCAGATAACTCTGATAAACCTTTATTTCAAGGATAATGAAACTAACATAGACAAAACAGAATACTCACCGGTGAACTCAGTCACCAACAAAAGACGAACCAACACTGAACACAGGAAGAGACAAGACTAAATACAGGGGGGGTAATCACGAGACGAGAAACAGCCGGGCAGGGGAGGAGAAACACAAGGACAACAGGTGAACACAATCAGACAACTAGACACACCAGGGAAACTAACGACGGGAGGAAAAACACAGGGAAAAGGACCAGACAATAACCCAGGAGGAAAACATGACAGCAAACACCCAAACATACAAAACTACAAACGTGACATAACATGAGAATCGTGACATGGGGTACCTCAAGGCTCCATCCTGGGGCCTCTTCTCTTTAACATCTACATGCTACCACTGGCTCAGATAATGAAGAACAACTAAATAAGTTACCATAGCTATGCAGATGACACACAAATTTACGTAACAATTTCAACAGGAGACTATGCTCCAATTCAAACACCGAATAAGTGCATTGAACAAATCAATGACTGGATGTGTCAGAACTTTCTCCAATTAAACAAAGATAAAACTGAGGTAATGGTTTTTGGAGCCAAGGCAGAACGTATAAAAGTTAGCGCTGAGCTTCAGTCTGCAATGTTCAAAACAACAGATAAAGCCAGAAATCTAGGTGTAGTCATGGACTCTGACCTGCGTTTCAACAGTCACATTAAAACAGTTACTAAATCAGCCTATTATCACCTAAAGAATATATCTAGGATTAAATGACTAATGTCACATCAGGATTTGGAAAAACTCGTCCATGCTTTTATCTTCAGTAGACTGGACTACTGTAATGGTGTCTTTGCAGGTCTCACTAAAAAATCTATTAGAAAGCTGCAGCTAATTCAGAACGCCGCTGCTCGAGTCCTCACTAACACTAAGAAAGTGGATCACATCACTCCTGTTCTGAAGTCTTTACACTGGCTTCCTGTGTGTCAAAGAATAGATTTCAAAATACAGCTGCTGGTTTAGGCCCAAAATACATTTCTGATCTCCTGCTAAATTATGAACCATCCAGATCTCTCAGGTCTTCAGGGACTGGTCAGCTTTCTGTCCCCAGAGTCAGAACTAAACATGGTAAAGCAGCGTTCAGTTATTATTGTGTTGAAAGGTGCTATATAAATAAACTTGCCTTGCCTTGCCTTTCCCATAACACACCACAACACAAAAAGGTAGGAGTCAGCTCAACTCAGCGCTATGCAAAAGTATGAAAGTTTAATGTTGGTGCTGAGGAGAGTGTGCTTTTGTGCACATATTTGCATAAAAGCCATCTCCCCATCTTTCCTCACGTCTGTGGCACAGACACACAATAAGCACAGTGAGGACATGATGCAAATATGTGAGTGTGTGTGTGTGATGTCCACATTTCATAGCCCCTAATCATGATGACCTTTCTATAATGATATCAGTGTGTGCTTCTCTTTCTACGCTTCGATGTGCCAAAGTGTCATCGGAGGTCCGTTATATTGCACTCAGAGCCGCTGCAGCGTGTCTGACATCACGACGACTCCTGCAGGGTGTCCGGTGGCCTCAGCAACAACAGTGGGGTGACACTGCTAGAAACCTTGAGTAGATGTTTATTCCTAGGTGATTGGACGAAGACTTTGCCCTTCTAAAGCCAAATATGGAAGAGTATAGTTGGTTTACTTTGTTGTTATCGCTGTATGTCAATTGATTTGTAAGTTGTAATAATCAGAAAATCAGTAAATGAAGATATTTCATTTGTATTTCAAAAGAACAGTATACCCTACATGTTTGGTCAAAATGGAGTGATTTTTTTAAAGAAGGTTTATGTTCATCCTCCAGTCGGAAGGTCATTGGTTTGACCTTCATCCCCTCTAATCAACATGTTGATGTGTCCTTGGGCAAAGTACGTAACCCCATATTGCTCCCAATGGCCAACAGTGTGTGAATTTCAGTCTCCCTGAACAGTACGGCAGCCTCTGCCTCTGCATGTGTGTGAATGGGAGAATAATGACTGGTATATGTAAAAGCACTTTAGATGGTCACAAAGACTGGAAGTGCTATACAGTATGAGTGCAGTCCATTTAAAAATGTTACCAGAACTAACAAAACAACAAACCGCACATACTAAATTCTGGCTGTGTAGTTTTGATTTGTTCTTATTTTTTCTTAGTCTGCAAGGTTTTTATAATGTGTATACCACCATCACATAGGCAGCCCTAGCTAAAGCTAAACTAACTTGGGTTTTTCTCTAGCTGTTATCTTATTGAGCATTATCCATTGTGATACACAAACAACTTGAAGGGCCAGTCTTTACGTGGATTGGGGATCTTGCCCAAGGACGTGTTGACTGACCCTCTGATTGGTAGATTCTTATTTACCCCTTGTGCCATCACCGCTCCTGAAACCACTACAAGTTGTTGACTGGCAACGTCATTGAAGTCTCATGTTTGCAAACATTATACCCTGTTGAAATGAATGTCAGTGGCTCTGTTTTCATTTAATTACAATAGATGAAATGCATTTGAGCTGCTGAAAGCTGCTCTTTTTTCCCGGGAGTCTGACATTGGTTTATTTTTTTAATTTGAAGCTGCTGACAAGCGGGTCAGATAACAGGACCTTTTGACTCTTTCTGTCCACTGACTCGAAAGGTCAGGCAGATTAAAAGAGAGCCTTTTGGAGGTGAAGCCAGGAGCAGGAGAGCAAACAGGATGTCTTGAGCCATAGACATACGCTTCACAGATCAATGCAGCATGTGGATTGAAATGAGCGGGTTATTGATTGAAGTTGAAAGAGGAGTCTAGCACTGAAGCCTCAATGGGAAATTCAACAGTAATGAAGAAAAACCCGCTTTCTCTGTGGTCTTTCTGTAATAACAGAGGACACAGTGTGTTTCGCTGAAGGCCGGAGCTGCTCTATGAAATGTGAATCTGCAAAGTGAAAGGCAACACTGTCAGTAGTGGCCTTGCCAACATGGCTGACCAAGGGCCGGGGGAGTAGATATATCATGTCTGCATATCTTGTTCTCACTATGTTGTCTGGTTGGCAAGACAGCTAGATCCCCTCTGTGGCATGTGCTTATCTGTACTGTACAGTATGTACTATACTGTATGGCTGTGTATTACCTTGTCTTATCTGTAGCCAACATTTATGAGATCATGCATGTGTTTATGCAGATGAGCACACGTGTAAAGGTGTCTCTCGATATCACGATGCTTTCAAGTACATGAAAGTTGACACTGGAGCTTTTAAGCTGCTGGTTGCCATATTACATTACATGTCATTTTGTTAGACGCTTTTATCCAAAGCGACTTACATACTCAATACTGTGGACAATCCCCACAGGAGCAATTTGGGGTGAAGTGTCTCAGGGACACAACGACATGCTGACTGCAGTGGGGTTTGAACCTGTGACCCCCTAATTCGCCATATGTATATATATATTGCCTGAAATAGTCATCATATTTGGACAGATGAGATGTTTTGTCACTTAGAGCCACTAACCTTCAGTCAGAACAAAAACCTTACCTCCAATTTGTATTTCTATGTTGTGTTTTCATCAAGCACATGTGTGTGTGTGTGTGTGTGTGTGTGTGTGTGTGTGTGTGTGTGTGTGTGTGTGTGTGTGTGTGTGTGTGTGTGTGTGTGTGTGTGTGTGTGTGTGCGTGCGTGCGTGCGTGCGTGCGTGTGTGTGTGTGTGTGTGTGTGTGGCCTAGCATTACTATACTTGTGGGGACCTAAATCTGTCTACACAGTCACATGTGGGGACTCGCCTCCCTTATGGGGACAAAATGGAGGTCCCCATGAGGGGAATCATTAATTTTAGGGTGAAGACTTGGTTAGGTTTAGGATTAGGGTTAGGGTTAGGGTAAGGTTAAGGGTAAGGGTTAGGGTTAGGGTTAGGCATGTGTTGGTTATGGTTAAAGTTAGGATAAGTCTCCAGGAAATGCATGTAAGTCAATGTAATGTCCCCTGAAGTGATGTATACATGGTATGTGTGTGTGTGTGTGTATGTGTGTGTGTGTGTGTGTGTGTGTGTGTGTGTGTGTGTGTGTGTGTGTGTGTGTGTGTGTGTGTGTGTGTGTGTGTGTGGTGTGTGTGTGTGTGTGTGTGTGTGTGTGTGTGTGTGTGTGTGTGTGTGTGTGTGTGTGTGTGTGTGTGTGTGTGAGTGAGTGTGTGGGGTTTTCTCAGTGCTTTTTAAATTCACCAAAATCCTGAGGGTCTAAAATGCCTGTGTCTATGTGTACTTAAGCCTATCTGTCGATGTATGTGTTTATGTGTTCAGTAGTGTGAAGTAAATGTGTGTTTGCATGTGTGTTCATACTCTGTTAAACAAACAAACAGTCTTGATAAAGTATTTCAAAGTCGTCAGCTATCTATCAGTGAAGCAGGATCTGACCAGTTTGTTCTTATCACCCACCAGCCGCTTATGCTATGACAGATAGCCGCCCTCCATGACCTCTTATGGCACACATCATCATCATCATCAACCTTAAATTCATCCGCAGGATCAACACAAGCTAATTAATTCAGTGGCCGTATAGATTAAAGTTTTGGGCCTCGAGAAAAAAATGTAATTCTGCTTATTTTACAAGAAACATATAACAACAATAAGCTCTTACTCAGTGTGTGGATTATGAGCCCCTGCACTATATTTAAACCAATCAGGTGTCACCTACTGAACTATAAAAAAAAATGAAAATCACAGCAAATAAAGCCTTAAAATAGGCTTACAGAATAGTGAAGTTTACAAATGCTATTTTAGTTTAATATATTGAAAAAGCAAATGGTACTTTTTACCTAAGGCATTCAAAAAATATTGCCTGTAAAATGTTTTTTTATTTCATTGCAGTCATGCTACTAATCCCCCCCCCCCCCTTTTTATTTAAATGTCTTTTACTGTAATCTGATTACGTCCTTTTTTATCTAACTTTGTATTGAATACAGTTCTTTTTGTTGTAATGTAATTATGTTATCCCATTTCATGTAGTGCAGACAAGCACTTCTCATAATTACATTGTTATTGTTAGGAATGAAAATAACTGGAAGTAGAATTCAGTGTACAAAATGTTAAATTATTACCAGCCAAAGGAATTCCTTTATGTTTAACTTCCTGTTCTCATAGCATCAATTCAAAGTAGACACATTGCCTTGCCACCCAAGTGAGTAAATGTTGTTTGCCTGGTGAGAAAGAGCTCTTTCTGACCTCAGTAGTAAGGAAGTACTCCATAAATACCACAATCTTAGCACAATAAGGGGAGATGTGGGCTCTCTTGCAGGCAGATATAACTTACAGCACTTCTGTTAGCCTGACCGACGGCCCGGAAAAGGACACCAACAATGAAAAAACAGCAAGGGTGTGTGGAGAAAGTTTCTGGTGTGAGGCGATACAGAGGGAAACCGATGGTGGTGACCTCAGTGGAGAGACATGTGACCTTTCTAAACCACAGGAAGTGACACATCAGAGGGAACGAGTCATCGTGTCACACTGGTTCCTCTGTGAGCAGCCAGCCAGACACAGCTGGTTTGATCCAGCAGTTCAACAGCAGTAGCCACCCAACATGAGGCAGAGTCAACCGGTCCGATCAGGCTCCGACTGCAGGAACAATATCAGTTATTGTTGTGTGTGTGTGTGTGATGAAATGTCTAATGCAAAGCAGACAGACCTGAGGTTCGCTGCCCAACAATGGAGTTACTGTGACGAAGGAGAAACACGTCACATACGAACAGAAGCACAAGTTCTCTCATTAAGATAATGTGTTTTATCCTGTAAATATAATGTATGATGTCCTTTATTGTTTTATGTTTCATGTGGAACCTATATGCTGCAGGTCTCCCTTGAAAAAGAGATCTATGATCTCAAGGGACCAATCCTTTTCCACCATTCCCTTCAGCAACATGCTCTAATTCCAAGATCTAAATAAAAAGAATAAGCGTTTAAGAGCAATTTCAACCTCCAGTGCATCCTTTAAAGCAGATTATTCACATCAATGCCACACTAGTTATAGTACTTTGAAAGTCTTTAACAGGAAGCATTTATTAATGTGACCCTGCATGCTTCGTGGGTCATAGTGTTTGAAGTGGCCCACCTGTTATCGGCATGCTGGAGAACACCAGAGAGAAGCACATGCAGAGAGTCTCAGCTGCATTACAGGAAGCTGTAACTGACCACAATGAGGAACTACCAAATTAATAAATGTTCCTTTCCATCATGATTTCATTCTGTTATGATTTTTAGAGGTTTATGTTGTTTAGAGGTTTGAGTCCTCTTTCCCCCGCAATTACACCTGGACTCTTTACTTTGTAAATACTCAGCCTACATGTAACGGGAGTATGTAATCAGGATACAAAAAAACGTATTACAAAGTAAATGTATTCTCTTTAGTTATATGAGAAAAAGACATTTGAAAAAATTGGGAATTACTATCAGGATACAATGTGACAATACAATGTAAAACAAATATGATATACTACATATTATAGGCTTACACATAACAACACTTACGAGTCTCAAAGAGAAATAGACTCGAGTGAAATCTTCCAGTTCATTCACATGGACTCAAGTGTAAAGGATGCTTTCACTGAGTGGACATCTACTGTTAAACTAAAACACAGCTTTTTCTGTTTGCTCAGATTTCGTTGACGATAATATTAACTGTTAGTCTATAGACGACTGTCCTTATATGCTTAATCAAAAGCTTATTTTTCAAACACAAAAAAGGAAGAAAAACACTGAACAGAGGAAGCATTTCTTTAAACAAAGTGTCTTGGTTATTTTCTAATGTTACAGTGTTCTCTTGAAGTCCTGAATATTACACTTAAGTATTTATATTATTTTTCTCTTGTATTTATTTGCATTGCATTTGATATTGGGGGTATCCTAAAGTAAAGGAAAGCAATCAGGTTACATTACTTTTATATTGTTATACTTAGAATAGGTTACTGATGACAATATTTCACAGGTAACTTATATTTATAACGAACAACATTTAAAAAGTAACCCTCCCATCCCATACTACTTCAGATTTGGACTAAAGGTGACAAAATACAACAATGCTCCAACAGGTTTACTGCATGAGAAACATGGGAACTCTCCTGCTGTAACAGCCTTGACATCGAGATCACCTCGTACCTCTCATCACTTAAAATGTTGACAGTTACACAATTATTTTTTTCTCAGTCTTGTATCAAACCAAGCTTATGAGCTCGTGAAACATGTTCAGAGCTGATTTTCTCATGGAGTTACAAAATGTGAAAAACTGTAATAGGCCTACAGTGTTTCAAAAGTTGGACAACATAAGACACATATTAACATTAACATATAAACTGCTTTTCCTTCCGGGAAAAGATTGTCCCATTCTTGACCTAACAATCAACATCGGCCCCTCTGTTGTTTCCCCGACTCAGACTGCAAGGAATCTGGGTGTGACCCTAGATAACAACCTGTCCTTCTCTGCAAACATCGCTGCTACAACCCGCTGCTGCAGATACACGCTTTACAACATCAGGAAGATACGTCCCCAGCTGACCCAGAAAGCGACGCAGGTTCTGGTCCAGGCTCTCGTCATCTCACGCCTAGACTACTGCAACTCCCTCCTGGCTGGTCTACCTGCATGTGCCATCCGACCTCTGCAGCTCATCCAGAATGCAGCGGCTCGTCTGGTCTTCAACCTTCCTAAATTCTCCCACACCACGCCGCTCCTCCGCTCCCTTCACTGGCTCCCCGTAACTGCTAGAATCCACTTCAAGACACTGGTACTGATGTACCATGCTGTGAATGGATCTGGCCCTTCCTACATCCAGGACATGGTTAAACTGTACACCCCAGCACGTGCACTCCGCTCTGCATCAACCAAACGACTCGCTGCACCCTCGCTGCCAAGGGGACCCAATTTCCTATCAGCAAAAACATGTGGGTTTGCTATCCTGGCTCCAAAATGGTGGAATGAGCTCCCCATTGACATCAGGACAGCAGATAGCTTACACACCTTCCGGCGCAGACTGAAAACTCATCTCTTTCGACTCCACTTCGAGCAATACAAATATATATTAACTTAGATATTAACAAATCACTTATATACTAATAAAGGACTGGCTTATCTAAAGCCAGTTGAGCAGCACTTGAAATGGTTTGGCTCTATGAAACCTGATGTACTTATATGATTCTGTTTTCTTCAAGCTTGTATCTTCTTGGTCGAATGCACTTATTGTAAGTCGCTTTGGATAAAAGCGTCAGCTAAATGAAATGTAATGTAATGTAAAGCATAGATGTGTGTCACATGTTGTCGTCCCCCAGTTTGCTGTGAAAGGTTCCTGTGAACCAAGACCAGCCGAGCACATGGTGAACCGGTCAGAACACGATTCCCCTGGATGTGTCACACATTCCTCTCTGTCTGCTCAGCTCTCAGTGAAACACTCTCACTGCTGCCGCTCTCTGATGCTTATTTGGAGGGAAAAGAGTCGGGCTGCCAAAAACTGACTCAGTTAGATGAAATGACAGAAACCTTTTAGTCACCGCTCCAAATGATTAAAACGAGTCAAAGAACTGGAGCAGACCGGACCGGGCTGAAGTGACTCACATGTGAACGTCACTTCTAGAAAGAAGCTGTGGATAGAGAGGCAAAAACAAACTGTTGTAGGAAATATATAATCTATTAATGTCAGTACAAATAAGACAATATAAAGAACAAAAGGAGTAACTGAAAAGCAACAGGAGTTAGAGAGGCCCCTTCTTTGAAAGTGGAGAGAAGGATTTTGCTGACTTGTACCACGTGGAGGGGAAAACCGTGTGTGTGCATGTGTGTGAGCATTCAAATGTTGGAGTAGCATGGGAGGAACTAGTGCGGGTGTGGTCCATCCCCATTTTCCTATTGGCTGATTTCTGACAGCTTACAGTTAACCACAGCCTCACACAGGAGTCAGGCCCCTACGCTACTGACTCAGTGGAGATTCAGAGCTCAGAGAGGAAGGACGGGGACATGGAGACAGGAGAAGAGAAAACAGAAAATCAGAAATCCTATTTGTCCGGGGACAATGCACATTGTTACAGCAAAGGGGAGAGTGTAAGAACCTATGAAGAAAGTTGCAGCCAGTAATAATAGTAAATAGTAAAAGGAATATATATTGCCCTGGACCAACAAAAAAGTAGCAGCTATTAATAACAATTGTAAAATAGTGTATACTGCACATAAGAAGTGTGTTGGTGTGTGTTTGGTGGTCTACCGGGTACAGTAATAAAATGGTTTAGAAACTGAAACTACAAGAGCTTTAACAACAAAGAGAGTCATGACAAAGTGAAATAAGAAACCAAAACGTTTTTAGGAAAAATTGGAAATAAAATGTAATGGAAAATGACATTCCACAACATCATCAGATAGTCAGTTTAAGGCCAAAGGAAAAATGAATTTGGTTGAGCCTCCGAAAGTACCAGAAAGTAGTTAATCCTCTCCCTCCTCTAATATCCCTGTGTCTGCACTGCTGAGAGACTTTTGGCAAAACGGTTTGGCTCAGCTCTGAATCCTCATACATTATTTCCAAATCATAATTTCAAGCATGAATTCTATAGAAAATGTTTGCTTTGATTTGCTCTAAAGCTAGTGGAGAAAATACATGGTGTCAATACATCTCAAAAGCAATGCAGAGTAAGCATTACGTAAGAGTTATTTCATGCAGCATCAACAACTGGAAAATTATATTAATATATCATTTGTCAAAAGTCTGTATTGTGTAACATCGTTCTGTTGTGCTCTCTGTTGTCACTGAGCCAACACAAATCCCATCAACATTTCAGCAGCTCCCACTCTGTTGTGATTAACATCTTTTGTGGCTGTCATCAAATTCTCATTTGTACACAATCAAGAGTGTAGCCTGGGGACAATTAGCACACACAACTCAGCTTTTTAAAGATGCCTGTGTGTTTGTGTGTGTGTGTGTGTGTGTGTGTGTGTGTGTGTGTGTGTGTGTGTGTGTGTGTGTGTGTGTGTGTGTGCGTGCGTGCGTGCGTGTGTGTGTGTGTGTGTGTGTGTGGCCTAGCATTACTATACTTGTGGGGACCTAAATCTGTCTACACAGTCACATGTGGGGACTCGCCTCCCTTATGGGGACAAAATGGAGGTCCCCATGAGGGGAATCATTAATTTTAGGGTGAAGACTTGGTTAGGTTTAGGATTAGGGTAAGGGTAAGGTTAAGGGTAAGGGTTAGGGTTAGGGTTAGGCATGTGTTGGTTATGGTTAAAGTTAGGATAAGTCTCCAGGAAATGCATGTAAGTCAATGTAATGTCCCCTGAAGTGATGTATACATGGTATGTGTGTGTGTGTGTGTGTGTGTGTGTATGTGTGTGTGTGTGTGTGTGTGTGTGTGTGTGTGTGGTGTGTGTGTGTGTGTGTGTGTGTGTGTGTGTGTGTGTGTGTGTGTGTGTGTGTGTGTGTGTGTGTGTGTGTGTGTGTGTGTGTGTGTGAGTGTGTCCTTACACCTGGCCATTCCTGTCCATTCTGCTGGATTATGCTTTACATGCTCCAGCAGGCTTGAGCGACCATGTTGTTTACGTGTCAGTCGAACCTAAGAGGCGAACTCGGGGAAATGCCCACCGGTCCAGTCCGGTCCAGACCAGACGCCTGGGTGGAAACTTCAGGAACACGAGCTGAAGTCCTGAGATATCTGACAACACATTTAGGAGCGGAAACTTAAGTGGTGTCAGAAGTGGGCCATGCTACACCTGAGATGTTGATCAAATGTTGGATAAGTGCGGTGTTTTTTGATATTGTGCTCCATTAATAGCTTTAAGAGATTATCACTTTGTGTCTTGCAAAAGTTGTCTTATTGAATGGATGCAAACTTTTAAACTCCAGCTTTAGATGCTAATAAAGACCTGATATATCAGAGAGAGCACAACACATGAGATGCCTCAGGGAAGGTCTGTTTCGCCCTGTTTCCCATTTAAAATCTATAATGAAAGGGGGACAACTCAATGCTGGAGGTGGTTTAAATTGTAGAAATCATATCAGTGAGCTCGGCTTTTGCATGCATGATACTGCTGCAGGGTCGTTTTTAATGTCAGCTCATATATGGACTAATCAACAAGTGTCCCAGTCCTATTTTGATCAAGGCCGCAGAGAACTTTTTACGAGTTCCCGTCGCTGTAAAGAGGGTTTATGTCACGACAGTGCAACCGCGGATCTGAAGGCCACACGAGAGTTTCAACCCGAAATAGCACAGGAGCAGAGTTCCCCATGCAGTGTACATCCTTTATTTAGAAATGAAAATGAACAAAACAAAACCCTTTTCAGACGTGTCAATACTTTCCCCTCTGATGCTGTATTGTGCAACTTGCCCTATTTCACCGTGTAGATAAGGACTGTGTGCTTTTCTGGGAGTCAGAGGGATATCACTCGGAGGGTGTTAAACAAAGGGATCTGGGTTAGAGAAGCAGGCCCATGTGATATCTGGATGCTAATGTTAGCGCAACACCACTGATGGCCTAGAAACCATGAGGCTGCAAACAAAGAGCATATGTTGTCCCACATAACAGGTGACTGTTGTTAAAGGTCTCCTATCATGCAAAATGCACTTTTTGATGTCTTTTATACATAAATGTGTCCCCGGTGTGTCAGGGAACTCACTAAGTGTCAGAAAACAAAACCCTCTCTCTTTTCCTCCGCACCCAAATCTCTAAAAACGGGGGTACAACAGAGCTGATCCAGATGTGCTGCCAAGGCTAAGGACCCAGAATCAGCAGTTCTCTAACAGGGCTGAAATAGAGGGATATGAGGCATGGCTCGAATGGGTGATCTGACACATCATAGACATGTTTTTTAAATATTTGTATATATCTGAGACCCATAATATATGTCTAAAAATAGCATGATAGGAGATCCTTAAGGTTTGATAATGTGACGCGACATGGAAAAGCATGGAAACTGTAGAAACATCTGTATTACACCTATGAGGAGCAATCTCTCAGAGGTTTCCCAATCACTAATTATTAAAAACACATTTTTAAAGTGACCCTCCCAACTCTGAGCATTACTTTCCTGGAGAGAATGTGCATCCAGTCCAGGGGAGAGGGGCCGGAGTTTGACATTAGAGGAGTGGCAGAGGTGAAACGAGTTCAAAGATAGAGGTGGGGGGGCACGGACAGACAGGGTGAAAGGGTTTAGGGAGATTGGGTGAAGGATGGGGAAGGAGGCGACAGATTGGAAGTATGATATAACAGCGAGAAGCTAAGGGAAGGCCTGGACACGCTGCCCACCAGACAGCCCGCCCTCTGAAGGCCCCGCTGCACCTGTTGTTTTTCAGCAGTGAGAGCAGGGGGGTCAGGTCAGGGGGGTCAGAGTGGGAAGAACGGGGTGTCTTTTGCTCCCTGTGACTCAGGAGAATCTGAGCAGGCACTGAGAGGGAGAGTTAAAGCTGATAAGGGACATTTGGAGGAAGCTGAGGGGGGGGGGGGGGGGGGGGGGGCGGGGGGAGCTATGCTATGAGTCAGCCGTTGCTAAAAAAGGAAACTGAGCGACTTCATCGGGGGACCGGCAGGGTAAAATAAGATAAGTGGTGAAGCAGCACTCCTCAGCTCGGCCTCTCAGAACAGAAACTGACCAAGGACTTCGGGCAGGGTGTTGCGTAAAAAACACATCAGGTTTCACATTGTATAACCCGGTGGTTTGACCCGGTGGCTCGCATACAGATATCACATTTTCTATGCCACGAATAGCACTGAACAACAAGGGAATTTAAAGTAACTAAACCACCTGGGGTCTCAATTCTTCAAGAGGTGTTAAAAAATGTTGTCTACCACCTGCGTCTATGTTATCAAATATATGTTATTTAATGATGTGGTGAAAAAGATAGTATATTTAGACTAATTAAAGCATATCACCACTTTAAAAGGTATTAAGTGCAACATCTATGTGGCTAATATAGAGGCAACACCCACTCTATGTTCTGGATCCTCTGTGATATAACTGAGAGTGAGAGAGAGAGAGAGAGAGAGAGAGTACCACTGGTTAAAATATCTCACATTCCTCCCCTCAAACGCTCAGAATAGAGCAGAGACAGCACACAGCATTGCTCATCACGGTGAGGAATGGCAGTAATCTGAGATGCATAGTACACTGCTTGAAATATGTTGTGGGGAGGTGTGTTGGTAATGTCAGGATCACTTTGTTTTTCTCCTTGGGTTCATGTCACACAGAGTGCACAAGTCCATCTGTCCTTCTTGCACACTTGTGATAAGAAATGCTAACTCATGCAGTGTTCCTATAGCCTTAAAACTGTCAATTCAAAGTCATGTGGTGATAAGGTGGCATTGAAACTTTGTGGGTGAAAGAAAACTATGTAGATGCACGAAGTACAACAGATGGCCAAAACTGAGAGAGAAAAAAAAACGAAAGGCCTCTGTCCAAATACGATGCTTCTAAATAAGACACTTTTTTTGCTGTGAGGAGATTACAATAAGATGCAATAGGATACAATAGGATACAATAGGTTACAATACGATACGGTTCAGTACAGTGCGATTCTGTACAATCAATACAATATACTAAGCAAGGCAAGGCAAGGCAAGGCAAGGCAAGGCAAGGCAAGGCAAGTTTATTTATAGAGCACTTTTCAACACAAGGCAATTCAAAGTGCTTTACAACAAATGAAAGACATTAAGAACATGGGATTTAAAATCAGTCATTAAAAAGAAAAGCTAATAAAATAAACATTAAAAGAAGAAATACATGGATAAACATTAAAAGAAAAAATGCATGGATAAAAGTTACAGTGCAGTCTAAGATATGAATAATTCAATTAAAAGCAGCGACAAAAAGAAAAGTCTTCAGCCTGGATTTAAAGGTAGTCAGAGTTGCAGCGGACCTGCAGGTTTCTGGGAGTTTGTTCCAGATATTTGGAGCATAATAACTGAATGCTGCTTCTCCATGTTTAGTTCTGACTCTGGGGACAGAAAGCTGACCAGTCCCTGAAGACCTGAGAGATCTGGATGGTTCATAATTTAGCAGTAGATCAGAAATGTATTTTGGGCCTAAACCATTCAAAGCTTTATAAACCAGCAGCAGTATTTTGAAATCTATTCTTTGACACACAGGAAGCCAGTGTAAAGACTTCAGAACAGGAGTGATGTGATCCACTTTCTTAGTGTTAGTGAGGACTCGAGCAGCGGCGTTCTGAATCAGCTGCAGCTTTCTAATAGATGTTTTAGTGAGACCTGTGAAGACACCATTGCAGTAGTCCAGTCTACTGAAGATAAAAGCATGGACAAGTTTTTCCAAATCCTGCTGTGACATTAGTCTTTTAATCCTAGATATGTTCTTTAGGTGATAGTAGGCTGATCTAGTAACTGTTTTAATGTGGCTGTTGAAACTCTGGTCAGAGTCCATGACTACACCTAGATTTCTGGCTTTATCTGTTGTTTTGAACATTGCAGACTGAAGCTCAGCGCTAACTTTTATACGTTCTGCCTTGGCTCCAAAAACCATTACCTCAGTTTTATCTTTGTTTAATTGGAGAAAGTTCTGACCCATCCAGTCATTGATTTGTTCAATACTACAATATGTTACGATAAGATACAATCAACAGGATATGATACGGTACAGTACGATACGGTACGATACGGTACGATACGGTACGATACGGTACGATACGGTACAGTACGATACAGTAAGGCAAGGCAAGGCAAGTTTATTTATATAGCACTTTTCAACACAAGGCAATTCAAAGTGCTTTACGAAAGACATTAAGAAAATGGCATTTAAAATCATTAAAAAGAAAAGCGAATAAAATAACATTAAAAGAAAAAATACATGGATAAAAGTTACAGTACAGTACGATACAGTACGATACGGTACAGTGCGATACAGTATGATACAGTACAGTGCGATACAGTATGATACAGTACAGTACGATGCGGTACGGTACGATACGGTACGATACGGTACAGTACGATACAGTACAGTGCGATACGGTACGATACGGTACGATGCGGTACAGTACGATACAGTACGATACGGTACAGTACAGTACGATACAGTACGATACGGTACAGTGCGATACAGTATGATACAGTACAGTGCGATACAGTACAGTACGATACAGTACAGTACGATACAGTACGATACGGTACAGTGCGATACAGTATGATACAGTACAGTACGATACGGTACGGTACGATACGGTACGATACGGTACAGTACGATACAGTACAGTGCGATACGGTACGATACGGTACGATGCGGTACAGTACGATACAGTACGATACGGTACAGTGCGATACAGTACGATACGGTACAGTGCGATACAGTATGATACAGTACAGTACGATACGGTACAGTGCGATACAGTATGATACAGTACAGTACGATACGGTACAGTGCGATACAGTATGATACAGTACAGTACGATACGGTACAGTACGATACGGTACGATACGGTACAGTACGATACAGTACAGTGCGATACGGTACGATACGGTACGATGCGGTACAGTACGATACAGTACGATACGGTACAGTGCGATACAGTACGATACAGTACAGTACGGTACAGTACGATACGGCACGATACGGTACGGTACGATACAGTACAGTACGATACAGTACAGTACGGTACAGTACAATACAGTACGATACAGTACGATACGGTACAATACGGTACAATGCGGTACGGTACGATACAGTACGATACGGTACGGTACGATACAGTACGATACGGTACGGTACGATACGGTACGATACGGTACAGTACGATACAGTACAGTGCGATACAGTACGATACAGTACGATACGGTACGATACGGTACGATGCGGTACAGTACGATACAGTACAGTACGGTACGGTACGATACGGTACAGTACGATACAGTACAGTGCGATACAGTACGATACAGTACGATACGGTACGATACGGTACGATGCGGTACAGTACGATACAGTACAGTACGATACGGTACGATACGGTACAGTACGATACAGTACAGTGCGATACGGTACGATACGGTACGATGCGGTACAGTACGATACAGTACGATACGGTACAGTGCGATACAGTACGATACAGTACAGTACGGTACAGTACGATACGGCACGATACGGTACGGTACGATACAGTACAGTACGATACAGTACAGTACGGTACAGTACAATACAGTACGATACAGTACGATACGGTACAATACGGTACAATGCGGTACGGTACGATACAGTACGATACGGTACGGTACGATACAGTACGATACGGTACGGTACGATACGGTACGATACGGTACAGTGCGATACAGTACAGTGCGATACAGTACGATACAGTACGATACGGTACGATACGGTACGATGCGGTACAGTACGATACAGTACAGTACGGTACAGTACGATACGGCACGATACGGTACGGTACGATACAGTACAGTACGATACAGTACAGTACGGTACAGTACGATACAGTACGATACGGTACGATACAGTACAGTACGGTACAGTATGATACGGTACGATACAGTACAGTACGATACAGTACGATACAGTACGATACAGTACGATACGGTACGATACAGTACAGTACGGTACAGTACGATACAGTACGATACGGTACGCTACAGTACGGTACAGTATGATACGGTACGATACGGTACGATACAGTACAGTACGATACAGTACGATACAGTACGATACAGTACGATACGGTACGATACAGTACAGTACGGTACAGTACGATACAGTACGATACGGTACGATACAGTACAGTACGATACAGTACGATACAGTACGATACAGTACGATACGGTACGATACAGTACAGTACGGTACAGTACGATACAGTACGATACGGTACGATACAGTACAGTACGGTACAGTATGATACGGTACGATACAGTACAGTACGATACAGTACAGTACAGTACGATACGGTACGGTAAAGTACGATACAGTACAGTACGATACAGTACGATACGGTACAATACGGTACGATACGGTACGATACGATACAGTACAGTACGATACGATACGGTATGATACGATACAATCAACCGGATATGATACGGTACAGTACGATACAGTACGATACGGGACAGTGCGATACAGTACGATACAGTACAGTACGATACAGTACGATACAGTACAATACGGTACGATACGGTACGATACAGTACGATACAGTACGATACGGTACAATACGGTACGATACGATACAGTACAGTACGATACGGTACGATACGGTACAATACGGTACGATACAGTACGATACGGTACAGTACGAAACGGTACGATACGGCACAGTACGATACAGTACGATACAGTACAGTACGGTACAGTACGATACGGTACGATACGGTACAGTACGAAACGGTACGATACGGCACAGTACGATACAGTACGATACAGTACAGTACGGTACAGTACGAAACAGTACGATACGGGACAGTGCGATACAGTACGATACAGTACAGTACGGTACAGTACGATACGGTACGATACGGTACAGTACGATACAGTATGATACGGTACAGTGCGATACAGTACGATACAGTACAGTACGGTACAGTACGATACAGTACAGTATGATACAGTACGATACGGTACAATACGGTACGGTACGATACGGTACGATACAGTACAGTACGATACAGTACAGTACGGTACAGTACGATACAGTACGATACAGTACGATACAGTACAGTACGGTACAGTACGATACAGTACAGTACGGTACAGTACGATACAGTACGATACGGTACGATACAGTACAGTACGATACGGTACAATACGGTACGGTACGATACGGTACGATACAGTACAGTACGATACAGTACAGTACGGTACAGTACGATACAGTACGATACAGTCCGATACAGTACAGTACGGTACAGTACGATACAGTACGATACGGTACGATACAGTACAGTACGATACGGTACAATACGGTACGGTACGGTACGGTACGATACGGTACGATACAGTACAGTACGATACAGTACAGTACGGTACAGTACGATACAGTACAGTATGATACAGTACGATACGGTACAATACGGTACGGTACGGTACGATACGGTACGATACAGTACAGTACGATACGGTACAATACGGTACGGTACGGTACGATACGGTACGATACAGTACAGTACGATACAGTACAGTACGGTACAGTACGATACAGTACGATACAGTACAGTACGGTACAGTACGATACAGTACAGTACGGTACAGTACGATACAGTACGGTACAGTACGATACAGTACGATACAGTACAGTACGGTACAGTACGATACAGTACAGTACGGTACAGTACGATACAGTGCGATACGGTACAGTGCGATACAGTACATTACAGTACGATACGGTACGATACGGTACGATACGGTACGATACGGTACAGTACGTTACAGTACGTTACAGTACAGTACGATACAGTACGATACAGTACAGTACATTACAGTACGATACGGTACGATACGGTACGATACGGTACGATACGGTACAGTACGTTACAGTACGATACAGTACGATACGGTACGATACAGTACAGTACGATACAGTGCGATACGGTACAGTGCGATACAGTACAGTACATTACAGTACGATACGGTACGATACGGTACGATACGGTACAGTACGTTACAGTACAGTACGATACAGTACGATGCGATGCGATGCGGTACGATACGGTATATGATACGATCAATACATTACGAAATCAATATGTTCAATGCAATACAATAATATGTTTTTGTCTGATTAAGTCTGAAATGTTTCTTGTATCACAGCAGCTACATTTGAAACATCTTAAAGGACAACTATTAAGAAAAGAAACAGGGAAACAAACATTACAATCACTAAGGACAAAATGCTCAAGACCCTGGGGATTAAACTTTGTATTTAATCTGAGGATTGATTGGTGCACAAAAGAGTGACCTTGTTTCTCCGATTTGATGGTAACAGTCATATTCACTGTTCCTCTTCAAACGTATTATAAGTAAACGTAACAAACCCTTCTGTTTACTGTCCTTCTGCCGGCTGTGATGACAGTGTCAGCAGTGGAGCATGGCTGACATCCTACCTACGCAACCGTATAGCTTTAGGCTTTCTTATCCCTCTGCAGCATGACAAACAGAAATCAAACTGACGTCATTCTCCAGCAGGCTTGTTTTTGCATGTGGCTCAGTTACAACGGTCACTGTGGGGCTGGATTTACTCAACGTCTAATCTTATGTCCCACAAGAGCATCTAGGGATTAAGATTGCCGGGCTGCAGGACATACAGTATTTCTCTTTGAATAACTAAAAACCACACCTAATATGCAGTCCCTTGAACCGGACCCCCTTTCCTTCTATTTTGGCTATTGCAAACTGTGCAGGACGTTCCCTGGCCGTAGTAATAGCAAGGTCTCAAACTTGTGGTGCTGCGAAAGAGCTGCAAACATGCCAGTGGAGTGTTTGTGTGTGAAGGATGGTTGGAGGAGGAATGCAGACCATGCTGGGACTTTGGTAAGGGAGGGATGGGAGTCCTGGCATGTGAACATGGCACGGTGAGTGTCCCTCACTGTGGGTTCCTGTTCCTACTAAATATGGAGGGCCTACTACAGCCTTTTTTTGGGGATTTCTAAAAGGGATTTTCTATTAGCAACCATCATTATAAATTACACTCAGTAGGGAGGCGTGTGGGTTGTGCGTTGGTGTTCGGATCAGGTGGGCACAGGTTCAAACCCCACTGCAGTCAGCATGTCGTTGTGTCCCTGGGCAAGACACTTCACCCCAAATTGCTCCTGTGGGGATTGTCCACAGTATGGAGTATGTATGTCGCTTTGGATAAAAGCGTCTAACAAGTAACATGTAATGTAATGAAGACTATTGTGTTATTGCTACTGTTGGTAACACTCTGTCCCTCTTTCTTTAGTTTTTATTAGATTATAAATGCAACGTGAAACGACACTATAGGCATGGTAAGGCATGTTTATTTATATAGCACTTTTCAAACTGAGACAAGGTGCTTTACAAAAAAAAGCATTACAAGTATTGAGATGTAGTGCATAGTTATTTGATTCAATGGAATGGAGTTAGTGAGTCAGAAAGAGGAACCGGACATTTCCTGGAGTGACTTATTTACTGTCAAGCTGTCCCAAAACTCACAAGCCAAAGACACTGTGTATGTGCATGCACTGTATTAAAGTTCATTTAAAGTGTTAAGACTTACGCACATGTGTGTGTAGAGAGACAATATCCAGGGACAAAAGTGTTGCAAAGGTTAATAATGTGAAATTGCAGCAGGGTAAACAAAGTGAAAGGTCCTGCTTTGTGTCAGGGTGAGATATTCTCTCAGCCATCCAATTTGGTGCATTCAGGGAACGTAAACAACTTGTTCCTGGCAAGGTCGAAAAACAGCCCGGCTTTCAGTGACGAAAAAGCAGCAGCCTCTGCTGTCAGCCTCTTCGTGCAGAAGTGCTTCAAACTGGAATGAACCAGCTGCCGAGAAAGATCACGAAGAGAATCCCCCTCCGCCTCTCTGTACAGTCTATCTGAGGCTCTATCTCTGTTCCTCTCTTTGTGCCTGTAGAGAAAAACACAGCGAGTCTGTGCTCAGATGGACAGATGGAGAGCTGGCTGCTGCTGTGAGTGGTTGCTATGAAGGGCAGATAAAGAAGTCCAGTGACTATGTTCCTTGATGTAGTTTCCTATATGATTCAATTAATGTCTGCAAACTCAGATCTTTTTTAAGGTCATCCTGCATCGTCTCTCCTTCTGCACTCATGGAAATATGTTTCATATTGTTAACTCTGTTGGATGTTTGACCTTCACTGTGCAGAATGGTGTGCGCACTAGAAGGCTGTTTGCACATTTACTGAAAGAGGAACGTTTTTCCTGTTTAAAACGAGGTGTGCATGCATGGTTTTAACATGCTTTTGAAATGACATCATTACATTAACATTACATGTTAGACGCTTTTATCCAAAGCGACTTCAATACTGTGGACAATCCCCACAGGAGCAATTTGGGGTGAAGTGTCTCAGGGACACAACGACATGCGGGCTGCAGTGGGGTTTGAACCTGTGCCCCCCTGATCCAAACACCAACGCACAAACCACTGCACCACACGCCTCCATCAAAAGTAGTTTGCATATTGAATTGGGATCAAACATGCAATACAAGTGCAACGTAGACTTGATGTCAAATCCAAGCCTTCAGGGCAAATACTGAAACTAAACATATTCAATGATTTAGCATAATTTCTGAAATTGGCTCAAATGTTTAAAGTTTAATAAGGAGAATAGAAAGGCTATGACAAGCTAATTAGGATAGCCAATAGAGTTGTTTTTTTTGCAGGGTTACAATATTGTTTGAAACCGTTTGAAAGAGAAGGAAAAGAACCGACTGATTATATGGAAAGTTACATACGATTAACCAGTAAAAAAAGGATTGGAAACGATGAATTAGTTCAGGTATAAGCACAGAAAGAAATCTGTATACGACCATTTCAATTCTTGGAGAAATACAGAGTGTGTAAGCGGTGCTAAGAAGTAGAGACTTTGCTTTCCTCTTGAAGCTTAGTAAATAAGTCAGAACCAATTAATGTTTGACACAAAGCACTGAGATTTACAGTGAAGGAAGGAAGCATGCCTGATAATGAAAAATAAACAGACGCTAAACTCTGTCAAATATTAAAAGTAATGAGCCGCAGATTCCAGCCTAGTCAGCCATGACCTCGATGTGTCTCCGAAATAACAAAATAACTTCATAATAAATCAAGAAATATTCAACATGTTTTATGGGACTTACGGTATGCAGTATATTACATGAATTTAATGATGCCTGGGAACGAGTGGAAGATATTACATTCTCTGGTTCACAAAGTCACAAATTGTAATTTCTCAGATACATTTATTAAGTCACATCCTATCTGTGAATTAGTAGCTTCTTAATATATTCAGACCTGTAACATAGTGTGTTCCCTTGTTTCGGGGAATATGTGGGCTTGCATCCATGCTGCGGAGATCTGTGTGTGTGTGTGTGTGTGTGTGTGTGTGTGTGTGTGTGTGTGTGTGTGTGTGTGTGTGTGTGTGTGTGTGTGTGTATGTGTGTGTGTGTTATTTCTATTATGTCGCAGTGATGATGTTGCACTGGCAAGCATGCGTTCAGGGGCCTCTGTCCAAACCTCCCCATCCATGCTGAACGTGCCTGGTCACAGCAGGCCGGTGAGAACCTCTGGATCACAGGGGGCTTCTGGGTAGTGGGATTAGCTGGTGAGAGGAAACAGCTGAGGCCCGTGTAGCGTCAGCACTTGCTAATCAACACTCCCACCACACACATGCACGCCACCCCAATCTATGCTCCCCCTCCTCCTTTTTTCACAGGGGTCAGGCACCCACAAAGGCCAACAAAAGCCAAAAAGGGGCAGGGGGGGGGGGGGGGGTGTTGAGGGCATGAAGGGAGGGGACAAAGGCAAACTGAAGTGCTTGGTCAAAGCTGACAGAGCTGCTGAGTCATCACTGATGCTGGCTCAAACGGATAATTTGCAGAAATTGTGAGTACGTTTGATGAGCTGTCACTTTGTATTCAACATGACGGGTTTTTGGGCTGATGCTTAGAGGCTGTGTTTCCCTTTCTTTACACGTCCGTTACTGCAGAGTCCTGCGTCACAGAGGACATTTAGAAATCTCACTTATGCAAGAGGACTGACATTTGTCCTTTTTTTCAGAGAACACACTGGACATTGTGTTCCAGCTTGACCTATAGGCCTATACGAGACACGCAGCAGCACAGTGCTTTCATTCCTATCCGGCGTGATCGAATTTGCTGAGCTCATTTGTGCTTACTTGCTGGTATTCTCCAACAAAATCAATTAGTGTAAAGCCAGGATGACGTCATACACAAGCTGAGTAAAATTGATTGACTACACACTGTTGAACATTACGTGTAGGTCAAATTAGCAGAATCTAAACAACCCTGTTTAAAGAAACAAATGATACTACAGGGATTACAGAACTAAGTACAACTCCTGCAAAGACAATAAAATAAAAAGTCATTACCTGATGATTGAACATTGTGTATTGGGCATTACTAAAGATTATAGAACAACGTGTAGGACATTCAATTCTCGTGCTGATACATTATGCTCTATCATTGCTCTGCTGCAGGCCACAGTGTCCCCTCGTGTGCATGCATCTTTCAGCAGGGATCAATAAATCATGGGTTTTGTTTTACGTGGACCGGTGACTGTAGTTCACTTGGCCTGAAGCCATGGACTGCTCTCAGGTTTCACTGAGGTTCCTCGAGAGGGGACTCATCCTCAGGCTTATTACTTTTCAAAGGGGGAAACATCTAAATAATAATTAAACATTGTGCTTTTTGGCACAGATCACATGGGTCATAATTACAACTTGGTTTGTCTAAAATGTGTGCGTTTAAAAATATTTCAACCCTGCCTAGTCAGATTGAAAGGATCCCTATTCTGCTCATTTTCAGGTTCATATTTGTATTTTATGCTTCGACTGTGACATGTCTCCATGCTTTAATGTTCAAAAAGCTCTTTATTTTTCTCATACTGCAGCACCTCTTTTCACCCTCTGTCTGAAACCAGAGCCCAGTCTGCTCTGATTGGTTAGCTGGCCGGGTCTGTTGTGATTGGTCAACCATTTAGAGATGTCCCGCCCCTTAGCCTATCACCTACAATGCCAATAAAAGTTAATGTTACATGGTGATATCATTATGTTACGGAGGTAAACAAATTAGTTCAATGGAGGCATTTCAGGCAGGGGGGGAGTGTAACTTTGAGATTTGAGCCTTTGCAGACCATTTACATGCACACAAACCTATATGACACACTACAGCACATGTGTCAAACTCAAGGCCCGGGGGTCAAATCAGGCCCTTGGTGGATTTAATTTCGGCCCGCAGGATAATTTCTAATTACTATTAGATCTGGCCCGCCGGTATATTGCACGCACACCTTCACTCCATCCTGAGGGTCTCCTTCGCTCAGAGCCTGAGCCCAAACATTGATGAACTTGCTCCCAAGATGAGATGCCAAGTATCTGAGCTAGCATCACAGAGCAGCACACTGAGTTTAATGGATGTTTCCTTCTGCACTTTGTTTCTTGAGACAACAGGGAGTGTTTGGTTTGTTCTTTGAGGGGAATAGTTTTTTTGAAGCTGTTGTTGGCCTGTGGAAAAATGTGATCATAAGAAATGACTCCAGAAAATCTGCAGATAGAGCCATAAGAAATGAATGCAACTGATTATTTAATGTTTAATGTTGTTTTTATAGGCAATAATTTAAGCTTTGTTAGTTCCAGGTTTAATATGTGCAATAAGTTCATTTCAATAAGTTCTGCAACAAACATTGAACCAGTCCGGCCCTCGACTAGTATCCATTTGTTTTATTTTGGCCCACTGTGTATTTGAGTTTGACACCCATGCACTACAGGAAAGGGAAAACACCCAAAAGCACAATAGTGCCCCTTTAACATGGAGTATTTCAGAAACATCTGACTCGAGGGACTTTTCTTCTCCACCAATAAAGCCAAAGTGAGCCAATAATAAAAGGTCACATAATTCACTTTGCCTGGTACTTAGGCAAATAGGAAAGTACAGATGTTCTAACCGGCTTTGCTTCTCCTTCTCTGACCTGAGGGTCCACAGTGAACCAATGGCACTCCTTTTGTTAAAGACCAGAGTGGACATGTACAGACGGAGAGAAAGAGGTCCTGAGCCATTTCACTTTAAAGTACGACTGTCAGTTTTAAAGCACTGAAGGCTCAAGGGCAACATTACATTTCTAATCTTCTGCTACATTACGAAACCATCCATGTCTGCTTGAGAGTATAGACTAAGCATGGAGAAGCACCGTCGGTTTTTTATGCTCCATATATCTGGAACAAACTACCCGAAAATTGGAGGCCTGCTGCAAATCATTTATTTTCAATCCAGGCTGGAGACTTTTCGGTCTGCTGCTGCGTTTTATTGAATCAAATAACTATTCATATCTTACTAAGCACTGTCATTTTTATTCTTGTATTTTATATCCTGTCTTATTCTATTTTGGCTCAATTTTAAATGTCTATCTCTTGGCTTTATAAAATGCTTAATACGGATTGTTACTTACTTCTGATTTATGTTTGACGGTCATGATTGGTTATCTCCATTACTGAACAATCGGATGAGTCACATGTCGTGGGACAGCATTAACTTTCCTTTAGTGACGGATGGTCCAGTGTGTCCAAAGTCATCAGGAACCTAAATGTATTTAAATTACATTTTATAATATGTTTGTTTTTTACTATGTCTTATGCTTTTAACGTTTTTGTAAAGCACTTTGAATTGTTGAAATGGGCTATATAAACTCGCCTCGCCTTGTTTTGGCCACTTGAGACAATAAATTATGTTTCTCTTCTGGGCTGTTTCCATCTCTGACATCAAAAGACCTAATAAATCATCTCTAAATATAAGTAGGATTTGTTTTCAATTAATATTTAAACGTATTCAGTGTAGTCCAATTTCCTGCCAGCACAGGCCAGATGCAGTGTTTTGAACCACCTCCAGGGGCAGTGTTGTACTAGTTTTTAAAAGGATCATCTGTATCCAGTAGAGTGTTTGCTTCTAATCTGAAACTATGATGACCCAAATGAAGTCGATTTGGGGGCAACGTGGGTAAATGATTCATTTAGTTGCAGCTTTGACTCTGTATGCTTTTGAAGGGCTGGTCTGTGGTCATTCTTTCAAACATGCTGCTCAGACGGCTTTATCTTCACCAATTCATATTAAAAAATAAAAAAGCATATAGGGTGCACTTGTATGATTGTGTTCAACAAATTCAAGACACAGTCCATTGTAATTTAGAACAAAAATGTTTATTCAAATCAAAAGGAAGAACTAGACAAAAGGTTAAACCATTCAGAACATAGCATATTCATAGAATATCTATACATCGTCATGTTCGAAAAAGACAAAAACAATACATAAAAATGGAGAATGAGGAAAAGTCAGTGAGTGATATTGCACTTTGTTTCTGAAATGTCTCAGATCCTGTCTCCCAGTTCGTTTTTATATCTGTGAACATTTCAGTTCCTGCCTTGATCAGGTCAGGAGTTTAGCTTAGTTTTGACACTGGATTACTCTGCGGCCCGAGCACATGGACTATGGAATCGGCCAACCTGAAACATATATGTAAGCTTATTCATTAGCATGTAGCTTGATCCAGTTTCCCTAAGATAAAACACAAACGAAAGAAAGTGTGGAAGAAGTTCTGTCTGCTATCCCAGGTTAGCTAAATGTTTAAATGATACGGGGGAAGGGTTGCTGATCAACAGCTGCCACCCCCCCGCCCGGGATCAGAGAGGTCAGGGAGACTAACTCGGGAAGGTTGCTTGTTAAACTAGGAAGCAAACTATATTAAAGCCCAGAAATACATAAAATCATCTTCAGAGCCTGTCCAGGATCTTGCTTCAAAAAAAAGGACTTCATTTTTTTTTTTTTATATCCTCTTCCCTTTTTGTCCTTGAAACACGGAAAGGTCTAAAGACATACAGGTGTGAACAAACAAGAGTTAACGTAGACGCTGAACAATGATCAGGTCTTTTTCTGTGTCAAGGCCACTAAGATAAGATCACTTTAATAATCTGCAGTTTGTCGATTACTCTCTGAAGCCGTTTAGTTAGTTGCCAGCTGGATCACCGTAAGAGCGTACACACACACACACACCTGTTACCATTTTTAAAGTTGCTAATCTTAACAAAACATTTAATTAACGTCCTACTCAGCACTGCTTTACTGAATAACTCCTAAGATCCTAACTACCAATTCCTCCAGACCTTCACCATTGAATGCTTTTTAATTATTATTTTAATATTCATTTATTAAAAAAGTGCTGCTTTCCTTCTTTTCCTGACTATGCCAAACCTCTGCTGCAGCTGGTCTTTTGTGTTGAATGAGTGAGAAAACCAATGTATTACTCATGTCAACCTACTACTACTACTACTTGTTCTGACCGAACTGAACAAAGGTTTGGCAACGTCGCCATCTTTTTTTATTTAATCCGTGCTGGGTTTTGCTTCTTTAACACAGAAGCAGGGTCACTCGGTTATTTTTTATAGTTAGCATTCTGGTTTCACTGGTCTGGTTGGATGAATTGGGCAAGAGCAGTGGGACAAACAAAGGGAATGTGATACATCTCAGAAAGCTTGCTTCACTGCGGGTCTAATCTCTCGTTTTGGAAAATTATTCATTATTTTTAACCGTGCATTTAAAAAGCTAAAACATCTTTCTCTTTTTTTCCCCACCAAACGTTTGGGAAGTGAAGACGACCACCTGAGACAGCGCTTGTTGGGCAGTTATGCAAGCCTGGTTAGCCCTGAGATTAGGAGTAGAGGGGCTGCAGGTAATAAGGGTGAGTCCCTCCACAATCTCCACACACACACACACACACACACACACACACACTCTTCAGCTACAATTTGAGTGGCAAATGCAGGTCTGCAATCCTCCTAGTCCAAATTCAGAGCATCCTCAATACAAAAAGAAGAAGCTTTTCTAGGATGGGGGCTAAATACAAGCTAACCGAAGTAAAGTAAAAGAGGAGGGAAGCCACACGTGGATCCAAGCTGAGGAGGCAACATCTTAAAGAGCCTCCAGATGGAAAATAGTGAGCTGCAGTTGTCAAAAGGTCTAGTCATTATGAGTCATACGTAGAGGAAATGTCAGAAGGAGAAAAATAAATATCTTCTACAAATTCAGTGCATTGTTCTTGTCCTTGTCAAATCCTGTTGTCAGCGTTGCTCGAAGTGATGCAGAGGAAAAAGGTAAGCCTTGCAGGCTTATATTCGTAGTCTGGCGCGTTACAAGGCTGGAACCAAACTATTAGTGATTTTTTTTTCATTAAACAGAGCCACATAACTCAAGAATAAAAAGTGCAAAACAAAAATCCAAAAATGAGGCAGGAGGAGTTAGTCTTTGCTCTGTTATTGACTGCTGCCGCCGAGTGCTCTCATTCATACGGTGGTTAGAACGTCGTTACGTTGCTCTCTCTTCGTCCTGTTTTCTTTAGGTGATTCTGCTGAAGTCGGGACATGATGAGTCCTGCTTTTTGTGTGAGGAGCCATGTCCTTATGTGCCATGAGTACAGAAGAATCAAAAGGTTAAAGAGGAACTTTAGCAGGCCGAGCCTCGCCGATTCTTCATCGTCAATACTATCAGCGGGCTCTCGTTACTGGTGGGGTTTGAATCATACAGGCTGAATATATGTTCCTCTGTATACATCCCCCCCCTCAGCAGGCTGACAGGAAGGAGGCGATGCCCCAAACTAGTGGCTCCCGTTTCTCTCGCTGAGGAGAGGCAGGAACAGATTTGTCCAACTCGACTGTGGATATGTGTCCAAGTCTTTGTCTGTTGGTGGGACACTTTGTTTTTCTCCGACGTCAACAGCGTTGTGTGAACGTTGTTGTTGGAGAAAAATAAACAAAGCTGAGCCTTGCAAGCAGGTTTCTTTCTTAGAGACCCCCGAGTCGCTCAGGGGAATTTCAGAAGAACCCTTCAGCGGGACGGACAGGCGTCCAGTCTGCGCTCCTCTGTGCGTCTGGCGTGCTCTGGGTTAGGATCGATCTGGAGAGGGGAGAGGACAGAAACATGTTGATTTAGCTTGAAATGTACTCAAATATAAATACAAAAGCTCTGCTTGATGTTATTTAGTTGAGAGGTGTTGCTGTGAGTGGCAGCCCTCCAGTTTGACTCTAATCAATACTGTCACTTAGATTTGTGATTTGTTACTCTTATTATCCTCGTTTGAACTCCTTTCTGTCGCTGCAATGACACCTGAAATCCCTACAGGGATTAAAAAAGGTTTATCGTAACTTATTTACAGCTAATTGTTATTGTACTGTGGTTTTTCTTTGTTCTGGTATCACTATTGAACTCCTATGTTTCGTACACAAGTCTTGTGTACTCTATAACATTGTGATTTTTAACATGATTTAGGTGAAGGCTTCAAATGAGCTCAGCGGGTGTTCTGCCTCGTCCTGCACTGTGTATGTTCTGTTATTGGTAGATGTGTGTATGTTAAATGGTGAAACGGCAATAAACAAACACTACGGTGCTTACCTCAGAGTACAGAGGAGGAGGCTGGAAGCGGAACTCGTGAATGTAGGCGAAGAGCGGTCCGTTCAGATCCTCGCGGGCCGCAGGGACGTCCAGACTGCTCTGCCTCTGCTCTTCTGTCACAATCTCTGCATAGCTTGGAGGAGCTGCAGAGGAGGAGCGAAACCGCATGTTAGCATCCTAGCTACAAAGGAAGTTATAAAATCTGCATCTTGACCTTGAGATCCAACCTACCTTCAGGCCTCTCGGGCAAACCCATGCCCAGCCAGCTCATGCTGCACTGGCTGCTGACGCTGGAGGTCCGGGAGCCAAAGGGGTGGAGCGGGATGGTGCCGATGACCAGGGGCAGGTTCAGGGACAGGTTAATCGCCCCGGGGATGTCAACGTACACCTGAGCACAGAAATAAAGACACCAGTTAGAATAAACTAAAGGCTTTGGGGCTAACCATACAGCATGAAATTACATATTTGTAATCTTCTTTAAAATTATGCAAAATCCACTAAAGAGATTCTGAAAGTTTCAGGAACAAAGATTCTCTCTCGTTCTGTCTGATCAGATTTTGGTCACAATGATTTTTTAGGCTTGTGTAACCATTAGCCAATCAGCAACCAAGGTAACCCCCCCCACCTTATCACCTGAATCTCCTCCTAGAGCACCATTGTGTTCTTTTTAACCAACTATCTCTCAGAGGGGCGTGGGGAGGGGCTCCTTATTTTCATCTAAAGTAACAGACAGAGAATCAGCACTTTGGAAACAGGGCTGAAACAGAGGGGATTATGGGTAATGCTGCAATGATCTGTTTGGTATTTGGAGCCAAACACTTCAGAGACATGTTTTGTATATATCCGAGACCTATTATATATTGATGAAAAACAGTATATTAGGGGACCTTTAAGATGTAGACTGTAGTGGGCTAAATGAGTTGTGTAGTCGTTCTACAAAATGTGGGTCAATGACTTTAGGGTTGATTATGCAAGGTAAAAGAGGTTATAAGCACCCTCAAGACAGGTGCTACTAAGAATATTCTGGGCTAATGCTCTTAGCAGCATGTGGAGATAACACCTGGTGGAATCCAAGCCTGAGTCAGCCAAATCCTTAACCAGGGTTATTGGCCTATTAGGAAATATTGAGTCTGTGCTGAGTAATGGTGATAATAAGGACAAGAGGAGAGACAGTAACGACCTGTGTGTTATGCCAATGATCTCCATGCTGAATGTGATGTAGGACAAGCCCAAATATAGCAAGACTGTGCTCACCATGAGGGAGTACTCCACTCTGATGATGCTGCAGTCCAGGATGGAGGGGGACACAGGTGGGATCTTCAGCATTTTGCCGTTCCAGGTCTCCGTTTTGCCCGAGGACAGAGACTCTCCCCGCAGGTTGGCCACCAGCTGCTTCACCTCCTTCATCTTCCCTTTGGCATAGAAGGTCTGGGACTGGTAAATGGCTGCCTTTGGCACCACCATGCGGGAGGAGCAGTTCTCAATCTCTGCAAAGATCTGGATCGACTCTCCTACCGAAATAGAGATGGTAGACTAGAGGTCAATTGATGTTTTTCTATCATTGGAAGACATCCTCTTTCTATCTAGTCGGATCAATGCAGCAACAACGTATCTGGTTAATAGATGACTCAAAGGCTTATCAGTTGCATTATAAATCTTTTACTTATTCTTACCTGGGGTGTATCCCTTCCTTTCAATTTTGGCACTTAGGGAAATAGGACCTGAGGTGCAGAACCAACAGCAAAGAGTCTTGTCTTTCGTGCCGGCCTGTGGTGACTGAAGAGAAAAGAAAACGGGTGCATTAGCAAAAATCTGGATATTCCCTATATTCCCAATCAAACTTGGATAAAAGGTTATTATATTGAACAAACTATTCTGTTTCGTGCTATTCATTCGGCAATCAGTCAACATTTGAAAAGATTATGTTTAGACTGAGCCTCACTGAATTCAGATTCCCCAGGGACAAAGACACAATTAAAAGACCCTTTTAAATCTTAAGGTTGTTTCAAGACAACTTACCAGCAATAATGGAGTGTTGATGTCAATGTGCTCAAAGACTGTGAATTCCTTCTTGGTCTTCATGGGCAGGAGCCATGGCCTGTGGAGTTCTGCTTTTACCCAATAGCGCACACTGCCATGCTTCCCTTCGAAAGAGGTAGCCAGAGGTCTACATGTAAGAAAAAGAAGCGAAAGGGTTACATTAACAGTCAAAAGCTTACACTACTACAGCTGAATCATGATGTTGATATTCCGTGACACAGGGGTAGTAGACACTCACGTCTGTGGAAGCTCGAAGCTGAATGCATACTCATGTCTTCCTGAAAGGATAGTGGTGAGTCCTTCCTCCGAGTTGTCATCGTCTGAAAAACAAGGAGGACAATATTCCAAACACATGTATACCATACCTGGGCAAAATGCTCTACGAAGGCATCTGAAAGTCATACCAAAAACACAGGGTGGGGGAGACAAAAGAGAATAACGGATTTTACTATCATATCGCTCTGAAAGAAATATGTATATAGTTGAGTCTAATATTAAGAGCACACCAAAGATTGTTTAAGGTGCCAGAAATGGAGCTTGCAAGAGTGTGCTTTTGCATGAACAAAGAAAGACTCGTCCCCGAGTCCATTGTGTAATATGAGATGGGAATAGAGAGGCTATTATGGGAAACTGGGCTATATGGGGCATCAATTAAATCCCTATCGATGGATTGATTTATCCAATTCGTTTTTCATGTATCTCTGAAAAACAAGAAAGAATCGTTTCCATCCAGAGGGAGGAGGGGACCTTTGTTTGCACCTTAAAAAAAAGCTTGAAATATATATATATTGTAAAAAATGTTTAAATAAAAACAGCAAGAGCTGGTTCGAAAGACCGGGTGTGTTTCTGCCAGCTCAGCAGTCCCTCCCCCAGCAGCAGCAGTGTGGTAAACAAGTGCAGAGCTGTCAGTCAAAAGGCAGACTCCAGCAAGAGGAGACCGGCCTAAACCAGTGCGAGCAGCTCCACAGCCGCTGCGCTCATTACGCATTCACTGAGCGACACCGCAGCCACTACTAATCCACAACCAGCCGGTTCCCCACACCGACTACCGCAGTATTTCACCGTTGTATCCATTTTATCATATAGGAAATGTTTTATAGACAGCGTTTTGTCGAAATGTATTCGGTCGGAGAGCATTATTGGCGAATGGCGTGGCATTGCACTAATTTGCATCAATGTATCTCCTTATTAAACCTCAGCTCGAATATTAATTAATAATTTGCTGTGCAATTTTCCTTAAAATTACTAAAAGTCTATCGGTGTGACAGCCAGACAAACCTCTCATGCTCCATACAAAAAAAGACTGCTGCAGAGGAACTATTTATTTCTAACGCCAAAGAAACACACTGAAAATGCACCTCAATATATAAACCGCTTATACTATGAACACTGCAGCACAATCCTGAGAATGAACCAAATTATGATCGACCATATATGTTATGCTCTACAGCACAGGAACTATGTCAATGCAACAAAACAAAAAAAGTGCAGATGGGCTAAACCCAACCCATTATAAAAAGGGCAGGCATGCACTTACAAGCGTTTTAAAAGTATGCATTTGACTATCAAAAAACGTCGACCACTGTGCAGATAAAGTGACGACAATATGTCTGAAGCACAAACCAGCTGACAATAAAGCCCAACCTACAATCGTATTACTTTCCAATTAAACATAGGCCTATAGGTGCAAAGGAAACACATTCAATGCAAAACAACGGAGAGATTTCCAGCGTTTCATATCATTTGAAACAAACTACAGGTGCTTCGATCGAGCCTTTCCATTTTGCAGGTGTTTCTTAATTAAAAAGTTGCAGAATTTTCTGTCACTCGCTGCAAAAAAGTGATGTCATTGGCCACACATGAGCACCTCAGCCAATCACACACGGGTGAGGGAGGGTGTTTGCGCCTTAGCTCCGCCCCCTCCCGGTCCAGTTTTCTGAACAGGATTGAACCGCTTTGAACAATGGGTGGAAACTTAAGAAAAGCTACAAAGAAACACCAAATAAGATGCGTTTCTGCACTGAAAACGCTTAACAAAGCTGCACATACATCACTGCAATATATGTATCTATCGTCCTGTGTCTCGAATACGCCAAATTCTCGCTTTACGATTGAAATACTCTGAAAAAAACAGATGCCCCAAGCTGCTGTCATTGATTCTGACACCTTAACACAAACAAGTAACGATGGAGCTCCATGGACCCAAAGTCACGAAACTCTTCACACAACCGCATTTAAAAAGAGGTTATCATTTATACACAATTATTCCAGTATATAAAATGAGCTTTGTTACTGACATTCAGGACAAACAGCATCCTCCAGCACAAAGAGCATCAATATAAAACTTATATAAAAAAATAATAAAACTCTCTTACCTCTCTCATGCCCAATTAAGATATCTTTGTGATTTAGATATTCCACTTCTTCTGTGTAGTTTTGCGTGTAGGCAGTGTTGGATCCAGCATTTCTAGATTCAGTCCAACGAACTTTGGCAAATCCTTTGGCGTGGATTTTGAGGGATTTGACTCGGATTTCTCCGGTGACTTCGATGATCACCCTCCCTGAGACGCAGTCCCCGCTGGAGAACACGGGGACGTTGCTGTCATTCAGACAGTCGTAGCTTACTCTGAAGCTCTTTACCTTTCCTAGCACCATGGTGGAAAGAGTCAGGCTACAGAGACCTTGAAATAAAAAAAAGGAGTATATGAAAAAATAATTTCATATAAAAAAGGGATGCAGTCTTTTAGACACTGATCAGTATCTCTGCCCTGCCAAAAGCAAAAGGCACGATCAGTGGTTTATGTGCGGGCAGGTCATTGAGATGTGTGATGGCTGAATAACAGCAAAGGGATGCTGCTATCATCCTCCTCTCTGCTCGATGGTCTCCAGTCAAAGACAAGGAAACCCCAGTAGCTCAGCTCACTTTAAGCGAGAGGCTGCGTGAAAAACAACCTTCCGCGCATGCGCAGGGCTCCACTGCCCCCTCCTTCCGCCTTCTGGAACAAGGCTTTGGGCCAGATGACAAGTTTGGTCAAACAGCTGAAAGACTGCACAAAGAAATGTTCACGACGTCAGATTAATAGTTTATTCTTTACAGTTCATTTGGTATATTACAAATACATGAACACATATAGGCCTACCCCCAAAAAGTGTCAACCCTACTGTTTTTCAATATTTTCATTCAGAGATCTATTCAAGCAACATTTTTACTCTTTATTATATTATGATGATGTGATATCATTCAGAACATGGTGCATCACCTCAGAAATCTACATGTTCCAGCCTGATGTCTAGACTTTTAAATCCCTACAGATTCAGCTGTGAAATAATCCACACATATGGTCTCATATATCCACAGCCTCCACCAAACAGAAAACAACAGAGCTGCATCTTGCATGGGGCCTGCAGTAAAGACACACCATGTACAATTGCTGGATTCTTCTATGTAGCACTAGGATTTAAATTTGGGGGCACACATCTACAAAAAAACAACTATATATTGGTCTTTTAGATATATTGTTTTTGTTGTAAGATTAAAATGATCCATGCACATATGGGGGGTTGGGATTTCTCATTGTGTGGAAGTCACAGTTTGTACAAAAACAACTCTGGAGCTCAAGGAGCCCTCTGGTGGCCATCGACGTTTTTTACCATGAGCTGCAGCATCACCTGTTGAACATCAATGTGAACAACTCATTCAACTCATGCAGAACAACAACCCTTTCATTAGGATTTCTTTACAAGGTGCCATATTACATCATCAATTCAAATCAAATTCAAATTAAAGGAATTCGGTGCATTGTATATGTTGTAGAGGTCAATGGTTGCAAGATATATGGCATTAGAAATTGGATGGCGGTTAATTAAAAAAAAAAAATCTAATTAGAATTGTAAATATTATTTAATGCAATTCTCTTATAATTTAAAAAAAATGCAATAGAAGTCACGTGATTCTATTTGATTTCACCATTTATTGGCTAATTATATGTAGTTTCCTTTCTCATACACACATTGACATACTGTACATCCGTGACACTGTAATGCGTCAGTAGTGCCAGCTCAACAATATTGTGTTGCACAGAGGTTTTGATAAACAGATGAATGTCGCCCTCTAGAGTTTAAAATGTATCATTACACGTTAGTAGTGTTCATTTTAAATGTGTAAAAAAAGCTCTTATTTTGAAAGCTTAACCGGGAAGTGTATATCAAGTCCCCCAGACCTGAAAAGTTCCCGTTTGCTGTCAAAGAGGAACACTTGTATACATCATCAACTCCAGATACATCTCTACTTTAACGATAGCAAACTAGCAGTTTTGGTGAAGCATGAACAAAGAAGTGTTGTCTTTGATTTTCCTGTTTCAAATGTATGGTCAAAGTCTTTGCCGAAATGGAACCAGACCCAACATTGTGATGGTGATGAGTGATGCATTTGTAAGTATGAATTAAGTCAGACAACAGTGCTTTACTAATGTCTAGTAACTGCCACAAACACAGTAGCCTTTAATTCATCTGTGTTATGCTAAATCTCTATGAGAGGACAGTCTTATAGTTCAAGATTAAACACCATATAGAGAGGCTTTTTTCCAACATGTAGTGCTTTTTCTGTGCCTCAATGTTTCCTCTTATTGCAGGATGGGCGATTGACCTTTGACCCTGGCAGCAAAGTTGTGAAGCTGCCGTATGTAAACTACCTCAGGGAGCTTGGTACCACATTCCTCAATGCTTACACCAACTCCCCCATCTGCTGCCCCTCAAGAGCAGGTAAGGCACCCAAAGACACTGGGGACAAGCATATCATAGTCATTTAATAAAGGTGGAATCATGAATGCATTTCACCTTTTATCGTATTTGTTCCCCAGCGATGTGGAGCGGTCAGTTTGTTCACCTCACTCAGTCTTGGAACAACTACAAATGCCTCGATGCTAATGCAACAACATGGATGGACTTGCTGGAGGAGAATGGATATGTGACCAAGTCCATGGGAAAGCTGGACTACACCTCAGGGAGTCATTCTGTCAGGTAGGCAGAGCAACTGTATTTAAGATAGTTGTATGAGATGTGTCGGATAAGAAAACCTGCACTTAATAGATTAGATTAAATTCTATATACTTTATTGATCCCAAATTGTTGTTGTCACTACAGCATGTTAACAGGCATTATACATGAGTAGAAAATATAATAAAGTAAATAAATACACATCGACAGTATTAGCTATATGATAAGTACAAGATAAATAGAATATTTAAAGAATACGGAATACACAGAATAAGTTAGAACACACCATAATAGTGCGATCTACAAAGTGTCCAAAGTTATCAATAATAAAACATACAAGCCCATAGACATAGAAGAAGTGTTAGAGACTCACTGCTTGAGTGAATTAGTAATACTGTGTATGTGAGCACCTATTCTTCAGAACAGTGTGAATCATCTTCTTGGATGCTTCTTTCGTCTTTCCATTTCCTTTTTTTGTGTCTAGACCTGCATCTTCTTGTGTAATTTCTGCAGTAATCGAGTTGAGGCCTGGACACGGGATGTTCAGTTCCTCCTGCGCCAAGAGGGCCGGCCTGTTACTCGACTTGTTGGGAACATGTCCACAGTGAGGATCATGAGAAAAGACTGGGAAAACACAGACAAGGCAGCGCAGTGGATCCACCAGAGAGCTTCGTCCTCACAACAGCCCTTCGCTCTTTACCTCGGCCTCAATTTACCTCACCCCTATAAAACGGAATCCCTGGGACCCACTGCAGGCGGATCCACTTTCCTCACCTCGCCCTACTGGCTGAAAAAGGCATTTTCATTCCCTATTTCTTTTTTTAAAAATCCTCACTATTGCAAAACAATAGTGTATGTTTTTTATATAAATCACCATAAACAATTGTTCTTCCACACAGGTGTCTTCAGAGCTCATCGCTGTTCCTAAATGGCTTCCTGTTGATGCCATGCACCCCGTCGACTTCTACTCCACCTTCACCAAAAACTGCAGCGGTGTTTTCACTGTGGAGGAAATCAAAAGCATAAGAGCCTTCTATTATGCCATGTGTGCTGAAGCTGATGCAATGCTGGGTTAGTTAGCAGAAGTAATTCACCAGGGGACAGACTCTTAAAGTAAAGGTAGTGGGTTTTCGTATCTAACTTAATAGCATAGTCTTTTGCACGCCGTAATAGATTACTTAAATTGAAACCGAACTCTGTTGCAAAGATAACTAATGGGGCAGCCCCAAACCTGCAAGAGCTCTCAACGTGGACAAAATACCAAAAGTAGTAAAGTGAAGTAGTGTTAGAGAGTGACAGTGTTTCCATCAAAGCCAGCTATAAAACAAGGTCTAGCGTAACTTTAAATCGAAATCTATAAAATGTAAATTATTCAGAATATTTTAAACAGTATTTATTTTTTCTTCGGTGCAGCATGTAAGAACATATGGCCACTTTAACTTTAATTACTCTCAGTAAAACTTCCATGAATAAATAAATGCACAATGATATGTAAGAGATATTGATTTTGAGTTATCTGCCATTTTGTCCACGCTTCCTCACCCCACCAGGTCAGGTGATTTCAGCTCTGAGAGAGACTGGCCTGCTCAACAACACTGTGGTGATCTTCACGGCTGACCACGGAGAGATGGCCATGGAGCACCGGCAGTTCTACAAGATGTCGATGTTTGAGGGCAGTTCCCACGTTCCCCTGATGATCATGGGACCTGGGCTGATGTCTGGCCTGCAGGTTAACCAGATGGTGTCCTTGGTAGATCTCTATCCCACTGTGCTGGGTAAGGAAGTAGACGGAAAACATAGGAGTAAAATGTCTAAACTATCTGGTAAAGCAAAAGCATAAAAGCCCTATTATACTTTGATTTTAGTATTTAAACGTAATACATCACACTTGTGTTTTTGCAGACATTGCTGGTGTTGCAGCAGTAGGTCATCTCAGTGGCCACTCGCTCCTTCCTCTGCTAGCAAAGGACAGAGTGTTTTCCAAGAAGCAACATCCAGACTGGGTTCTGAGTGAATATCACGGCTGTAATGTCAATGCCTCGACATACATGCTGAGAAGTGGCAGGTGGAAATATATTGCCTACGCAGACGGCCTGACTGTCCCCCCACAGCTTTTTGGTAAACCTCAAAAACCTAATATAACTTAACCCTCATTTGCTTTCAAGAACAATGGAACAATCATTAAACCAATTCTGTATCCTCTTTATTTTGCAGACTTAACACTGGACAAGGAAGAACTTCATAATGTTGTTCTAAAATTCCCCGATGTGCAGGCACATTTGGACAAGCTATTGCGTGGCATTGTGAACTATCCAGAAGTCTCCAAACATGTCCATCTCTACAATAGAAAAGCATTTGGTGCCTGGCGCCATAATGTGGGGACAAACTACAGCCAGGTCATTGCTAACCTGAGGTGGCATGTGGATTGGCAAAAAGATGCGTTTGCCTATGAAAGAGCTATTGACAAGTGGCTCGATGGCTCTTTGTGATATTTTGCTTTGTTGAAATGATGGTTAACTTTAAGATGTGTTTTTGTTTTGAATGAGCTGGACTCAAGCTTTGATTAAACTTGGCCTCTCACAATTTTTTACAGTGAGAGAGCCACCAATGGGTTTATAAATTGCTCTTATATTTATACTGTAATGCTATAATTATGGATCATCCAGGACGTAATAGGCTATATTTAATGTCCTAATCTGACTCTAAATCTGGATCTTTACTTATGTAACATCTCTGATCATTTGCAATGACTTTCAATGGGACCAAACATAACATGTCAATCACATAAAGTATAATGAATTCCTCCCTGTATTTAGCTATTTCCTTATCCGAAATAAATGAATAATTTGTTCACTTTTGTTTTGACCATAGAGGTTTTGACCCATGGATGTATTAAGTGTGGATCAAACTCCATGTCTCCCTAGAAATCCTTCGTGCTTCCCTGTCTGACTACCAGACGGCAGTCAAAGCAGCCAAAACAGAGCACATCTCTCTGTTAATCTCCAAAAACAGCCACAAACCTCAGGTTCTTTTTAATGTCCTCAACTCGATCATTAATCCCTGTGATGTTTCTTCTATTGTGCCATCGACTACTCTCTGTGATAAGTTTCTTAAATTTTTTATTGAAAAGGTATCTGCTCTTAGGCTAGCTCACACTAGTGCTACCCCAGATCCTGCTCCCTTTCTGTGCCCTGCTGTCCTCGACCACTTTGAGCCTGTATCCTTCTCTTCTCTCTCGGATGTGATCAAGCACCTGCGGCCGACAAACTGCACCTCAGATAGCATTCCCTCTCGCCTTCTCAGAGACGTTTTAGATTCAGTTGGAGCAAGTATTTTATTAATTGTAAACACCTCCCTTAGCTCAGGATGTGTCCCTGCTGCCTTCAAACATGCCGTGGTTAAGCCATTACTTAAAAAGAAACATCTCGACCCCTCCTTTCTCGAAAATTTTAGGCCCATTTCCCAGCTACCTTTTTTATCAAAAGCCCTGGAGAGAGTGGTCTACGCCCAGCTGCAGTCTTTTTTAACCACGCATGGAATCCACGAAAAGTTTCAGTCTGGCTTCAAACCCATGCACAGCACTGAAACAGCCCTTTTAAGAGTTTTTAATGATCTGCTCCTAGCCGCCGACTCAGGTAGCCCAGCTGTCTTGGTGCTGTTAGACCTGACAGCTGCTTTTGACACTGTGGACCATAGCATCCTGTTGTCACGGCTTGAACAGTCCGCTGGCATCACAGGCTCTGCCCTTGCATGGTTCAGGTCCTACCTGACAGACCGTAGCTTCGCTGTGCAGCTAGGTGCCTTCTCCTCTGCAAAAGCCCCTCTTACCTGTGGGGTTCCCCAAGGCTCGATTCTGGGCCCCATCCTTTTCCTACTGTACTTACTACCCCTAGGCTCAATTCTCACAAAACATAATATTCCCTTCCACTGCTACGCCGACGATGTACAGATTTATCTCCCTCTCGAAGCAAGTGTCACACACTCATTACAACAGTTGATGGACTGCTTAACTGAGATAAAATCCTGGCTGAGCAAAAACTTTCTTAACCTCAACGAAAGCAAGACTGAGGTCATCTTTTTTGGACCCCAACCTCCAGCAACCCAGGTTGATATTCTAGGCTCCCTCCAACAGAACATCCTCCCCTCGGTCACGAACCTTGGGGTGACCTTCTCCAGTACTTTTAAATTCGACAAGCAGGTCAGCAGCGTAGTCAAATCCTGCTTTTTTAAAATAAGACTTTTGGCCAAAACCAAGTCGTATTTATCTTTTAAAGACCTGGAAAGGGTTATTAACGCCTTTGTGACCTCGAGACTCGACTACTGCAACGCTCTGTACATGGGTATGGACCAGGCATCAATTAAACGCCTGCAGCTAGTCCAGAACGCAGCTGCACGTTTGCTGACTGGCCATAAAAAACGTGACCACATCACCCCAATTCTGGCCTCACTGCACTGGCTTCCAGTTCGGTTCAGAATTGATTTTAAAATCCTTTTATTTGTTTTTAAAGCACTAAATGGGCTGGCTCCGGCCTATATAGCTGAACTCCTCCAGCGCTACACCCCAGCCAGAGCTTTAAGGTCTGCTGACCATCTGCTGCTGGTAGTGCCCAAGACCAGGCTCAAAACCCGAGGGCACCGAGCCTTCGCAGCAGCTGGCCCCAGGCTCTGGAACACTCTGCCCCTCCACGTGAGGTCGGCCCAGACCCTAGGGGTTTTTAAATCCACACTAAAAACTCACTTCTTCTCTCAGGCCTTCTAGTCAGAGCGGAGCACGACTCCTCACTATTCCCTGTGTTTGTTTTATATCTGTTGTAAATTATTGTCTTTTATTGTGATTATATGTGTTTTTAATGCATGTACAGCACTTTGGCTCGACCAAAAATCGCTTTTAAATGTGCTTTATAAATAAAATTTGATTTGATTTGATTTGAAACTGCTGCACGCCATTTTATTTAGAAAATCCAAAGGAGGCGTGGCTAATTCTTTTTTCACTTCCGTGTCAGCCAACTGCAGGAACAGAGGAAGTTTTCAACGTAAACAGTGGGTTCCCCAATATGTATTCACAACAGCAATAGTTTCGTGGCTAAAAGCTTGACAAAACAATTAAATAACCTTTTATATATTAAGGAAGGGTTAAAACTATGTTATATTCTATAGTACTACAGTTAAATAGTTTAGAGGCTATGACAAGCTTACAGCTGATGCTACATTTAGCTAGCCAACAATGCTAATATAAACTGTTCACATTATTTACTGTTTACACAGCTATTTCTACTTTGTCGGATACACCTGCTCAGTGCTCTTTTATTAAGCCAAATAGCTCGCGTGAATTAACTCTTAACATGTATGTTTTAAGTTCATATACCTATGCCTTGTATGTTTGGGATGTGACCATTTTTGTTTTTGATATGTCCCTCTGCTTCGTTTAGATATTGACAAGATGTCTAGTAAAGAAGTGAAAGCAGCACTAAAAAGTGCGAGAGACGCCATAAAAAACAAAGAATTCAAAGAGGCTCTAAAGCACTGCAAGGTAAAGTATCTGAGATGCACACTACTGATAAAATGAAGTATAATGAGCTGTTGTTGTTGATATTAACCTGTTCCAAGGAGTGATAACACAGATAGTCTTGAGGCAATGTATCTCTCATAGAGATGTTATATAAATGACTTCTATTTCTCTTATTTAGGCTGTTTTGAAACTTGAGAAGAGCAATTATAATGCCTGGGTGTTCATCGGCTTGGCAGCTAGCGAACTCGATCAACCAGATCAGTCACAGACCGCTTATAAGAAAGCTGTGGAGCTGGAGCCTGAGCAGCTGCTGGCATGGCAGGTAAGGGTGGAACATATAGTGTTTACAGCTATAGGCTTAACAAATCCAATACAACACGTTGCTTCTCTCACATTGAGTTCAATTAATTTACTTAAAATGTAAACCCTTTATTAAATGAAGTAATTTCCCTCGATATGTCTCTTTTTCTTATTGTATTTGATGCTCCCCAGGTGCATTCATTATGAACTATGTTTTTTAGGGCTTGGCAAATCTTTATGTGAAGACGGATCAGTGGGACTTCCAAGTGGAGCTACCTAACGTCTATCAGAAGCTTGTTGAGCTGTATGCAAGGTAACACCTCTTAAGGATGGTTGTGATTTAGCTCGTGTCATTCTGAGGTCTTAGCTAAATGTTTTAGTTTTGACGAGTCCAACATATTTGATTTGTGATGTTATTGATTTGAAATATCCTCTCCATTCACAGCTCTGACAAAAATAAATGTTACGAGACCATCAGTAAGCTGTCCGATATCTATCAGTCTGACAAAGAATATGCAAAGGTATTTTATATTAAAACACATGCATTCGAAGGATGGAACGATGGATTATCCTTCTTCTTCTTTTTTAAATGTTCGTAGATTTTAATGAATATGTTTGTTTGAATATAGTTGGCAAAGGTTAAGCTGCAGCTCATTCAAGTGAAGGAGGAAGAGGGAGTGGACAAGAAAGAGTTACTGCAGCTATGGCAACAGCTGACCAAACTCCTTTCAGACTGCCTCAATGGGGAAGAGCAGGACAATGAAATTCAACAACATGTGAGATATTTACCCAAATATTATGTTTCTTTTTGTGTATAAACACTTTGCAACACATAAGAGCCCACCGCTGTAATCTATTAGCCCGGACTAACCGCCATCTGAACTTCATGTAACTGTTTGTGCTTTTCAGATAATCACAGCATTTGAAAAGGCCATGGTTCTCATGGATCCTGTCCCAGGAGAGGAACACAAGAAGATGTCAGCTGACTATGTCAAATGTCTTTCTAAAGTAAGTCAGAACCACTGAAAATGAAGGATGTTTTTCACGTCTAGTGTTTCCCCTAGGTTTACTGCTTTGGGGGGGGGGGTGCTGCCTGAGTGGTGGGGGGGCATTGGGATATATCTTTTTTAAATCCTCTGGAGCAGAGAGAGGAGCTGTGGGTTCTTGATTAGTGCATCAGTGTTTCTTAGGGTCAAAAACACTAAACTCACAACTTAAAATGAAAGCGTTTAGTTTATTTAATAAAAGAGCACATGCTCAATGTGAAAAGTGACAGTAGTTATAGATTATTTGTAATTTGGTGCTATATATATATTTAAAAAATATATATATTACAATTTTTTTTTTTTTTTAAACACCATGATTTTCAGGGGGGGCGCGGGGCTCTGTTGGCGGGGCGCAGTAGGTAGGGGAAACACTGACGTCTATCAAAATGTGTCCACATCATACATGGCTCTTTGCAGTTATGTTTTAATGAGCTGCTCATCGTGAATCTTCCCCTCCTGTAGCTGCCACAGGAAGAACCCAAAATGAAAGAGGCATGTGAGTCCATGCTCTCGCTCTACCCTAACCAAAGCTATCCTCTTGAGGTGCTTTGTTCTCATTACCTCAACACAGGTAACAGATCGTTGTCTTGCTTACACAAATCAGTCATCCCAGAATGCCCTGAGGCTGTGACACTCAGTCCTTTTCTTTCTGCATGTTATATTTCAATGTGAAGGTGTTCAGGATGAGGGTGCAGTCAGCTGTTTCTCCCGGCTCCTGGATGTGGCCCCTAACAGTGGAATAGGTCATCTGGGTCTGGGCACCAAAGCACTGCAAGAAGGGAGGTTTAAAGATGCCATCAGGGACCTTTCACAAGGTGAGTGAACCAATCATGTATTTCTTATTGTAAGAGGCATCTGGACAGTTGTTACTGAGACATGCAATCTGTTACATTTGCAGGGTGTCCGCGGGGTCTTCAAAAGTATTCAAAGTTGATAAATTTAGCGAAAATTAAGGCTATTAAACGGCATTTTCCAAGGTATTACATTTTGTAGCTTGTTTCCAATAAGTATATAAATGGTCCAAAGAGGTTGTATTCTACAGTCTGCCTGAATGTAATCATGGCGTAGGTGTGTAGTGTGATTCTGTAGTTTATTGATGGCATCCCGTTGGGTTTGACGTCATCTGAACAGGACGTCGCACGCTCACTGCTTGATAGCTCACGAAGGCCCGTTTACGCCGGTTGTTAAACAACATCGTTATGGGGAAATGCAAGTCTGCGTCCAAATGGTTGGAAGATAAGGAAGAAGGACAATCAATACTGTATATAGTCAATGTGAGGTGAAGTGTGTCGCCAAGGTAACCGTTTAAAACTCGAAGTGGCGATGAGGTCTTAAAATGTATGGAAAGGGTCTTAAAAAAGGTCTTAAAAGGGATTACCTTTGACTTCAGGATTCCTGCATAGACCCTGATTTATGTCATTGAAAGTGTTTGTACACCTTATGTGTTTCTTCTGTTTCATTAGGGTTAAAGAAAATGAGCTCCAGCACAGGATGGTGCAGTCTGGCCGAGGCGCAGTTTAAAATGCAGAGATACTCAGACAGTGCTATGTCATGCACCCAAGGTATGTTATGTCTGCTTTGCAATACTATGATTTACCCAGATGTAATCACTGATCCAGCTAATCAAAGAAATACTGTAAAAACTGTAATAAAAAAGGATGTTAGCCTCAATCTTTAAGAGTTAGATACTGAACTTTGCTGTGTCTGCTTCTGTTAGGACTGACGCTGTGTGTTTCTGGAGACAAAGAGCTGAGGGTCAAACTGCTAAAGCTGAAGCTAGAGAATCTGGTCAGGAGTGGAGGGGAGGGGGCTGCAGACCAGGCTTTAGAGACATTCTCACAGGTGATGTGGTTAACCTTATTAATGTATCCAGCCTGTTGTATGTACGATACTTTGAATGTAATCATTGCAGCAGTTAAAACGGTTATATTTATTATTATTTGTGTTGGTGAAGCTGTTTTGAGGTTGTAACATAAGTCATACTATATATATATATATGTGTGTAGTGCTACTTAATGTCAGCATACAAATACTGTTTTTGTTGTTTTAGATCCCTGATGCTGAAAAAGACCCTGTCCTCGTAGCGCTTAGAGGACATGCTTACCTTTATAAGGGACAAGTTGACGAAGCACTCAAGGTACAAAACTCTTTCTGAACTATTGGATTTATGGAACCGTAGGAAAAAAATGCTGCTACTATAAAAATATGTGTTAATTTGGCAATTAACAGAAATGAACTCTGTAACTGCTTGTTGTCCTTTCTTTCAATTTAAGGAAAGGAAAAAGGTATCTATGCTTTCAGACACATTGATACAAATGAAACTATAATGTCTGTCCTAGGTGTCCTCAGAGCTGGTGGCCTCTCACCCTAACCTGACCCAGGCGCTGGTTCTGAGAGGACAGGCACATTTGGCGCAGGGCAAACTTCAGCTGGCAGAGGAGAGGTGAGAATGGATTGTTTAAATCTGAGTTTTAAATCTGAGGCATTCCACTTTCTTGAAGCTAAGTGAAATCAAACAAGTGTAGTTTTCTTCTCCTTGGTGAAGTTGTCTCTATTGCTCTTCTGTTGTTTAGTTTCCTAAAGGCAGCGAGCCAGAGCCCAGACTGTGGGGAGTATTATTTCTTGCTGGGACGACTCTACTGGGACATGGGAGAAGAGACCCGTAAAGACCGGAGCAAAACACACACACATTTGCTCAAGGTTTGGACAATTATTATTAAAAAGTTGTAATTTCCTGCTGGCGAGGGGAAGCCTATTTCACTAAAGTCTAGTCTACGGATGATTACCCGTTTAAGGACTTAACTTGTGCACAAAGTTGTCAGAAGCAGGCCTGCACAATTAATCAAAAATGTTATCCAAATTGCGATGTGGACTAGTGCAACATCCAAATCCCAGTAAGCACACTATCTAGTAGAGACATAATATGTGAAAATGTAATTCTGAATGAAGTGTGTTAGTGCTACAAATGGTATTCTACAGATTTCATAAAAAATCATGTTTGGAACAGATCCTTTAAAAAAGTATTATATATATTTATCAATGATAATGAGAATAATGTTTTTTTTTTTTAAATGATCAATCCATCTTATATTATAGGTCACATCACAATTGCAGAATCAGTCAAAATTAGTTTTTCTTTCCAAATCTTGCAGTCGCAGTCAGAATGAAATTGCAGTGCTGGATGACATCTCATTTTGAAAGCTTCATTTCCTCATTTCAGGCTGCAAAGTTAGACCCAAACCTCGGTTGTGTTTTCCGCTACCTCGGACATTACTACCGGGAGGTGGCAAAGGATCCCGCGCGGGCCCGAGGCTGCTATAAGAAAGCCTTCGAGATGGACAAGGATGATGCCGAGTCTGGAGCCGCCTCAGTGGACCTCAGTATGGAGCAGGACGACATGGTGAGGGGGATTTGTTGCAGGACAGACACATGTATGGGGTTAGGAAATATGCTATAGCGTTTCTTAACAGCCTATGCTCATTTTTCCCCTATCCTCCCTTTCTGTTCTCCCCTTCCTCTTCAATTCAAATGCTTTAGGACACTGCCTTAGCCATCCTTCAGTCTGTGATCGAGAAAGCCACTCCAGGCTCGGCTAAATGGGCGTGGATGAGACGAGGGCTTTACTACCTGAAGGTCGGAGAGTATCAACAAGCTGTATCTGAGTAAGAGTTTCAAATCCTGGAGTGTAAAATATGTCTTTATTATTTCCTCCATTATAATAGATGTATGAGCATCATTGAGCATTGTCTTCATGTTTCCAGCTTGCAGGCAGCTCTGAGAGCCGACCCTGAGGACTGGGTGTGTTGGGAGTGTTTAGGTGAAGCCTATTTGAACCGCCGCAGCTTCACAGCCGCTCTGAAGGCCTTCGGTAAAGCTCACCAGCTCCAACCCGCCTCCATCTACAGCGTCTACCAGGCCGCTGCTATCAAACAGACACTCGGCAAGTTCAGAGAGGCGGTCGCAGAGTACCTGCAGGTCACAGCGCAGCAGGACTATGTGCCTGCTCTTAAAGGTGGGTGTTTGGTCTGTTATGCATAGTCCTATATCTGGATCGGGGCCTTTAATCATATTTCAATGATCTGATATTCAGGTCTTGGGGAGTGCCAACTGTCTCTGGCTAAAATTGTGATGGAAGACTGTAGAGACGGGGGGGCCATTGATCTCATTCAGCAAGCCATACAGAACCTCTTCAGGTAATGAATAGACATTAGTTATATGAGTCCATTTTAAGATATAGTTAGACTTTATGTGTGATTTATTACATTGCAGGATGGATAGATAGATAGATGGATGGATGGATGGATGGATAGATAGATGGATAGATAGATGGATGGATAGATAGATGGATAGATGGATGGATAGATAGATGGATGGATGGATAGATAGATAGATAGATGGATGGATGGATGGATAGATGGATAGATGGATGGATAGATGGATGGATGGATAGATAGATGGATGGATGGATAGATAGATAGATAGATGGATGGATAGATGGATAGATGGATAGATGGATGGATGGATGATTGGATGGATGGATGGATGGATGGATAGATAGATAGATAGATAGATAGATAGGTATGTAGGTAGGTAGATTGGTACGGGACATGTTTGCGTTGCAGCAGCATAAAAGACAAGGCAATTTACATAAGAGAAATGAAGACACTAGAAACAAACAATCCAAAATATTTCTGAAATAAAAATAAATTAGCATTTAAAAGGTTACAAATTATACATGTGGAAAATATACATGTGGAAATACAAATGTCCAGTAACAAAATATAATGCAGGATATTATATATACATTGTGCAAGAAATTGATATATTATTATATTCAATATTAAATTGAATATAAATGTAAAATGTACAGTGGGAGTTTAAGTCCTATCAAGCAGACTGATTTGATTGACCTATCACTTTGCGTTTCAGAGCTGTGGAGCTGCGTCCAGACCTGTCCTGTCTGTGGAAGCTGCTGGGAGATGCTTGCACCGCAGTCAGCACCGTGTCGCCAAACAGAGCTCAGGTTTTAATGCCAGGCCCACTCGCTGGTTTAGACCCCAACACCCAGAGCCACACACTGAACCAGGCCCAGACACTCAAAGTTGGTGAGAGGTAAGACCACAAATAGGCATTGACGTCTTCCAAGCTGCCTTTACCATCTCTCCTCCATCAAAGTATACATTTATGTGTACTGTGTCTGCCCCTCTTGGCCAAGCATAGAACTGAACACTGAAGTGTATTATCTTTGTCTGCAGGTGTTATGCCCGGGCTTTGAAGCTGATGTCTGAGGTTCCCAGCCTTTGGTACGACCTAGGACTGAACTATTATCACCAGTCCAGCCTGACCTGCCCCTCAGATGAAGACCAGAACTCCTCTTCTCTGCTCCTGGAGAAGGCCAAGCAGGTTATTCACACAGTCCGGAGGTTTTATATTTGTTTAATCCAAAAAGGAGGTCTTTTAAGATATTTTTCTGGTTTGTTTTCAGTGTTTAAAAAAGTCTATCATGATGGACAGTGGGAACCATAACTACTGGAATGCCCTGGGAGTGATTTCCATGAGCAAAGGTAATATATGCTGCCATGTTCATATGAAGAATAAAGGTGTGACATAACTGGTGGACAGATTGATTTATTCTGCTAACTAGATGTATTTATTCCGTGTGGGATAGTTGCTTACAAGTGTTTATCGATCAGTTTTACTGTCATTTCTCTGCCCTTGAATAAAGTAGGTGTATTGTCTTGATTCAAATAACTGTAATCATCAATTAGTGAAACATTTGGGCTTAAAATATATTTAGTAAAAAGGTGGCCTCAATAAACAGTTTTTAATTTTGCATTAGGAAATACTCAAGTTATTACATTTAATCAAATATAATTAATTTTGTAAATATGAAATGGATCAGGATTGTATTTGGTGTAAATGCTATTTGAATTGCGCTTAAGACATGACAGAAATAAATGATAAGGCTCTGCTAACACAGGCTGCTCTCACAACCAGACTTGATGCACTAATAAGACGCAATCAAACTACTTGTTTTGTTCTTTTTACATGATTTACAATATATGAATAGTTGATCCAGTAGTTAAAGGTGGGGTAGGTAATTCACTTGTTATATTCCATGGAATGCTCTTAACATCCCGATAGCAATGAATACATTAAATACTTTGACAATAAATACATTAAAAAATCTCATCTGTGGAAGACGTGGCGCTGTAAAAAGCTCGACCAATCATCTGAGCCGGCCCGGCTAAAGTAACTGGATGGCCTACCTGCCTGTCAGCCTTCCATCATGTGCGCGTTCGTGTGTGTTGGAGGAGGGGCTCTGTGAGGAAGTCTGGAGGAAGAGGCAGATTTCTTCCGGCTGCGTATTTTCAAATTCTAGCGCACTCGAGCTGGTTTCTCTTCTTACCTACCTTAAGTCATGGGTCTGTGTTAGATCAAAGTGTCATAGTAACTTATGTAATCTTGTCTCTTTCTTTCTGTTTCGTCAGGTCTTGAGAACTTCGCTCTGGCTCAACACTGCTTCATCAAGTCCATTCAAGTTGAACCAAATGTATGTACTGAACATTCATTACGGTCATGATGAAAAAGTATTCCCAGAAAATATTCTGATGTTCTTTATGTGACATTTTATGATTTTGTTACAGAATGTTGTTGCTTGGACCAACCTTGGCACCCTGTATTTAAAGAAAGACAATATAGAGGTATGTGAACAGTTTTCTTTTACATTCATTTCGTTTTTTGTATCACAGTTGGCGGAGGTTTTCTATGTTAAAGTTTGTTCTTGTTTTTCTTAGCTTGCTCACGAGGCCTTCAAGATTGCCCAGTCCCTGGAGCCGCTTTACGTCAACTGCTGGATCGGACAGGTACAGAGACATCCTTTCAACTTTAATGGATCATGTCGAGGAACTGAACACTTGGCATTAATTCTAACATTCAGATATGAATCATTTCATTCAGCAAAGAAAGGTTTTCAAGTTCAGCAGAAGGAGAACTACTTTGTTCTTGGCTAAAATGTACTGTCATTTGATTCTATTAGTTAGCACTATATGAAAGTGTAGAGTAAACAATTTCATTAGAATAAAAATAAATACAATATCAGTATGCTAATATGTATCCTACTCTAATGATTTGTCTTTCTTGTCTCTGTTTATCTGTCTAAATATAAGTTGTTTCTCTTTGATCTCCTACCAGGCGCTGATAGCAGAGAGAGTGGGAAGCTTTGACACCATGGATCTCTTCAGACACACCACTGAACTCAGCACTCATGTGGGTGACCTTCTACGATCACTGGGGCTTCTAGATACCCCCTCATTCTCGGGCTAATAATAGTTACATATGTGCTCCAACTATCTGTCGCTCTGCTAAGTTCACAGCAATAAGTATGTTGCTAATAATAGCAAATAACCAGGGGTGATACTAAAATGAAGCTCCATGTATTCCTTAAGTTTCTCTGCTTTTCCCCCTCTTAATCTACGTCCTTTTTTGACAGATGGAGGGAGTGAAAGGTTATGCCTACTGGGTATGTTCCACCCTGCTGGACAAGAGCAACAGAGACTCGACGCTGTACCGCTACAACATAGTCCAGATGAACGCCGTCTCTGCTGCTCAGGTGGCTCTCAGCAAGTACACAGGTACAGCATCTGAGCCAGAGCCCTCGGTTTTATTTGAGTCATGTTCTGGAAACAGATTGTGTTTAACATTACGTTCTTGAGTCCCTCCCAGAGAGGATCCAGTCCGACCCCGATGCCTTCATTATGCTCGGCTACCTGAATGAGCATCTGCAGCTGAAGAGGCAGGCCGTGCAGGCTTACAAAAGGTGTCTGAATTACACTCACAGACTCTAAAGTGCTCACTGAAGCAGGAGCGTACCAGGGAAGGACACACAGTTCTTGTCAGGCACAGGAGTAGCTTCAGTTAAATAAACCCTAACCACACAGAAAAACGAGCCAATGAAAGGACTGCGTGCGTGCGTGCGTGCGTACGTACGTGCGTGCGTGCGTGCGTGCTAAAGGGGTACCAGTGGAGGGACTGCGAGACAGAAGCTGGAAACATGCTAAATTGTGATGGCTCCAACTGTGACCTTGTTTGTGTTGGTCCCTTGGGCTTTAGGGGTCTGTATAATGTGTGTATGTGTGTGTGTGTGTGTGTGTGTGTGTGTGTGTGTGTGTGTGTGTGTGTGTGTGTGTGTGTGTGTGTGTGTGTGTGTGTGTGTGTGTGTGTGTGTGTGTGTGTGTGTGTGTGTGTGTGTGTGTGTGTGTGTGTGTGTGTGTGTGTGTGTGTGTGTGTGTGTGTGTGTGTGTGTGTGTGTGTGTGTGTGTGTGTGTGTGTGTGTTAATTCCATGAGGAAGCACAGGAAATCATTCCTGCCTGAGGCCGTCAGACTCTTTAACGCAGCACTTCTTATGTGTCAATAATAGTTTATTCTTTATATTTTATGGCACATACCTAATGTTATTCTTAATTGGAGCAACTGTCAGGAAACCCACTGTCCCCCAGGATAACTAAAGTATTTCTGATTCTGAAAATATCTGGTACGTCTATTTGATCTGTAAAAAACGATATGTATTTACAGAACACCTTTCTAAATCCTAACACTCTTTCCTCAGAGCTGTTGAACTTCTCCAGTCCATGTCCTCTGAAGAAGCGCTGGCCTTTGCTCTCGGCAGCTATGGCCGTGCATTGTGGTAACAACAGCTTAACCATGTGCTTGAACCATCTCTGACAACACTTACAAAACACCGCAAACTCAATATGTTGCGTGTCCCACTGTGTCCCTTGCAGCACCTCAGGGCAGTCGGAGGAGGCGGTGCGTGTGTATAGCTCCACCCCCCTGCAGGAGCTCAGTGATCTGGCTGGTCTGGCTCTGTCCTCCTGCAGGGCCGGACTCATCCCAGAGAGCATCAGCGGTGAGGACTGAACAATCAGAGAGGGTGTTTGTGTTTACCTGCCAGAGGGACTGTGACTTAATGATTGTGTGTGTTCTGTAGCCTATGAACGTGCCTTGGCCGTGGCTTCCAGTGAGAAGGAGAAGGCGTACATCCTGACAGCTCTGGCTCTGCTTCAGCACCGGCTGGGGAACCTGGACTCAGCCAAGACTCTGCTGTTTAAATGGTGAGTCCACTGGGGTTTTGGATACTGATAGAGTGGTGCAGGAAAACATCCTCAAACCCAGAAATTAATTAGCATTTGACTATTTCCAGTTCCCTTGTCTCGATGTCAATGTGTTTTTGAACGTGTTCTTGGTTAGGTGTCTGAAGTAGGTTCTCTGGTTAACAGATACTTAAGAAATGTTCATGTTTTGTTCTGCAAAAGCATATACGCTAGTAAACACCCCACACGCATTCTGCCTAAACAGCTCGATGCTAAAGGAGCCAATCCCGGAGTCTCTGCTGTGTTTATGTGCGCTGGGATTAGTCCAAAGTGATGCTACGCTGAGTGCTGCTGCGCTGACGGAGCTGCTGAAGCAGGGCCCCGCCTCTGGGAGTGTGATCGAGCAGCGGTGTCTGCTCACCTGCGCCCTTCTCGCCCTGCAGGGGAACTACAGCGCCGTGCAACGAGAGGCTTCCAGAGCTGTGCACAGGTAATGCATGACAGATTTAAGATTTGGAGACACGTATGTTTGCATGTACCGCTAGATGTACGGTCATTAGCTTTGGTCCCTTGTGGATAGAAAATGTCAAAGCTTATGTAATTTACAGCAATCCTGGAAACCCGTCTCTGTGGGCCCTGCTGTCCAGAGTGGTTCCACAATACTACCCAAGGAAGGCAAATGTAAGGAACATTTTATATACATACATTTATTTGAACAACCTGATCCACTCTTGCTCCAGGACAATTAAAGTGATGTTATTTTCCTCTGTGTATTCAAGGGTGGAGCGATGGCTGGTCATGTTGCCTGTCTCTCCAGTATGACCCTAGGAAAGGTAAAATATTGAGTCTTTTTGTTGGTCTTTCTATAACTTATTTTATGTAATTATTTTACATGGGAAACTGTTGATATGTCAGCATGCAAAATACATGTTAATGGTACAAAACTGTCAATACTGACTTTGGTATCTTGCCGGTGGTTTGTAACGGAATCTGATCCTTTATGTCCTGCAGAGAGCGTTGTTGTACAGTGGAGTGAATCAGCTGGCTAATGGGAAACACTCTGGAGAGGACAAACACAGGAATGCGCTGAAGACTATGCAGAGAGCTGTGATGCTTTGTCCTGGTATAAACACTCACACACAGAAACACACACACACACACACACACACACACACACACACACACACATGACACTTCGAAAACAACAACACAACATGTCCTGGGAGGATGATAGTCAGTAATAGGAAATACATTTGTAATTATTTCAATATTGAGTTGAATTCTAGTGAAATAAGTTGTATGGCACACCGCTTTAAGAACCTTCATCTACACAAGTATGACTCTAATGCAGTGTTTCTCAAACTTTTTCATACCAAGGACCACTTAACCAATAAAAAAATACTCGCGGACCAACTAACTCCACAAATATCCAAAAACACATCGTCTTTTACAAATCGCCTGAAAATGGTACAAACAAGTGGCCACATGTGTGATGAAGGTGTTGTGCTGGGCTATATCATGCAATCGAAAGTGAAACTTAAGCTCGCTCCATTGCGGAGATATTCCCGCGAGAGTGCGGAAAACTTAAAGAAGCACTGCTCTAATGTATACAGGAAATCATGTTTTGCAGCAGTCTGGGACAATTAGCTTGTTTTTCTGTTATCCCTTTGCAATGAATGTTTCGCCGCCTTACCTGGTAAGAATACTGTGAAACATCCCCTTGATCTCATCCTCCGCTCTTCTCCTTTATTTCAGATGATCCAGCCACGTGGGCGGGATTAATGGCTGCATGTCACACAGAAAACACTGCCTGTTACCTTTCAGGTTCTGCTCCTTGCAGACGAGGACTAGAGCAAACCCTCATGTCAGTGGTTTCAGAGAAAGGTGTGTGCTTTGTGCATTTTATGGAATGTGTTAGTTTTGTTTCACAGAATAAGTGACTTGTTTCTGTTTCCCAGTGCGTAATGTGGAGGAGATCGAGCGCCCTCTGGCACAGACTCTGGAAGGCTGGGTGCTCCAACAGGCAGTGACTGGTCTCATGCTGGGAGGACAGCTGGAGCAGGCAGAAGCCCTCTGCACACAGGTGACATATAAACACCCTTTCACACACAACCTCAATATTTCCCTTACATTTACTACAATTGTTAAAGAATAAGACTTTCTCCTGAAATAAATATGTCAAAAATGAAGTAATTCAAGTGACTTTTGTCCCTCATGCTCTGCCTTCTTTGTCCCAGGTGCTGAGTGTTTCTCCAGAGCACCCGGCAGTGATGCTGTCCCTCCGACAGGTGCAGTGTCAGCGTCTCCTTTTGGCCGGTGGTGGTACTGTCCTGCCAGACTCCGTGCTGGAGCAACTAAACAACACAGTGATGATGAACCCCACAAACCTTGGGGGCTGGCATGTAGGTAGACACACATCAGACCAGTCTTTGTATCGCAGTGACTGACTGATGATAGCTTTGGCGTGTGGCGCAGTGGACTAGTGCGTTGTTGTTCGGATCAGGGGGTCACAGGTTCAAACCCCACTGCAGTCAGCATGTCGTTGTGTCCCTGGGACACTTGTCCCCAAA